>CM021740.1:18784133-19129961 GCA_011075105.1 Heteronetta atricapilla
GGGGGGGGGGGGTGGGGGGGAGAGCGGTCGGCGCGGTGACGCCGGCCGGTCGGCGGCGGCGCGGCTGCCGTCAGCGAGGCGGCGCCGGGCAAAGGAGGAGGGGGGGGGGGGTGGGGGTGTTTACGGGGCGGGCGGCAGCGGCGCCGCCAGCCAGGGCCAGGCCTCGACGGGGGGGGGAGCGGCAGGGCCGGGCCGGGCCGGGCCAGGCTAGGCCGGGCCGGGCCTCACCTCAGCAGAATGTCCGCCTGCCACTGCTGCGCCGCGGCCGCGCGGCTGCTGGGCTCTGCGCGGAGAGGTAACCCCTTCCTCAGCCTCCTCTTCCTCCCCCCCCCCCCTCCTCCTCCTCCTCCTCCTCCTCCTCCTCTCAGCTCGGGCCTCCTCACCCGGGGCTCCCTGGAGACCAGCCCAGCCGCCATCAGAGCCCTCTGCCCCTATTCTGGTTGTTTTTTTTCCTCACGAAAGGATTTTTTCCTCATGCCCGGCGGCCTGGGCAGGGGCCGTGCCGTGCCCTAGGGAAAGGGGCTCTCGTTGGGGTATTTCTGTGGGGCGGCAGCGCGCAGTTCGCTTCAAAATTTATTTATAAGGGGGGGGGGGGTCGGTTTTTTTTTTATCTGCCCGAACCTGAAGTATTTCTCACAAAAACTTGCGCTCCGTCAGCAAAAAATAGTTGTGCCCAACTTCATAGGCTGCTTACAGGGTGGGCCCGGCGGGAGGCTTGCTGCTCTCCTCCCGGTTTTGTCCTTTTCGTCTTGTTTTTTGTGGGTCGTGAGCGTTGACAAGCCGCACGCCGCTTCAGCGAGAGGCAGACCACCCCAAAGCTGGGGGGGAAAATCTCTACTGCTGCCACCTCCGCAACAAGTTTTTGAACGATCAGCCCCTCAGGAGTGGCCTGATAAGTCAGAGGAGAGGATTTATTGCTCTCAGGAGCTGAGGAGTTCCTTGCAGGTGAATTTAACTGCATCTCTGACATCACCCGTGCTGAAAGGGTTTGGACAAGTCCTTTCAACTCCCAACGGGTCCGGCCTCGTGCGAACCCACCGAAACAGCACCCTTTAAAGCAGAATTTATTTAGGAACTATTTTTTTTTTTGTTTGTGTCGTTTCTTTTTCTCAATAACTAAGAGATCTTGTATTTTTTAGTCAGACCTAAGACTTAAAAGGGACGTTTACAAGAACAAATGAGACTAAAAGGCAGTTATAGGATAGTAAAATTTTGCGTGAGCTTTCTGTAGACCTTATTTTAAAAGTTATTTTGGTGCATTTTGGCTCTTAGAAGAGATCCTGTCTCGTGGTATTACTGGTGGGTCTGATGGTGGAGTGTTGCCTGACTGAGAGGGGAGACTTCTCTTCTGTCTGTCTCCCTCTGACATCTTTGGGCAACAGATTCTCTCAAAATATTCGAGGCTTGGCCCAAAAGTCAGCATTTCTTTCCTCGGCTGTCAATTAAAGGTTGAAATTGCATAAAAGAACCTCCCATTTTATCATTGCCTGCTAACCTGAACGCCCCGGGTAGAAACCACGGCTGCTACCGAAATTTGTAGGTTTGGTGCGTGTTCTTTAAGCTGTGTTTCAAAAAAAAACCAGCCAAGCCCTGAGTGCAGCTCGTGTGTTAGAGGAGATACTGCCGTGCCAGCCAGCTGCTCCTGCTCGAACACTCCCCGGTACCTATCAGTCGCTGGAAGTTGCCAGGCGTTGGGCTGGAATCGCTTTCGAAAATTTCCCTCTGGGCTCAATTATGCAAGCAAGTCGTTGCGATAGCTTTCTTCCTACTTCGTGCTTTAGTTGTACGGTGAAGTTCTCTCCAAAAAAAAAAAGTCACACCTAGGTTGGCCAAACATGAAAGCCTCGTCCCGGTGCCTAAAGCTGATGTAGCAGTAATATTTTTTTCTTCTGGCTTAGCCTAACCGTACCCTCTGGAGTTCAGCAGATGTGGTGGGGTGAGTTTAACGCTGGTCTCTAGACCCACTAAGGCTTTCGTAAGAGGAACGGGAGAGAGCTTAAGAGCAGCAAGCGCGCTGCTGACTAGCCCGGGTCTGCTGCCAGCAGCCTGTCAAACGCTGGAGGTGAAGTCGCACAACTGCAGCCTTCGGATCGATAGTGGCACGGTAGCTAACGTGGCACCCACCAGCCTGGACGCTCGTGTAGCTTCGCAGGTCATCTGTTAAAGTTTTCAGGGCGTTTTCAGTGTCATTCTATTAAAATGAGCCGTCTTTGGTACTTCTGCAGTGCTTAGTAGTGAAATGTTTGATGAGTCCCTTTATTAGGGCTCTGTTCATTCTCCGTAGGCCGAATCTCTCCTTGCAGCAGGAGAGTTGGGATGTTGTTTTCCACTCAGGGAACTATTTTTTTTTTCCTCTTTAATTTAGAAGCCCTGTCCCGGTTCCCTTTAGAAGTGGTAAAACAAATCTCTGTCAAGGCACCGTTTATGGTGACTAAACCCCCAAGACAGGGAATTACTGCAAGCCAGTACAACATCTTGAATGCTCGCCACGGTTTGTTCTGTACTGACAAGTAAATTTAGCACTCCTGATCCTCGGAGCTCCCTGTGCAAATTCATTCAGTCAACAGGACCCGCGTGCTTGTGAAAATGAACCAGTATTTTAAGATTCCTTCTGGTATGTAGCAAGCCGTGTGTTTTCACAGATTCCCCTGTGTTGTAATCTAAGGTGTTTACCCGTCTGGTGTGGCACCCGGCAGAGATTAAAATTGGACAACATGCTGATCATTAGTGCTCCCTGACTAGTTTCCAGACACAAGTAATAACCACAAACCATCTTTAAGTTCAGGTACCTTAAGCAGCGTGTATCTTAATACATAACTTCAACTCGTTTGACCCTGTACTCCTGGCTGTGACCTGACAGATGTCTGAGGGAGTTTTCACAGTAAATTTAGGCTTGTCTGTAGTGCTTTGCTTCTTTCTTTCTCTTTTATTTATTATATTCTAGTTATTCCTACCTCTTCCAGCACAAATTAACCGTATTTCTCTTCAGTTTTTATTGTTTTAATTCTTTTTAGAAGACTTTTTGGTTTTGTTCTGCAGAATTCTGACAATTCTGATTTAAAAGATGAAAAACCACGTCTGAAAACAAATGTTTAAGTATCGTTTTTGCTCTATAGCTCTTCTGTCAGTAGCAAGCAAAGAACTGCCGTCGAATGCATAAAGCAAGTAAGAAATGCGGCAGTTTGAACGAAAGAAAGGTAAAAGATATGGATCCCAGGCTTGTCTGTTTACATTGAGAGATGTTGCAATCGCAGGCATGACATCTGTTGATTCACATCATACCTAGCCATGAAATGTAATCTCACACGCCCGTTAGTTTCTCAATTAGGCTTTATTCCTGTTGGCAATAAGCTGTTTCAACAAAGGGAAGGTTGTGCTGCATTTACTTGTGCCTCTCCGTACAGGGTCAGCGTGTGCCAAATGCAACTCCACCTTTTAATTTTCCTCAGAACAACTTTTTTTTTTTGTGTCAAGCATTGCTTCAGATTCCTGGAAATTCGTTTCCAGTAGAGTTCACAAGTGAAAGCCAAGTCTGGACGCGTGGTCTGTGCCTCTGAGACACTCCTTTGGTTACCCCTGCGTGAGGAGGGAGCGTTTCATTGATGTTTTTCACTTCAGCGTTGGAATTACTTCACGGTGCTAGGTGTTGATTGTGTTTATTGCTCTGAGGAGCAGGTTCAAGTGGGATATTCCCAATCCCATGACACAGTGGAACCGTGCCCGATGTTAGAGGACCTGAAATTACTTTCAGGTCACTTTTGGGTGATCCAGGCAATGTTTAATGAAATAAACTTTAAGGTGGAGATGTGGATTTATTTCGGATAATGGAAATTTGGGTGCTCAAAGTTGAGTTGTGCTGCTGAAACTTTTGAGCTCTATTTCATGTAAAAAAAAAAAAAAGCAACTTCCATGTTTTCATTTGTTTGTAGGTATCACTTGCGGTCGTACACGCGTCCCGGTTTTAGGAAAGCTTGGGACTTTTGAAACTTGTTCCCTCAGACGAATTCCTCTTAGAAACTTCTCAGAAACACCAGCGTATTTTGCTTCAAAGGATGGCGCGAGCAAGGACAGTTCTGGAGAAGGAAGCAAGGTAATCTCCATACATTCATGTTTTCCAGTGTTTTTTTTTTAATGTTTCTTAAATATTTTTATTAGATCTTCCGTTATTTAAAATTAGACCTTTGGAATTTTGCTAACACTTGGCACTTCCAGTCCTTCAAATTGCTGCAGCTGACAGCAAAGAAAAAAATACATTTGTTAGCAATCAATAGAAATGTTCCAGAATGCTTTTCCCAGTTTTATTAATCTTTTTACCTACCACAAAGGGACACTTGAACTTTGTAGAATGTTATAAATTCACAACAGCTTTCAGGAGCTGAGGAAAGAGTTGTAATCAGAACTGTTCTCCTCCTAGTCTGCCGTCCCCAAGTAGGCTTTTAAAAGTGAGAACAGTTTGAAATGCTTTTGTTGTCTTGCTTAAGTACAGCTACCAAATCAGTGCTGACAACTTTGTGAGGACACCACTTTTATTCTTGCTGGTAAATTTTAATCTCTCTTCACCCCAGTCTTTCTCTATAATTACAGTTAATCAACAGCTTATTCAGATAAATGATTACCTGAGAACAAAATTGCTCTTCAGCCAGCAAATAAGATTTTGAGAGTTGAGCTGATAATTTCTGCCTTGGTATGGCACGTCGTCACATCTGAGGCACCTTCCAAAGAGTTTTGGTCTTTTGTGCTTGAGAAATAAGTGGGCAAGAAAGGTTAAAAAAAAAATGGGGAAGTATCTTGGAAGAGGGAAGAAATCTTTTATGTTTCCTGAAATCTAATAGCTTTTGCTACTGGTCAAGGTATAAAGGCATGGAACAAATCCAGATTCAAAACATGTTAACTGTAGACTCCGCTAAACAGCATAACGTGGAGAAAGACAAGGAGGACTCTGTCAGGGAACTCTGCCTTAGAAGTCAGAAGAGAATTTTCCCAAACGATGTGTGAGATGCTTGTTTTATAGGTCATATCTGCCCTGCAGCCATCTGCCAGCACAGCTACATCTGTCAAGGACATGCGGAGCGTTGTGACATCAGGCACACTCAGAATAAACACAGTTGTGATAATGAAATTACTCTCCAGAAGTATGAGCTGTTTTCTTCTGCGGGGTTCAAACAAGCTGTGTCGGAATGTACTAATAAAACATTCTTGACACGGTTTAGTTTGTTAGTGCCAGTGCCAATCAAACAGTTTTAATGTAAATACGGGATGCCGCTGCTACGCGCATCCAGAATTGGTAGATCTGGGAAATGCAGATGTGGACACGCTTCAGGATGTTTGCGTTGTGGTGTTGTCCTGACAATAGCAATTTTGTCGTTCAGGTATCACAATGTTCATATTGGCTTCCATAAACACGCTGCTAAATGCCTGATGTAACAGCTCCGTGGTTTGGAGCTAATTGTCTGGAAATTCTTTTTTTTTTTTTAGAAGTCCGTCGGCGAGGGGGGTGGTAAAAAGTCAAGCTCTGGAAGTTCTGGGAAAGGAGGGAACCAGCTGCGCTGCCCCAAGTGTGGTGACCTGTGTACACACGTGGAGACCTTTGTCTGTAAGTTTTGATGGAGACTTTATAAACAGCTTCACATGTAATTATATTAATGATCTAATATAGTCCTGACAGCTCAGTTTTTTAAAAACACATTCTATAATTATTAAAACTTCTACACAGACCAAAAAAGCCAATCTGGCCGCATCGATGTAAGCCTGTACTGCCTCTGTTGATAGGTTTGTGTAATTTCCTGTGATACGGTGGAGCAGAACATGGTAGTAGAATTTGGGCAGCAGCTGTAAATATGCATTTTTATAGCGGCTTGCTACATTTTATGCAGGGGAAGAGATGCTCATGTAAACACTACTACTTTACTAATACATTTTTCTATTACGTACGTAAATGTAATGTAATGTTTCCTTTGCCTGCTAAACAGTCAGACTAATCCTGCATGTACTGTAACCAAACTGCTTACACAGCAGAGGGATTAGTATATGACCGATGCCTTCCTCTGATGATTTATTTATGGCAAAATCAGCTTCATAATACATTCCAGATAGGAAACAAAGCCCAAACAGAAAATCCACAACGTGTCCGATGCCTGATGTCCAGCAGCAGTAGCAACCTTTTGTTGAAGTACTGCCCAAATTAATGCCAGTTATGCGTTTATGCACCTTTAGGTTTTATCAGACTCGCTGACATTTCTCCTTACTTCAGGGCTAATGAGAGCAGCCTAGAACATAGCTGTCAGAAGGCAAATGTCCACTGGTGGGGCTCAAGGAGGAAGTATCAGGTCATAATCAGGCTTGTACAGAGAAGCTTAAGACCAGGACAGCATAAGCTTGTTTAATGGTTGTTTATCTCGTAGTTGGTGAAAATGAGCAGGTGTGCTTTTATTCACTGCTGCCTGTACGAAACACACTATTAAAATGATTGGGCACCATGAATCACAAGGCAAACGTATGGTAACAGTATGCTTAAATAAAAGGATCAGTCATCAGCTGCTACTTTGTTTTTTAAGAATAAGTCTTTTTATTTGAAACCATAGACAACAAGCATTGCTGAAAAACCTTACACCAACTAATGTAACTAGAAATATAATCCTCTGGGATGTTCTACGCATTGATCTCTTCCTGGACTATGTGTGGTTGAAAGCAGTGGAAGGATTTTTAACCTGGTTTTTACCTTCGTATGAGGTGATTAATGGGCAGACAGAGTCATTCCGAAACTGTCTCACTGCAGCAAGCGGAGAGAACGCATCACTGGAGGTCGTACTTTTATCTGCAAATACCATTCAAGCATTTCCCTGGAGTAGAACAGTCACTGTTCCTTTACAGCAGAGATTTAATTTAGTATATTTGCATTGGCACTAGGAATCTTTAGGCACAGATAGCATTGAAACTGGTCAAATTTATCAGAAGCTTGAAAGTCAAAATACGAAGAAGTCTGCTAGTGAATAATTGAGCATAGCTGCTTCTCTCATCCTTGCATATTCTGCTCTGAGACTTCAGGATTTTACAGCCTTTAATTAAAGTCTGTTCAAACCAAGCGCAGTGAAGCTCACTAATGGAGTAGAGTGGACTTTCTCACTCTATTGTTAACTTAAAATCTTTGTTTTCAATTTTATTTTCTTTATTTGCTCTTATTTCTCAGAAATTCCTCTGAGTCGTAGTCAAGTTTTCTCTGGATGTTTCTGGCTTAGTCTGTGACTTTGAGTACACGGCTTCCCAGCCAAACTGAAGAATATAAAGCAGCAGGAAAAGAAAAGGGCCACCTTCTGATTCTCTTAAAAATACATATGTAAAAAAATAATAAGGAAAAATTAAGTTCCAAAACGAATGGGTTGCAAGTTCTATTACACATGTTGTAACTTGATTTTCAGTTAAACCTTTGTTGCTTACTTAGCAAAAATGATGAATTCATCCAGTTCTGGTTTGCATTACAGAACTGCGGAGCCCCAAGTGTCAAAAGCCAAAGGAAAATAAGGAATTAGCATTTGTTTTGATTTTTAAATATTAGAGTTTTAGTCATTTTGAGAGGAGTAGGGAAAGAAAATACTGAATAAAAGCCCCATTTATTAGTGAATTAGTTTGCAGTTAACCATTGAGTGGACAAATCTTGCACAAATAATTTTTTTGGCTATGGTTTTCCAGTAATCAATAACTGAGGAAGAATGAAATATGTTAATAAATAATCCTTTGACACATTTTTGCAGCAGTTCCTGCATTGTTTTGGTTTGTGGAACTATGCGAGGTGTTCTGTGATCAGTGAAATAAGACATGAGCCTCAGATGCAGCAAAATCCAATAGCTTCAAAACTGCTTGACATAAGAAGCCTTAACGAGGCACTGCTTTTGCTCTCTCCAGGTGATGCCATTAGTTCTCATCCCCAAGAGCAAAACTTTCCTGCTACTGCAGGTACTTAACAGGCTACACGCTTCCCTGCTCTTTTTCCCTGATGTCATTTTACCTCATCAGTTTGGTAGGCCATTGTCACAGCCCTACAAGTGTTTTCAAGATTAATCCTCCTCTTGTTTTGGCTTCCTGTGTGTGGTGTAGAAGCCCAGCATTTCTCTTTGGCAAGGTCATCTTGTGGGGACTTCAGAAATCTCTTTATAAATGCAGCCTCTGGCATGCTACAGTAACGTTGTCTAAATCAAAACCAGCACTTGACTTGCTGCTTTTACTACGTCGTAAATACTTGCAGATATCTTAATGATACTGAGGTGATTTGACCTGAAAGCTCTTTTCTCTGTGTTTTTATGTATTTGGTAACAGAACATATAAAATGAATGCATAACAGTTTCTTACAGCCTGCTGTTTATTTTCTTTTTCACCATCCCTGTGGATCTGTAAAGGGGGCAAGTATTCTCGTGGCTATTGCATCCTAAAAATGCTGTTGGCGTCGCCTAGGGAAGGACAACAGCCTCGTGGCACTGTAGCCATTAAGAATACCAGGGGTCTTCTGAGTATTTTCATGTGTTGCTCTGACTAACAAATAGCTGTATGAGACAAATGTGTGCAAGCAATTCTCCGTTGCAGCCCCGTCAGGCAGATAACACTAAGGTGTGGTGTTGCCAGGAGAACTTCCCAGCTGTTTTACAAATTTTCTTTGGAGTAGAGCTAACAAAGCTGTGGTGGTCACAGTATTATCTGCTGCAGTATTAACATAATCTGGTAGTCTTAGCTATTCAGCCATGAGGTGTATTTAGTATTAAAAAAAGTAAAACGCAGATGCCAGCTATATGGAAGGTAAAACCAAGCTATAAATAAGCAGCTGGTTTATTGCTAGAGGCAGTTAGTAACTCAGCTGCTACAGGACTCCACAAGCCATTTACTAAAAGCTTTTTAAGAGTTCAGAAGTTCTGACATAGAAGTTGTTCATGTATTTGTTTTGCTACGTTCCCTTTGCTATGAATTTAATAGATTTACTGATATATTTAGTTTTAGCCAGTCTTGTTGCACTCAATTTCTTTTTAACGGAATACAGCAATATTGTTAGCAAAGATCTTTCAGACCAAAAACTTATTTTTCTTTATTTTAGATTATTTCAGTTTGGGTTTTCCCAAAGAAATAAAGTAGTGCAAGTTCTGCTTTGTGGGTTTTGAAACCAATCTTTGCAATCCTTGCTTCTTGAGAAGTGATTCACAAAGTCAGCAGTAGGAGCTTTGGGATTTTGAAAGAAATGTGTTCTGTTCTTGACAATAAAATAAATAAGCAAAGGATCTTGGAAATTCTCCAAGTCCTGATCACCTGGTGCATACCGTAGCTGTCTCTCTTTGGTGTGTGTTGCTGTGCTTCATGTCCTGGGCTTAGGTGACCGATTCAGGCATGCTCTGCAGCATCACACAGCCAAAGGGATGCAGATACCAGGAGCTGCCGTGGCTGCCTTTCCCTGAACCTGCTGCATGCTGCCTTTGAGATTTATATTGCAGATTGCTTTCCCACACCATGGAGTAGCCTGTCCCTAACCACAATGTTTTTGCCTGCTAGTTTGAGCTATTAACACTTCCGCATAGTTAGAAGCCCTCAGTGATTTTGCATCACTCTGAGGTGAAGAGTTTCCTCTGCTGAGTTCAGTGCTCCTGAAAAAGTACAAAATAGTTTTGCTTTCCAGTCCCTTGCTTGGTAGCTGTCCTGCGGTGTGACTTTGGGCAAATCGCATTCCTTCTGTCAGATTTCGTAGTCCACTAATTGTTCACCTTAGAAGCTTTAAAAGCAAAGGGAAGGTGTGTGAACAGAGTTGACTGTGCTGTCTTAGAGATGTTTGTCCTGTGTACGAAAACTCAGGCAGCTGAGTGAATACTGAGTCGTTTCTCTTACCATTTTGTTCACTTTTTCTGCAGCTTCCACTCGTTTTGTGAAGTGTGAGAAGTGTCACCATTTTTTTGTGGTGCTGTCAGAGGCAGACACAAAAAAGAGCATCATTAAAGAGCCTGAGTCAGCTGCAGAAGCTGTGAAATTGGCATTCCAGCAGAAGCCACCTCCTCCACCGAAAAAGGTACAGTTCTTAATGCCATCCTGATGTTTCCCTGTATTACATCGTGCTGGAAGACTTTACTTAATCTGCATCGTGTGCAATGGTCTGCTGTGACAGAGCAACAAACAATAAAGGCGATTAGTTCAAGATTAAACCTTTTAGGGCTTTGTGATGCAGCAGAGCACTGATAAAGGACTAAGTAGATCCCTTAAAAGTAGTTAGGCTTGTTTTCCTCTGGCTTTGTCTTGTGACTGAGGTGCAATACCTTAATTTTGGCCTTGTGACCGTGAGGCAACCTCAGCCCTTGCCTACTGTGGTATCTTTAATTTCCTGCTCTGACCTTATTTTCTGCACCCTAACATTGGCAGCTTCTTTCTGTAGTTGCAAAACCTTTTGTGTGGCCTCTTTCTGGGTGAGAACTGTGGCTAGATGGTGTGTGGCTGCAACCTGTCCGCTGCTGCCTCCACATTAAGTCACTTGGTTTTCTTCTTCCAGAAGGAGGAGAGGGGGCTTAATGTTTTCTGCAGTTCCTAGCGGACTGCAATGATTTCTAAAGCTGTGTGTGGCTCCTGGATAGGCCTCTTGTAAGAACTGAAATATACCTGAAATTTCTGTTTCACCCAAATTTGTAAAAGAAAAGAACGATGGTTTCAAATATTAGTAGAAGAGAACTTGCAGATACAATCTAGTTATCTAAGTCCCACTTTTTTTAGTAACCTTATCAACAGGAATCTGTTTTGTGTTTTAAATGTTGGTTTTCTATTTCTCTGTTCTGTTACATTCTACAGGTTAGTTTATTTCAGTCTGTAACACAAAGTCAGAACTGTTTAATCCAACTTTGGGGGTTAGAGCTTTTGCTTATGTCCTGTGTGTATTTTATCCCCAAATCACAGGGTTCGGCTTTGCTTAGCTACCATGATTTCAGAATGTGTGTCAGAATCTTTACACGCATGCACAAAATAAAGCAACAGTCAAGTTTAATTTTTGAATGTCCTGTAAAGTCTTAGCTTTGTCACAATTTACTACTTTTTCTTGCTACAAGGTTGTTTAGAAATGTTACTAATACTGAGCCCTCTTTCAGATTTATAACTACCTCGACAAATATGTTGTTGGTCAGTGTTTTGCCAAGAAGGTGCTTTCGGTAGCCGTGTATAATCATTACAAGAGGATCTACAATAATATTCCAGCTAACCTGAGACAGCAGGCTGAAGTTGAAAAGCAGACTTCTTTAACACCAAGAGGTTTGTCTCATGTTTGGTATTCTTCTGGTCAAATAGAGTTCACCCTTTCAGTTCCCTAACTTACATTTTTTGATCTCTAATAGCAGTAGTTGATCTGTCATTCATATAGATTTAATCTTAGTTTAGTGATACTCAACAAGAAATGTTGAGGGTTCCTAAAATGATGTTTGATAGGCTTGAACATCATTAGGTAAAACCCAGCATTTTCAGAAACCACTATATATGCAAATTCACTGCATTCAGAGAGTACAGCTCAAAAGTGGACCAGTCTGTTTTCACTGCCTGAACAAAGTGAAGTGAGATAAGCACGTACTGCATCAGTAAGTTAAGAAAATCTCACCTAAGAAACATACAAACAGTTTTACCTGGACACTAGATATTCTGAAACTGAAATGATTAAAATATTTCTGTTAAATATGAATTTCACTGCGTGTGAACTTCTGTGATTTATTTAAATAGTAATCCAGAAGGTTTATGATGCCATAGGTATTGTGTACCTATTACATAGGGTAAACGATAAAATATGTAACATTTTTCTACTGGCACGTGTTAGGAGCTGTTTAAGTTTATAATGTGAGCCTCCTAAATTTTTCTTTCTAATCTCCTTTACTGCTTAATGGCTTAATCTGCAAGCAACAATGCAGATCACAAAGACAATATTTTGCACAGTGAATTTGATGAATAGCTACCTTTCTAAACTTGCCCGTTGTTGGCAGCATCTGGTCACCATAGTATTGTTCGATATCTAGCAGGTGTAGTTTGAGCTACTCCTGGCAGTACTTTTGCTACTGAGTAAGTGTGTAGCTATGTTGATCTAATTTATTTTTAGAAGTAGGATTAAGTTACTGTCTCCGATTCAAAGTGTACCTTGATTTTTTTTTCTTAAGGTGTTTTGTTCTGTATTCCGATTAATAGTACGCTAAGCAAACAAATCTTGTTCTTTTTTAATTTACTTAAAGAAACATTTAACTCGGGGGCAAACTGTTCTGGTAGTGGTAGGAGAGCAGTCTTGTACCTGCCAGAGGAAAGTTCCTGGTCCTCCACAGCAGATAAAATGGTGTGCACCCAAAGAGACTGGCAGTGAGTGTTTATAACTGAACGTATCTCAAAGTATTACCAATCTTATTTAGTAACGCTCAGCTATAAATGCATGAGGTTAAGGAAGTCTTTTCAAAATGAAGTTGTATTACAGCATTTTTTCCTCCCATAAATGCTTTTAAAATGAAAATCTAATTAGAGGTAATAGACCATAAATGTTTTAAGTAGTAGATAGCTGGCTGACAATTTACAAGCATGCAAGTTGACTTTGGGGCTAAATTTGACAGCAATAAAAACTAATTCACGTGGGGATTTTGTGTGAGAAATACCTTCATAGACCGTGATGAAATGTATTCAGAAGAGGGCAAGAGGTGGAGAATTTATAAGCTTTTATAAACTTATTTTTTATTACTGTTTTCATCCTCTCTCTTAGAATTAGAAATCAGAAGACGGGAGGATGAGTACAGATTTACAAGTAAGTGAACTCTCTCCTCATGTCCTCCTCTGCAATATGTACTCTTGTGGTGTTAACATAGAGTAGTGTTTAGTGACCATTAGTCAGAAATGCTGAGTAAAAAATCTGTTTGCTTTTCTTCTGTAATTAAACTTAACTGGTGGCATCAAGTATATTTTGACTGAGATGACTAGGATCTGACTCCTTATCTCATTCTAGGCAGAAAATAGGTAGAATGTAAAGTTACCTTTTATAAAGTTGGTTAAATAATCACCTGCCCATTAGACTCATCCTCCACAGAACAAGTGAAAGTTGAGATTTTTTTTTTTAAACTTAATCCCTGATGTGATTAAATCAATGCCATTCCAAATACGATGAGAGGTAGATAATAAGGGAAGTTCTGTAATTGTTTTCTTCAGGGCATCTACACTTCTAAAGGGCACCCTCACCTTGAACTTCAGTACCTTTTCTTTGTCTAGGTGATGTCAATCACTTATTTTTGGTCCACCAAAACTCTTGCTAATTATTGAACTTCGTCCTTAGTCTAGTGTTTGTAATCCCAGTTACACCTCTTCAGAATGGTCTTCTTAATCTTCAAAATTCTACTCTTCAAGCCAACAAAAACTGTAGTGCTATGGAAAAAGGATATCCAGCTCCAATTCCTTATCCACATATGAACACAAAACCTGTAACAACTGAACAAAGACAAATCTTTAAGTCTTAAGTTCTTTTTAAATGTTACAGTAAGTCAATTCTTGTACTTTCTCATCACAGAGATCAATGGTTTGGGTTTATTTCTTCTTATGTGTTTATTAAAAAGAAAAACTGCAATGAAAATGAGGCAGTTCGTGTAAGGACTGAAAATTTCTCTAGCTTTTTTAAAAAATAATCCACTGCATCTATATATGTAGATAGGCGCTTATGCAAAAATATGATTGGAACTCATGTTTTTGTAATAATTGCAGCAAATTTCTCTTGCAGTCCTAGCTCTAAGTTTTTGTACAAATAGGTGGATTTGTAAGTTCACAGAAAAAAAAAAAGATAAAAAAGGAGAAGCTTTTATTATGCATTTAAGGTAATGACAAACCTTGTCAGTGCTGAACCACTACTCCTATTGTTCTTTTCAGAACTGCTGCAGATTGCTGGGATTAGTCCACATGGCAATGCTTTAGGAGCATCAATGCAGCAACAAATGAACCAGCAAATACCTCAGGAAAAACGGGGAGGAGAAGTACTAGATTCGCCTAATGATGACATAAAACTTGAAAAAAGTAATATTTTGCTGCTTGGACCAACTGGATCAGGTATACAGCTGCGTGATTTTATACGTCCAATTTTTCTTAGAATTGAGTGATTTTTTTTTTTTTCCTGTTTTGTGATTATTCCAATTTGATCTCTGTAAAGCTAAACGATAAATTCCAAACTGGGATTTTGTGCTGTCATATCACTGTATCAAGCTGAGCTACATGGCCTTGAAAAGGAAGGAAGTCTGGTCATATTGGTTGTGGATGTTGTTGTTTGGTTTTTTTTTTTGTGCCTTTAAGTACTGACTGATTAAAAATATGTATATTTCCCTAAGCTGAAATGAAATGCATCTAAAGTTTGTCTGCTTTTTAGATGGCAAGTTGAGATGCTGTGGTTAGAAAGTGATGTTTCACTCCTGGGACAGATCACTTACAGGTGGTTAAAAGAAAATGATACCTGTGTGTTCACAGGAAATGGGAGTGTTTGTGCTGTTGTGGTAGCATTTTGCAGACTTATTTGGGAGAATATTCACTAAATGATATTGGAATTATATTTCTCCCCAACTTCAAAGCAGGGGCAGTGGGTCATTGCACTGCACCCTTAGTGCAAAGGACTATGTGTTGACTTAATCTTTAATACATGCAAGTAAATGGATTTTTTTTTGTGTATTGTATGACAGTTTATTTTTGGTACAGTAACCATTTCGAGCTGCCTCATATAAAGCATTGGTCTTACTCAAAAATACAGCTTGCTAACGTAAGCACTATTTGTGAGAACTGGCTGCACTGGAAAATTTTCTTATATCATTGTACAAACATGCTGATATAATTTTAAATGTCTAATTACAGTAATTACTTAAGTTTGTGTGCTCTGAAGAACTATATGGCAGTTATAACATGCAGTTTTTGTTTTACCAGGTAAAACCTTGCTGGCTCAGACTCTAGCTAAATGTCTAGATGTACCTTTTGCAATCTGTGACTGTACTACCTTGACTCAAGCTGGCTATGTTGGAGAAGACATTGAATCTGTCATTGCAAAACTGCTGCAAGATGCCAACTACAACGTAGAAAAAGCTCAGCAAGGTAAGCCTTTCCGATAAGTTTCCTGAAGTTCATTAATAGATCATTAACCTTAGGTGTTCTAAACCTGGAGATAACCAGTATTTCTGTAACTTATACTTTTGTGTCATATCCCTGAATTTTACCACTTTGAAATCAGAAATAAGAAGCCTGAAAAGGACTCTAAATATATCTTGTAGTTCTTGCTCTTGTCTGGAGCTTTGTTCATATATTCAGGTCATACATTTTTGCAATCTGAAATAGGAAGGGAGAACAGATTGGCATCTTAAACTCTGTTCTTTCCTGTGTGTACACTTTTGCCTCTTAAAAAGTAGAACCTTCCTTCAATCCGTTTTCTGTAACTGCAGGAATTGTTTTTCTGGACGAAGTAGATAAGATTGGCAGCGTTCCCGGCATTCATCAGTTACGGGACGTTGGAGGCGAAGGTGTTCAACAAGTAAGTATTTCCATGGAGTGGCTTTTACTTAGTCCATCAAGTCTGCTATGTCAGATAGCATGAGACTGTAGAGTTACAGTTCTTCAGTTTCGTAATTACTAACCTTTGAAACTCTCACCTTTCCTGTTTACTTTCTTCATTCCAAAAAATGCCAAAAGCAACTCAGGACTGGATTGTAGAAACGTTTCACTTTAAAAACATATTTGCAGTATCAGCAAGTTGCATAACAGAGGCAGTTTACGTTTTTGACAAAACCCTCAAAGCAGTTCATTACTCTGTGCAACATCATTTGCATGGGAGTTACATTAAAATATTTTGGCCTATCCTGAAAACTGATTTCTTTAGACATTTACAATTAGTATAAAGGCATAAGGAATTAAAAATAGAAAGAAAACCTGTGTAAATATACACAGTATCTATCGGACGTGTTCTTGTATGTGCTGCACTTCTTTTTTAAAAAAACTTTGTTTATTTCTTCTCCTTAGGGCCTGTTAAAATTACTAGAAGGCACAATAGTAAACGTTCCAGAAAAGAATTCTCGTAAGCTACGTGGAGAAACGGTGCAGGTGGACACAACAAACATCCTCTTTGTAGCTTCTGGTGCTTTCAATGGTCTTGACAGAATTATCAGCAGGAGGAAAAATGAAAAAGTGAGTATATCAGGCTGTGTTTGAACTGAAATTGTAATCCTGATTGCTTTTCACGCAGTACTGACTCCAGAAAGTCTTGCTGGAGTTGTAAATCCACTGAGATTGTGTGTAGAGCAGTAGTTTTCTTTCTGTTATCTGGGGACCAGAGGTCAAGGAGCCTAAAAAAGGTAGCAAAGAGCAAGCCTGTTAGTAGGCTTAAGTAGCTAGCAGTGGTCTCTGCTTCCACAGAGAAATTTTTAGCATATCCAAGTAGAAGAATGTTCAAAACTGTTGATAGTGTCTGTCCTTAAGTGGTTGCCTCTTATTTTGTAAAGCCCTATGTTTCTTAAAAATTGAATAAGAGACACTTAGTTCTAGCAGTGATAAGGGGATTTATTTCAGGTGGAGTGTGCCAAGTATGGAACTGAGAAAACTTTTGTGTATCAGTAGAAAAAAGCTTTTACTTTTTTAGTAGGTACTTGGATATCTTGAGTAAATGCTGTTAAAAGCTATCATCTTATGAAAATACCTGGTCGTGCATTTTTTATTGTTTTGTGTGTACCAATATTTGGGAACAGTCCTATTAAGCTTCAGCTTTCTGAAAAAGTATGTACCTTGTTTCTAACTGGAGGAGTGACAAAAAGCCAAATGAGCTTATAAAAATTCACGTATCGTGTAGGCATTCTTGCACGCATCTGGGTTGCTTCTGTAGAGCACTTTTTAGTGTCGCTTTTATGTGAAAACTGCTTAAGACGTGTTACTAACCTTTTTTATTTTCAGAATAAACTTCTATTCAGTCTAACATTTCATTTGCCCACTAAGGTATTAACATGCAAGAAATGGATTTTGTGCAAGGGAGATAATTTTACTGACAGTAATTTCTTAAGCTTAAATTAATATGTAATGACCTAATCATTTTTTATACACCTGCATCATGATTCAGTTACATAAAGAAGACCTTATTTAAGCACAACATGTTTGTTTTGCAGTATCTAGGATTTGGAACACCATCTAATATCGGAAAAGGCAGAAGGGCTGCAGCAGCAGCTGATCTGGCTAATATAAGTGGAGAGTCCAATACACACGAAGATATAGAAGAAAAGGATCGCTTGCTGCGTCACGTGGAAGCCAGAGATCTCATTGAATTTGGCATGATTCCTGAGTTTGTGGGACGTTTGCCTGTTGTGGTTCCTCTGCACAGCCTTGATGAGAAAACCCTAGTACGGATTCTTACTGAGCCACGAAATGCTGTGGTCCCCCAGTACCAGGCATTGTTCAGCATGGATAAGGTTTGCACTTCTGACAGCTTTTCAGTATTCTTGTTTATAAAATACAATATTAAAAAGCTGCCTCACTCTAAAGATACTGTGTTCTGTGGCTGAAGAAAACGATCTTACTGTACGTAGCAGCTTTGCAGGAAAAGAAATAATGCTGACTCAGATGTATATAGCCCCTGCTTTAAAGACTGAAATTGTTCCTACATCTTGCTAGAGGATGAGGGGGAAAACCAACCAACCAAACCAGATTTAACCTGACAATAAGCTCTAAAACCTTGTACGTTGATGGCTGAGACCATTCTTGTATGAGGAGTTCACATACACAATATCGAGTAAGAACTCAAAGCTCTTTTGGTTTTTGGTAGGGCTTTGTGAAATGAACAAAATTTTTTGTTAACTACTTATTTTTTAACATTCGATTGAGTTATTAATTAATTATTTCACTTAATATTTTTCTGCATGTAGTGTGAATTAAATGTAACTGAAGATGCATTGAAGGCTATAGCCCGACTGGCCCTGGACAGAAAAACTGGTGCAAGAGGTCTGCGATCTATAATGGTAAGTAAATCAAGTTTCATCTTGAGTAAATAAAGCTACCCATATTCCTCTATGTGGTCCTACCCATAACAATTTACAGACAAAGCCTTGCTTGGTTTGGGGTCTTGTATAGATAGAATCAGTCTCTTCCTAGAAATGCGCGTATTCAGATTTCTTCCTTCGAGAAAACCCTCTGGCCCTGAGAATCACTTGCTAACCATATTTGTTTTTTGAAGATGTGGAAGATGGCATGCAGAAATATTTTTTTCTTCTGTTTTCTTGTAGGAGAAGCTGTTGCTGGAGCCCATGTTTGAAGTGCCCAATTCTGACATCGTATGCGTGGAAGTTGACAAAGATGTTGTAGAAGGCAAAAAAGAGCCAGGATACATTAGGTAAAGGCATAATGAAGTATCAGACAAATAATACAGTTAGGGATCCTGATGTTGGCCATAGGAACAAGTTTATAAACACACAACCATGCACACAACCTAAATAGGATCCAATATCTGTATACTGTACACAGTTGACGTAGTACCTCTTCTGTCCTACAGACTTGGGGTTTGTATTTCTTTAGTTTTTAAATAGAAATGAAAAAATAAACATACATGAAGTTACTTTAAACCTTGTGCGTGTTTGTATGTACCTGTGGAAATAAAGTAAATGATCAGCATCCAAAGATAACAGTAAAACTCTGCAGTTTTAAATGTGGCTGTGCTGAAGTTACTCGAGCAGAATCTTTCCTTCTTCTAGCTTCTGCCACGCTGAGGTATATTTTTATGCAAGCTCCAGGCTGCAGCAGTTTTCTCCTCCATTACTCTTACAGCAGTGGAGAGCCAAAAAGAAGCATCTATTGATTTGCAGAGCGCTAGCTAAAATAATCAGTGTTGTCATGATTGTAATATGGCCATGATGTGGTAGAGCACTGAAAGCACTGGGCAAGCCTACATTTAAAGGAAAAAATAATAATTTTAGTGAACAGGCAGTGGAGTAGACAGGGAATGGGTCAGGTTTAGAAGAAAAAAAAATGATGTTTAGAAACTTCAGCTTGGTTGCCACCTCTGCTAGAAACTTTTGAGTGACTTTGTCCACTGAGATGCATGCTCTGCATTTACCTGTCTGAAGCTTGGCGCAGCACACCTCATTTCTCAAAGGGAATGGTGGAAGCTGGAGGTGTTAGTCTTACAGCAATGGTTGCTTTATGCTATTTTGCAGAGTGCCAGCACTCGTGTTTGCTGAAAAATTAAAATTTACAGGTTAAATTTGCAGGTAATTTAACTGAATTTATTAACTCTCTAATTTTTCAGTAATGAGACTGCATGCTAGTAGTTTAAGCGTGCGTAGCACCATTTTCAGATCAGAAGGTCGTTAAGCAGATGGCATGCTTGTCAGAACATTTTTCATCATGGCACTTCACAGGTGGCATATTTACCACAAGCTATGGAAACTGTCTCCATTTCCCCACCCCTCAATTTATAAAATATCTGATCAGTTCGTTTTAATTATAGGGCTCCCACTAAAGATTCATCTGAAGAGGAATATGACTCTGGAGTTGAGGAAGAAGGCTGGCCTCGACAAGCAGATGCTGCAAACCATTAAATACTGTCAGAATGCTCTCCTGCATAAAGCGCACTTGGTTATTTCCTTAGGATTTGCCTCTGGCTTCACAATCTGATACTAACAGCATTGGATCTATCTCGGATATGATACGTGATGAGGAACCTTATTAGATAAATCAGATCGTGTATTTTACTGTGACATCACATTGATTTATTTGACGGACATTGTGTGGACTTGAATGGCATAATGTTCAAATATAAATTGTATATTACACTTGTTCAATTAAAATGTATAGCAAATATAGCAACACCTGAATTGCTTTTTCTAAAAACTAAACAGCAATGCAGGTACTACCAATAGTTAGGTTTTACAATAATGTTACTCTACAAATGGGAAAACAAGTTTAATAATTAGTAGAGGGTGAATAAACTATTAGCTCCTCACGTGACTCGCACGGGGTTGTGTTCAGGTCAGTGTTAGATTCCTGCTGGTGCTTGAAAGCCAGCGGGTGCTGGAGTGACTTGTTACATGTGGTGTGGGAGGAAGCCCTTGCAACAGGATTTTGAAAAAACTAGGGGACACTTTATGGACACTGCTGGGAGATTTTGCTAAATGTAACACATGCTTGTTACGTTAATTTGGATGCAATATCAAATACATCCTATTGTTCACCTCTACATTAGGAGTAAGTTTTAGTCACCTGGAGTACCGTGAAAGAAGGTGAAGTTGATGATTTGCTCACTTTTTCCAGAAGGATAAATAAGATTTCCAGGAGCTGGTAAGCCATCTGAGTTTGGAAGAGAACTTGGCATAAATTTTTAAATATTAATGTTCTAATATAGTACATTTTGTTTAACATATTGGAACTATCATGCATCAATTTTTTGGTGCCAGGTATTTGCCCAACCTATCTTATAATGTTGAGATGAAAGAAGTAAATGTATAATATTTTTGATGTAATCAGTAGTGATTGTTCACATGACAGTGCTTTTAAGTTATATGCTCAAATGCTAGTACTGCATCTTGTGGTTTTGTCCTTGATCTTTAGTCTCACAGCAAGCAATCCTCCCTCTTTTGTTTCACATCAAAATAAATTCAATCCTTTAGGAAAGTCTTTGTAAAAAAAAAAAAAACAACAACACTAAAGGACCTGTATGTTTTTTATTTGTTCCAGGAATTAAAATTGTTGCTTACAACTTGGTTTTGTCCTTCAGTGATGCACGGATTTAGGTTTTACTGGGCCCTTTTTAATTTTAGTTCACGCTATTTAAATAAAACTTGCATCATTCTTTTCCATCTAGTAGCTATTTTAGGTAAGGAAGGGTACTGCAGATGTGTTGGCCCTATTTTTTTTTTGTTAATTTTTGTCATGCAAATTTTAAGCGATGGTCCTGTAATATTTGATTTCCTACACAGAAAGCAGTTTTAGCCAGATGCAGCAGAATCTTTGTTAGGATTTCACATTTTTTTTTCTGGTTAAATGACCCGTTAATGGTTCAGACAAAGCTGCTTTTAGAATTGAGGACGTTTCTAAGAGATGCTTGGTCACCTCAAATCGAAATCTGCGGTGATCTGCCTGTAACTTTATCCTCATCTTCCTTTTTGTAGAGTGAAGAACGTAACCAACCGCTTTTAACTCCAAATTCTTTAATCCTTTTTTTAAGTGGAGCTGGGGGGAGGGGGGAAAGAAACATTTTAGGCAAAACTGTTGAACAACTTAGTTTTGGAAGTTGTTTCGCCTTCTGTAACCAAGAACTGTTTTTAAGGAAACAAATGCTGTGTACCTACAGTTTGTACTTCACTGCTGGCGTTTGAATAAAACAAAGTGGAATACGAGAGCGAGAGATTTGTCCTCCGTGAGCGACGCTGGGCTGGACAGGAGTGGTGGTTCACCACGTGGGGCTGGGGGCTGTTTCTGGATGCTGTTTTGAGCTTTTTGTTGATCTTCAAGGTTTGTTTTCTTCCAGATTTCAGCTTTTTGGTTTTAAACGGATGGAGATGAATGAGGAAAGGCGATGCCGGTGGGGCTCTGACGCTTTAACGCAAAGCGAAGGAGCCTCATCTTGACCTCAGCACGCAGCCAGGCCCTTCCAGCCTGCGGGGCTTTGCTCCCGTCCCTGTCCCTCGCTGGGGACCGGCTGCAGGGTCCCTTCCCCGCACCGCTCCCGGAGGGGCCCGATCCGTGGCTCCCGCTCCGCCTTAGCCACGCCCACCGCTGCGACAACCACGCCCCCACGGCACTAACCCCGCCCACAATGTCGATAATCACGCCCCCACAAGGTCAGCCCCGCCCACCGCGGCGGAGGCCCCGCCCCTCCTCTATTCCCCTCCCTCTCCCCAAGATGGCGGCGCCGCCGCCGTTCGGGGCCCGCTTCACGCCGCCGCCGTTCCGCGCCTTCCCCCCGGGGCCTTTCCCCCCGCCTCCCTCCGCGCCCTTCCCCGCCCGCCCGGCTCCCCCCTTCTCGGCAGCTCCCCCGCCGTTCCTCCTTCCCCCCGAAGCCTCTCCCTACTTCCCGGCTCCCCGCCCCGCCGCCCCGCCGCTCTTCCCTCCGTGGCCCTCAACCGAACGGCCCCCGGCCGGCCGCGGGGCCCCGCCGGGCGATGCGGAGGCGGAGGAGGAGGCTCAGCAGCGGCAGCGGGATGAGCAGTGGCTGGCTCAGTTCCTGGCCCGCCGCCGGGCTCCCCCTCAAGCTCCATCGCTTCCTCCGGTGCCCCCCGGTGCCAGCCCCGAGGCCGGGCGGCGGCTGGCGGTGACGGCCCTGGGGCTGGTGGCTCGCCTGGCCGCCGCCTGCCGGGCCCTGAGGCGGCTGGAGGCCGAGGGGGATGAGGAAAGATGGGGCGAGGTGCAAGCGGAAGCCGAGGCGGCGAGGTCGGAGCTGCGGGAGGCCGTGAGGCCCCTGAGGGAAGCCGGCTACCTGCGGGAGCTGGGGAGGAAGGCCGAGAAGGCGAGGAAGAGGAGGCAGCGCCTCCAAAGGAGGAAGCAAGAGGCCAAGGCGGCCAAGGAGGAGGAGGCCGCCCGAGCCGCCGAGCGGGAGGCCGAGATCGACCGGTGGAGGGCCAAGTGCATCCAGGAGGTGGAGGAGAAGAACCGGGTACGGCCTCCGGCACCGTGTGGCCTCATCCTGCCAGCCCCTTGCACCCCATGGGTGCTGTGCCGGCCTCACGCCAGCCTTCGGCCTCCGTGGCTCCTGCTGGCCCAGGAGGTTCAGTGGCACTCACGGCCCTTGGAGGCTTCTGGAGAGGCCCCGGCATAAATCTTGGCTGTGCCACATCCATGGCCCAGCCCGGTGGGTGCGGGTTGAGCAAGCTCAGGTGCACGTAGAGGGCTTCTTTTGTGGTCCTCCCCGTGCCTCAGCAGCTGCTCGGTGCCCTCAGCTACCCAGCAGCAGTCAGCAGGGTCTGGTGCCTCGGCCTTGCACTTGCTTTGTCCCTACGAAGCTCGCTCGCAAGGTTTTCTGTCTCATAGCGGAGTGAAACAGCTCCAAAGCAAAAACCAAAACATCCAAACAACAAAACTCTCAAATTAGGCTCGATGTGAAGCGTTGCAGGCGCCTGTTTGTTGGCTGCTGGTCAAAGATTGGCCCCTCTAGGGGTGCTGGGCCCATTGCTCGGGAGGTGCAGAGCAGCTGTTGTGAAAGGTTTTGCCTTCAGACTCTGCCATGTTAACGATCTGTAACTGCACAGCTGTGACATCTGGGTGGTTTCTATTTATTGTGCGTTTTTGCTGATTTTCTGAAGCTAAAGGTTGCTGGGCTATACGAATTCAAGAGCTGTTCTGGCCCAAATTTATGAGTGGCTCAACATTTATGTATTTTTTCCTGAAGTCTGTTAGGTTTTGTCTTTTTGGTAGAAGATCAGATGTTTGACCTACTTGCCGTAGCTGTGTTACTAGGAAATTATTTTGATCTCCAGGGCTTTGCTCATCTTTTTAAAACTACCTTATCTTGTCTACGTGGGATATTTCATGCATTGTTGGCTTTTTTTCCTTTCTTTTCAGGAGCGGGAACTTAAGGCTGCTGCAGACAGCGTCTTGTCTGAGGTCAGGAAGAAGCAAGCAGACACGAAGAGAATGATGGACATCCTGCGTGCCTTGGAAAAGCTTCGGAAACTGAGAAAGGAGGCTGCTGGCAGAAAAGGTTAATCGGGAGAATTTTTTCCAAACTTTTCCAGTTGCGCTTGCAGGAAATAATGTGATGTGGAAGGTGCAGTTTGGAAAAGCTGTTTCTTAATCAGTGGGTTTAGTTACACCGTTCTGCGAGGATAGTTATAAAATGCTGAACAGAAATTGGATGCAGTGGCTGCATTGCTACACTTCCAAGCTCCTCCTTACCAGAAACTTTTTCTATCAAGGTAACCATTAGCAAGGTTAGGCTTATGCTTCTCTGAGGTTTTGCCAGCTCCACTTAGTCTGTTAACAGAGCCTCTTCTCAATCTGAAAATTTAAAATTAATTCTTTTTCTCTTTAGGTGTTTGTCCGCCTCCCTCAGCAGACGAAGCATTTGAAAGTCAGGTGGAAAGTCTCAAAACGTTGCTAAAAAACCGGACGGAGCTGTACGAAGCTGAGGAGAGAGCATTGAGAGTTATGCTGGAGGGAGAACAGGAGGAAGAACGGAAGAGGGAAATGGAGAAGAAACAGAAGAAGGAAAGAGAAAAACTTCTACAGCAGAAACGTGAAATTGATTCCAAGCTGTTTGGGGATCCAGGTAGATCTTGCGTGCTGTACTTCACTGTATTGTTGTTTGTTTTCATCTCTTAGGCACTGGGTTTAAATTACAGGTGCAAAAATAGCTGAGAAAGAAGTCATCTGCTGGAGTAATTTATGCTTAGAGGAAAAGATGGGATAAACGTAGAAAAATAATTAAACTGCTTTTAACAAATGTGATGCCAGAAGAACTGGTCAGCTCTTCAGCATAGCCTGCAGTATTTCTCAAGCTGACTCCATAATATTTTGCACGATGAGGTTGTAGATGGGCTGCAGTAGGAATAAACAGAGTAGATTGAAGACTTCCTGCACCCAGTGGATGCTTTAGTTTGGTGGTTTGGTAAGCGAGACTTGGGTAATTTGTAAAGATTCAGTGTCCATATGTTCCCCTTATTTAGAGGATGGAGTTTTGCCAGTCTTGAGTTTGCTCTGACAGCTCTGGTAAGGATGAGGAGATGTGCAAAGCATCTAAATAACCCGTAACATACTGGGTAGGTAGAGATCCCAACTTGGGTTGGGGAGTAACAAATGAGTTGGCAAATTTGGGGCTTCTAAGACTTAGTAGAATCTGTGTCTCTGGTTTATTGAATTTTTTTTGTCTGTGTTTTAACAGATGAATTTCCTCTTGCCCATCTCCTGCAACCCTTCAGAGAATATTACTTACAAGCCGAGCATTCTGTAGCAGCTCTAATCCAGATCAGGTAGAAATAAAAGCTTTATCTGAATATCTAACATGACAAGTACTGCTTGTTGAGACTGTAAAATTTTAGTTACTTCATTAACTTCCAAGTGTTAAAAGATTATGTGATTAATTCTTTTTTTTTTTCCCTCTCTTTTTTGGCTAAGTAACTGCCTTCTAGCTCGATAAAGTTGTGTCCAGCAGACATCCACGTGAAATGGAGTGCACTTCCATGTCCAAGCATTGCCTTTATTGTAGCAGTACATCAAAATTTTCACATTTATGCTTTGAAAAGAATGTTTCAGAGCACAGTTTACAGTTGTTCTGTGTATTGGTGGGCGTGAACAAATACGTATGTGGGTATATAATCTTACTGCTCCTCTCAAACAAGACTTTCTCTCTTAAAGGCACGAATGGGATCAGTACTTGGTGCCAGCTGATCACCCCGAAGGAAGCTGCATCCCTCCAGGATGGGTTCTTCCAAGTCTCCCCACAAACGACACTTGGGCCACTGCTGTCAGATAATTTAGAAATAAATTATTTTAACATTGAAGGAATGTTTTGGGTCTGTAAATGTGAGAGGTCTCATCCTTGGGTCCTCTTTCTGGTGGCCAGCTACTGGAATATCTTGAAAACAGGAAGAAATGTTTTTGTTTTCTGACTCGGGAGGGAAATATCTGAGCAAGTCCAAAGCTGTCAGGCCTCTTGTGGCACAGAATTACAATCCTGCTGTGAGTTTTTGTTAACAAATCTCTATCTTAATAAAGTAACATTGCTGACGAGGTTATTTGTGCCAGTATCCACGTGCTATTTTTAGTGACTTTATCTTTATAAGCCTAAATCAAGATGTTGAAGTCTCCAGAAATAAAAACGTTGTTTTTTTTAAAAAAAAGATCATTAGTAACGTGTTTTTCTTCTTAAACGAAGCATGTCAAGCATTGCTTTCAAAATAGTTTCTGTATTTTTGTGCGTAGAAACGAACATATTACAAGTTTAAACAAATTCTAAGTACAAACAAGACATACGTTTATAAGGCTTGATTAAAGCAGCTGTTGACATTTCGCTTTTGTGGACTAAAACTGGTACCACAACATGGAAAATATTACCTGTTGTGTTGAAACAAGTCAGCCAGATATGATTATATATAAATCTGATAAATAAGCCTACTGGAAAAAAAAAATACAATCTGAAGTTTAACCTCCTTTAATTATTTTTGCCTGTATAGCTGTTTTCTATAGAGACAGATCATTTATGTAACAATTCATTAAAAATGCAGCTCTATTTTCTATTTTTTTTTTTGTACACAATAAACAGAGAAATTTGGATTATTTTTTCGTTTGAAGAGTTTTTGCTCCTAGGGAGAGATTTGTTCTAGTACTTGGCATCGAATATAACCCAAGCCATGCTGAGAGTTGCTGGCAAAAGGTTTGTGTGAAGGAACTTCTCCCTCCTACAAGGTGACACAGGCTTATGGTTTCAAAGCCTCCCTTGTCCTGGACAATTTGCTTAAAACAGCAGTGGCCCATATGGTTTTGGGGCTTTGCTTGTCTACGCAGATTGTCGTGGCATCTTTCCAGTGTTGCAGTCGTATTCTCACTTAGCCCTAATGTGTGGGAATGGATTCAGTTTTTCCAGTTCCTTACCTCTTAGCATCGCAGCATTGTGTAATTCCTGGAGGAGGCGACACATAATTGTCTACTCTGAGCTGATAAATTCAGCACTTAACTTTGGGCTTCTATGTAATGTCAGGGCCTGAAGCTTCACGTTGATTTCTGTTAATAAGGAAGCACTAACTAGTAGTTTTTGACAGAGCTAGGATTTGTCTAAGTGCAGAATTTTGCGGTTCTTGCTCCAGTGTACATCGATTGCCAACCTATAGCACCACAAAATACAGATCACCATGAAGTCCTCTAAAGATCTGGGTTCTGGTTTGCATGTCCATACATCCCCCCTTCCCTACCGTGACTTCCAGCTTCATGTTGCTCCAAGACCTTCATGGGTAGCCCACGTCCTGGGGGTTTTAATTGACAAAAAAGCCAAAGTTCAAACGGCACAGAAACTGTAGCAGGACCAGCACTTTCAATTCAAGAAGCTAAGTGACCAGAGGATGCTCTGCTTAAATAGTTAGGCTCCTTATCCCATCAACATGTCTGGTGAGACAGGCTAACTGCCTAAGCTGCTGTAATCTTGAGCTGTCAAAGTCAGGTGCTTGTCTGACTGTGCAGCAATTTAAAGACCTAAGCAGTGGATAAGCAGGCAGTGTAAAAGCAACCCTCTTCTCCCTGCCGGCTGAGACAAGCTGCGTGATTGCATCCAACGGTAAGGAAAACTTTATATGACGGGTAAAAATAAGAACTGAAAATGCCGGCAGACGGTTGAGGTATACTTCAGTCTTACAAGCTTGCTGTGGTTTATTCTGCATATTTGCTCTTGTCTAATGATGTCTGCATTAAAACCTTTTATATTTTAAGAGAGAAAGAATTTGAAGCCACAGCTGGAAGAGGAGTGGTTGAAATCTCAAAAAACTTGTAAAATACATGGGAGATGGGCTATTGATTCTTAAAAAAAGGGGAAAAAAATCTTTGTGTACTCAGATTAACTCTTAAGATTCAGATTTATCTGAGTATAGCAAGGTATTTGCTACTACTGTAAGTGCAACAACAAAAATCCCACAAGAAGAGCGGTTTGTTATGACTTTCCAGGACTCATTTGCATCCTGTTTCTTCCCGGGTCTCGGTGCAGTTTGGGTTTCTTGTTCTTGTAAGGCTCACCCTGTCCTTATGGATGCCTGCTTCTTTGCCAGCCTGCCTTTGATGTGAAATTGGGCAGCGCTGGCATGAAGCAGCAGAGGTCGGGGTCCTGGCAGAAGCTGCTTTCTGGTGTGAGCCATGTTTACCAGTGCCCCCCACTCTTGTCTAGGAGCTCTTGTCTTGGTCTTGTCTAGGAGCATTTCCAGTCAGAACACCTCACCCTGATGGCCTTTTTTCCTCCCCTTTTTTCTCTAAGCAGCTGGTTTGGGAGTTAATATCGGTGGGAGCCTTTCCTTGTGCCCGTCGTTAGCGCAGTACCGCAGCAGGCGAGGGCACCAGGGGCCTGTTCTGTTCCTGTATGAGGACAGCAGCACTTTGGTATGGGCTTAACCACCTTGACGCTGCACCCTAAGACACAGCTTTTTCTCTGTAAACGAGCCTGGGTCTTTTAGAGACCGTTCCAGGTGCTGGACAGCAAGATACCCCTCTCCTTTCACCTGAGCACAGCTGGCAGTGCCGGCTGCCACACAGCTGTCAGGACGTGTGGGTTCGCACCAAAGCGGGCCGCCCGCAGCAGAGAGGGGCTGCACCATGACGTTAACGAGCTGGGGAAAACGGGGACAACGTGGCTTCGATGACAGATGTTTCCCTGCCTTCCCTTCGTCAGCACTTGCACGGATTGTCACTTGGGCAGAGCCCTCTCAGGCTGGGCAGCAGATGGCTCCCGGCACGTTGCACGGCGCGGGCTCGCGGCAGCACACGTGCGGGGCCAGCCAAGCTGGTTAGGGGCTGCGGGGATTTGGGGCTCCTGGCGTCAGCAGCTGGGTGACAGCTCCGTGGAGTTGTGAGCAGAGCAACAAGTGGTGCCAAGCAATTGTGCGTGTCGCTCTTCCTTCGAAGCAGTTTGTCTCATTCCTTTCCGAAGGTAAGGAGCTGCCTTTCTCAAGTGCCATTTCCCATTTTCCTTATTTTTTACATTAAACTAGCAGGCAGCTTTTTTTGTTCTGTATACGTTCTGCCACTTATTTTCTTCTTGTGGAGTGTTTATCTTCATCGTCATAGAGGCCATTCCTTTCTTAAGGGGAAAAAAAAACGTAAAGACACTTCTATGGATACAGATGTCACGCAGTGTTTGCCTTATGACCAGCATGGGTGGTGAGGACTGGGACAAACAGGCTGCGGATTCCACAAGTCGGACGAAGACTTACCATCACATCAGGTTTTTGCCAGTAGACGTTATAGAAAGGAAACTATTTTGTGTGCTGTCATCACTGGGGACTTGGGACTTGATGCAACAAACAGTGGCTTATTTTTTACTAAACTGAGTCATTTGTGCAGAACCCATGGCTACACGATCACTGTAATATTTTCCATGCCACCATTCCCAGTTCATCAGAAATTTTTCTCTCCCCGGCCATTCCTAATCCTAAAACACATCATGGTGCTTAAAATGAGCAGCTGGTCCTTAGAAGCTAATCTCCCCTTAAAATGGCTCGCTCAGCATCCCTCTAACACCCCAGCATGAACCTTGGCAAAAGCTACTGAAGCAGAAAATAGGAATAAAGGTAGGAAATAGGAATAAAGGTAGAAAATAGGAATAAAGCGCAGGTGCTTCTGTAGTTCTGTGTTGGGGAGAGCAATGGACACCAGCCCACACAGCGACATGGTGATGGTTCCCCTGGTGTGGCAGCTCCACGTGATGGCTCGGCGTGGTGTGGCGGCCACGTGCCATCTCTGCCACCCAGCTCAGGTCACTGGGAGGTGATCTCTTCCTCCTGCTCCTCCTCCTCCTCCTCTTCTTCCTCCTCCTCCTCCTTAGGAGGAGCTGGCAGGAGCTCTACAGGAGCTTCTGTAGAGCGGTTTCTGCTCTACAGCTGGGAAAAGGGCTCAGTGCCTTGCTTGGGGAAGCAATGGGGCATACACGGGGCTGGCAAAGGGGTGGAAACAGGAGAAAAAAGCTCAGGATCTCTGCTGAATGAAGCCATAAGCTTGGTCAGGAGACTCAAGCTCCAAATGGCAAAGGGTAGTTCGGAGAAATCTTCCTGCTATCTGGGAATTAAGACTTTGCAAATCTGGGCAGTGTGCACAGCAGTTTTTCCTCTCTCCAAAAGGTCACTTGAAACAGCTAAATTTTCTCTCCTTTCCCCCAAATTTGCTGAAGTTACACCAGCACAGCCTCACTCCCTCACAGGTGCCGGTCCTTCCGTTGATGTTTTTATTCCCACCCCCTTTTAGGCAGCAAGAAATCGGCAGCGATAATGAGCTACCTGGACGGAGTCCCCTTCCGGACAACCAAGAGCCTCGAAGGAGACCCGGTGGGACAAAACACCTTTATCGAGGCCCCGGCCATAAACCTTCCCGACTGCACCGACATCCTCATGAGCACCATGGTGGGTTGGCCTCTTCCACGTCCCCTTCTGCTGGGATGCTGACAGGGATGCTTGGCTTGGGGAAGGGGAGGAAGGAAAACCCCCGAGCTGGTGTCCTCCCCATCGGTTGTTGTTCCGTAGGAGCGTGAGGAGGTGAGGACCGTGAGTTTTGGAAGGGCTTTGGTCGGGTTTGGGTTTCCTTAAACCCATCCAAACCTGAGGATGGGATGGATGGAGGGTCTTTTCTCGATAGGGAGTTTGATTTGTCCTTGAAAAGGGCCAATTTCAGGCCCTGCTCTGGGAGTGTTTTGTGGTCTGTAATCATCACCGTCTCATTTATTTATAATACTTAATAAATATATGTTAATAAATCTATCAGAGATGTGACTGGGCAATGCTAGCTGTGCTGGTAACGTGTTTCCTGTGACATTTTGTGATCTTCCTCAACAGCCAGCCCTACACTGCTGCCGAACACACCCCCACTGCTGTAGTGGCCTTGTCACTGGCATGCCACCGCAGCACGAAATGGAGCACGAAGGGAGTCAGGAGCCTCCCCTCGCCCCCTGCCCACAGTTCAGCTGTGCCTCGAGCAGTCTCACCCGTAGATGGGGTCAGAGCACCGTGCTGGGGCACCCTGAGCCTTCTGCTTCCTGCGTGCTGTGGTGCTTCAGCACTGAAACACCATTTTTGAGATTTTTCGTTTCCCTTTGGGATTCCTCAAATCTCGAGGTGCAGGCAGCTGGCGGTCTGCAGGCTGAGGTGTCGCCGAGCTGTGTCTGTCCCCCCAGCCCCACCTCAGGGGGATCCATGGGGACACGTCCCTCTGTCCTTCTGGAGGCAGGCTGGGACCGTGTTCTCCACGTGGTGTTTTCCTCGGGGAGGTTGGCTGGGGCCGGGCGCAGCAGTAGCAGCAGCATTCCTGGGCAGTGAATGTGCCTGCCAGGGCTGGAGGAGGCCTTGTTTGGAGAGCTAAGGCACACACGGCTTGCTTGTTCCCGGAAAGTGCTCCCATGTGAGGCTCGGACAGGTTCAATGTGGACACGACCCTCATGCCCTATGACAGGCCATGTCCTCCGCCTGGCTCCGCAGGAGGCTCGCGCCCCTTCTCTGCTCTCCCCTCTCCACAGCAGCTGAGCTAACACAAAGCCCCTCCCTGCCTAAAACACGTCTCCACGGGATTTTAAATACAACTGTAAGCAGTAGCAATGCCGCAGCTGGATGTTTTCCAAGTGAAAATATTGAGGGTTCCCCATAGGGATGAGGCCGGCAATGCCCAGCCCTGCACCCCTAGTGCCCGTTGCCATCCCCAGTGGGGTCCGATCCTGGAACCACACGGCCTGTGTGAATTATTACAGGGCTTGCCCCGTACCCGCTGAACCATGGCGGTGTTTGGGGTGTGCTCACTCACTGCTCCTTGCTCTCCCACAGCACGACTTCTCGCTGGAACGAAAGGTGCTCTACTGGCTGGAGGCCGCCTCTCAGCACCAAACCTCCCGGCACCGGCTCACCGCCGACACTGTCCCCACGGCCCCGCCGTGCTGGCTGCTGCTCGTGGACCCTGCCGAGGGCAGGGAGACGGCCGGGGGCAGAGCACGGGACAGCGCGGTGCGGCGCTGCATCAGCCTCAATGCCGCCGACCAGGGCAGAGGCAGAGCCTCTGACACGGAGAGCGAGGCCGCACGCCCAGAGGAGGACGGGTACTTGGAAGATGATGAGTATTCCTCCACCTCCTGGGAAGAAAATGACAGGGATGAGAACGTTTTCAGGAGGAGAAACCAGCATGTCTTTCAGCAGATCCGACCGAAGACATCACCCGGCTTGCTGGAGCCGCCTCCGGAGAACGGCTACAAGGCAGCGAGCCCGGACACGGGCAAGCAGAGGCGGTCCTTGGTTTTGTTCAACAACATGAAGAACGAGCTGGAAGCAGCCAGGAGGAAGCTGGCTGCTTTGGTGCATCCTTTAAACAGAGCCACAGCTGAGAGTGGAGGGGTTCCAGAGCCACCAGCACTCCCACAGCGCTCCCGAAACAACAGGAGTCTCAAGTACGGGCCGGCGGCGGCCGTATCCTGCGCGGGAGGCTTGGTGCCAGCTCCCCCTCCAGGACCAGCTGTCCCCATGCCCCCCATCCGCAAGCACAAGCCCACGGTCCCGGTGAGCTGCTCTGCACTCGCAGCCCTGTGCTCGGTGCCCGGGTAGGGGAGAGGCAGAGGGAGGGGGCAAAGTGCTCAGTCCTGGGCTCTGGGCAGCAAAACAGAGCCAAAACTGGGCTTCAAAAACACTACATCAGGGAGAAACTTGTGCTGGGTGTCCTGACACCTAAGGGAAGGGTTTGGCTGCTGGGTTTGGGGACAAGCAGGGGTTCTCCTGATGGCCATCTTGCATGGGTGCCTTTGAGGTGGCCAAATCCCAGTTGTCCAACACGATATCCTTTCTTATTTTGCAGTCCCTCAGCCCCTACACCTGCCTGCCCCCAGCACGGCCGCTGGCATCCCGCAAAACCAAGCCAGATTCGGCGGCCGACCTGCTCGCGGCGCTGAGCCAGGAGGAGCGCGACCTCATCGAGCCCGTCATCGCCTTGGGCTACCCGGCCCGCAAAGCCATCCTCACCCTCCAGAAGACTGGGAGGCAAAGCCTGGGGCAGGTTGGTGGAGCCGGCGTGGCTCAAACAATGTGGGGTGCTTTGGGGAAAAGGATTTTTTTGGGGGGAAAAAATACCATCTTTCCATGGTGAGAGATTCATCTTTCCTGCTTTTGCTCAGAGTGGGCTCCTGAGGGTCCCGTTCCCTTTGGGGAAAATGAAGCCATTTCTTGCACTTTGGTGTCAGAGCGGGGTTTTCTGTTAGCTGGCATGCCCACAGCTTAGCTGTAGGAAATTTGCAGCGAGTGGTGCTCAGCTTGTTGTGAGTGATAGCGGCCGGGCGCCGCCATCCTCCCCATCTGGTGCGCGGAGCACAGCGTTCTTCTGAAGAGCAGATCCTGCCCCCGTATATGGGAACTTTTTGCACATTGTTTTTTTCTCGGCTGTTAGCTCTGTGTGACGATTTCCATACAAACACCCCAGGGATTTGCCTGGTCGCTCTCCAAAGCCCCAGATGCCCACGCTGGAGCAACCAGCGGCTCCGCGCTGCTGTCGCGTTCAGGTCACCGAGCGCAACCGTCACGCTTTTGTGAGAATCCCGCTGTCCTAACCTGGAATTTAGTTTGGATAAGTAATGAATAACCTCTTCCTACCCTGATATCTGGTTCCTGCCCTATCTGTACCCCCAATTCCTCAGTCTCTGCTAGGCTGAGGAGCATCAATGAGCATCACTGGTGGGTGTCCCTGGGAGCCACCCGGGCGCGGGGCTGTGTGGGCCAGCTCCATCAGCTGCTCATGCCACTGGTTGGTGTATGAAGCTGCTCTGCTCTTGGTTTTTATCCATGTTAAAGGTTTCTACCTAGGCAGGTAGAGGGAAATGGAAGAGCACAGCCCACGGCCGTTGTGGAGGGTCATCAAATATGTCTTGTAGCAATGTCTCTCTTTCTTGCGAAGGAGCATTTCCTCCTAAAAACACTGCAGTCTGCTCCCTTCTGTGTGAACACCCAGTCTCCCATTCTCTTGGAGATGTGACTGATGCACCCAAATACCAGGTCTACCTTAGATCCTGGTCTCTCCGCCAGAAGTTCCCATCTTTCCCATTTATGCCCAGCACAGCTGAGATGAAACGCAAGGCCTAGCTGTTCAGGCGACCATTACGAGCACAGAACTACCAAATTAGGCTAAGATCTTCCTGGAAAATATGTTTCAAGTTAAAAACAAGGGCTGTGGACGCTCTTCATTGCTTGCTGGTGTCACATGGGGTTTCAGTGTGTGACGATGACAGCTTCAAACACGAAGATTGACTGTGGCACCAGATGGCAGCCAGAAATTGTTCTGTTTCTTTGCAGTGTCAAGCAAAGCTGGCAGAGCCCACCCTGGGGGAGCTAGCAAACTTTTCTAAGTCTGCTGCCTTAATGAGGCGATTCCTCCTGAGTTTTGGTGGAAAAGCTTCTCTAAAAGGCTCTGTCAGGCTTAGGGTCGCCCTGACATGTCAGAGGTTCATCTCCTGGGGTAGGGAGTCATGGACAAGGGCTGAACTCTATAGAAGCAGAGGGCAAAAAGGCACCATCGGTGCAAGGAACCTCAGCTCCTGCCTGGGGAGCCTCAGCCTGTGCACGTCCCTGGATGACCGGGCTCTTAGGGAATCCGTAATACAGCAAAACCCTGGCTCTGCTGCTTTCCCAAAGCACACAAGTGATAATCAAGATCTTCAGTGTTTCCTACAAGCCTTTCACCCACTGACCCCTCTGGCTGTGGCTCCCCAAGGCTTGCTGCTGCTTGTAGAAGCTGTGTCCTCGATGGAGGTTCAGTGCTGGAGGGCTGGCACCAAACTATGTGTTCACACAGCCCTGGCCACGTTTCCCCGTTCCTTCAGCATGAAATTGCCATTGGGGAAACATTTGGTGCTCAGGCATGGGAGGCTAACCCCTGCTTGAGGCTTTGCCTTCACATCCAGGTGGGTTTTAAGGAGCCTCCTTGAGACATTGCCACGAGCTGCTGCTGCAAGGTGGCAATGTTACGGGTGTGCAGAAGCTCACTGCGGCTCTGCGTGCCCATCAGACATTCCCCATCACATTCTTGCATTGGAAAACCAAGCACTGAGCCTGCTGGCCCTCGACCATGCTCCTCCTAGGGAGAGGAGACCCTCCTCCTGCTTCCCCAGCAAGCGCTGAACCCGGGAGGTGAGCAGGTTGAAGTATTTAAAAACCTGTTTTTGTTTAGTCTTGAGGATATATACGTATTTTCTTTAATGATAAAAATCGTGGAGCTGACAGCAGGACAGATTTCGTGCACGGCTGGATTGCCAAGCCTGGCTTTGTTCTGCTCTGAACGCGGGGAGCAGCTCTCCCTGTAACAGGGCAAGAAAATGCAGCGATGGTTTTTTAGTTAGTAAGGTTTTTTAGTTAGTAAGGTAACGAGGAAAATCAAACTAGGTTATGAATGCCAACGACCAGCGAATAACTTGTGTTTGAGTTGAAAAGCCACTCTTTAAGGCTTACATTTTAAAAAAGAAATCTTACCCTGCTGCAGGGGAACTAGCTGCTTAGCCATGCTATATAATCTCAACATTTCAGGGACTTTTTTTTTTTGGCCTTTTCGTGTGTTTTATGGTCTTTTGCTGCATCCTCAGCCTTGGCTACGGCACAGCTGAAGAGGGTGGAGGTCTGGGAGATATGAATCAGCCTCTCCTTGGATGAAGCAGACACGGTTTTGGGGAGACCCCCGGGCTCCTAACCATCTCTCCAAGCAGCCATTTCCATATATATTTTTTCCGCTATTGTATAGCTCATTTATTATTGTCCGTCGCATATGTTTTTGGACAGTGAATGATTCTCGTGGTATTCCAAGGATACCACTGGGAATTGTGCTGTCAGCACTCCAAGAACAATGAGGAAAGCCAAAAATAACTGTTTGCTTTCAGTAATGACAGCACACAGGCCTCCCCTAGGACTAGAGGGGGGGGGTTCGCACAGGTCCCGCGGGGGCCCGGGGCTGGGAGCATCAAAGGGAAGCTGGGGTTAGGGATCAGCGTGCACCTGGCATTTCACCCAGATGGGCTCTGCTTAATGAAAAAATATTTTTAAAAAAAAAAAAAAAAAACAACCAGCTTTCAGATGGTTGCTTTGTGTTCCGGATGGTTCAGATGTTTGCTCTGCCCCCGCGTCGCTCTGTTCCCACCCTGGGAGCAGAGCGGTGTCTGCCGGGTTTAACCCTCCTCGTCTTCTCCTCCAGTTCCTGGGCTACCTCCGCGCCTGCGACCGGCTGCTGAAGCAGGGCTACGAGGAAGGGCAGGTGGAGGAGGCCATGGAAATGTTCCAGTACTCGGAGAAAAAGGTCAGAGCGGCGCGGTGCCCAGCCTTTTGTCCCACCCGCCTGCCTCCTGTGCAGCCTCCTGCCGGGTCGGGGCCCGGTGCTCGGCCAGCAGCGAGCCCACACACGCTGCAGCCCAGGCTCAGACCCTCAGGATGATGTTGCATGGCCGTAAGGGCTCGCAGAGGATTGTCTCCCTCCTTGTTCTCGCCCTGCCGGGCGAGCACAATGCTCGCTCAGCCCCGGTGTGAAACCCATCCCAGGCACACCACCGTCTGTGCTCGCTCCCTGCCTCCCAGCTCCCCATCGGCGTGTCCCAGGGGCAGGACCACGCGTCCCATGCTCTGTTCTCCATCAGCAATCCCATTTCGGCTGCTGGCAGTTAAGGATGGAAGCACCTGAGCAGTGCAGAGCTGGGTGGAGGCACCGTCTGAGCTGTGCTGGCACTGTCGGACGTGATGCCGGCCGTCACGGCACGTGGCATCGCCCTGCTCGCCTCTGACGAGGGGTTCAGCACCAGGATGGTGCCTGATTCTCGGAGCTGGGAGGCTGCGGCTTGCTGAGGACAGGGCCTGGGTGAGGTGCAGCGGTGGGGCCCAGGCTGAGCAAGAGGGGAAGCAGAAGAAATGAATTGCAGGCTGCTTTCCTCAGCCTGGTGTGGTGGTTCCACAACGCAAACACGCGGCTGGAATTCATATTAAACTTTATAAGGAATAAGTGAGGTTAGAGGCCGACTTCATTAACCGTTTCTTATTTTTAAAGTTGCCTAAAGAAAGACTTTTGAAAACTAGCACTGGTCCTGTTCCTTGGTCTGCTCCAGCAGCAGGAGCTGCGGTGCCCTTCAGCAGTAACACAGCCCTGGGGGATTTATCTGTCCCTGCCGCACCGTGCCCGCTGAAATGGTGCACCGGAGGCACCCTGACGATAAAATCACTCCTTTCCCTTCCTCCCCCTTTCCAGGCAGCCGAATTCCTGCACTTGTTAGCTCAGTTCAACGACATGGGCTTCCAGCAGAATGAAATCAAAGAAGTCCTCCTGCTTTGCGGGAACCAGAGAGACAAGGCGCTGGAAGAGCTCATGATGAAGAGGCAGTGAAGGCGCCCAGCACCGACGGGCAGCTCCTTCCAGGACGCCCAGCACTCATCCTGCTGCTCCGTCCCCAGCAAGCAGCAGCGCACCAGCGTGGGTTCTCATCTCGTCCGGGGACATCCATCACGCGCCGGTTTGTCACTGCGCCGAGGCAAAGGCTTCGCATCGGCAGTGTTTATCTCCTCACCCACACACATCCACCCTCGAGCGACTCTGCTGTTTAGATTAGGGGGGATGAGATCCAAGCTGCCTTTCGCTGAGGCTGTGCGAAAGCAGAAAGCCTTCGCCCTGCACCTGGGGAAGGCGCAGCTCCTGCGGCTTGTTTCGGCAGCGCCGTGTTTACAAATAGAGCCACACGCGGTGATATAAATCATCGGGAGAGGGTGTTTTCATAAAAGCTGAGTGCTTTTGCAGAAACACCGCTTCTTCCTTTCTTGGGAAGACTCTCTGCTGACTTAGTGACGTTTGGGATATTGCAATTGAAACCTCGCCGGATCCACTCGGTGTCTCCTTCTGAATCAGAAACTTGAGAAAAACGCACAGCTCGGTGAAGGGGTTGGAAGGAAAACAGGCTGCCGTTGTTCTAGGTAATAATACACTGCTTTTACCCAGCACAATGAAAAACGGCTTGTGCAAGGCTTCATGCTCAGGAAACTTCATGAAATCTGAGCAGGGAGATGATGGACTGGCTCAGCTCTGCCTTTCATTAGGCAAATTCAGGGGATGCTTCCCTGAATTGTGGAGACAGTGGCTCAAAATTAGGTTAAGCACAAACATCGGGATCGGGAAAATCTGGATGCCTGGGGGAGTTTTTGTGTGTAACTAAGTACAGAGACTGGGAGCTTCGGCTCACCATACAGGATGTGTCTCGTGTTTTGGCAGCGTAACGATGGGCAGTGTTTTCGTATAAAAGTACATTATTTCCCTGTGAATTAGATACAGATGTAATTTCTTTGAGTAAAGAAGCTTGGAGGGGTTCTTATAAAAAGCTATCGGTGTCTTTTCCTATGAAAATGCCAACTGGCACAATGTAGCGGAGACAATTCTTATTAATTAGTTGCAAAGTATTTACCACTTTTCCATTGTGTCCTTCCAAGTGAGATCTCCTTGCCCAATGCATTAAAATGCATTAATCAAATTAAAACAATGTGTCCCCGCTCCACTCTTCTTTGGGGAGCTCTCAAAACAATGGCACGCAGGTGTAGCCCTCCACGAATGCCTCCATCCTTGCACAGTGCAAGAACGAAGAGGACACTTTGCATCCAGATTTTGGGGGACCTGACCCGGCCGTACCCAAGGATGGGCGTTTAATGCCTGCAACATCATTATGGTAATTGAAAAGCAAATTGAGGCACCTCCTGGTGTGGCCCCAGGAGGTATTCTGCAAGGAAAAGGATGAGGAAATTGGTTGGTGGAGCATGGGGTGGTGATCCCATCCCATCCCGTCCCATCCCATCCTGTCCCATCCATCCACGGAGCCTGGCTGTGTCTTGCCTTCCTTGCAGCAGGTGGGAGCTCCCATCCCCGCTTTTCCTGCGGGAGCTTTCACTTGGTTATACAAGCTTTTATTTTTGATACGGCCCTTATAAGGCAAGTCCATTGTACAGACAGCTTTTCGTTACGTTCGTCCCTGCCAAGATGTTGTCACCTTCAACAGAAACTTGCAAAAGGTTAAGCTGTGATTAGATAGATCGCTCCGGCTCCGGCCCCAAGCTTTGGCGGAGTAAACACCATTAAGATTCGGAGGGGCAGATAACGGCGGTGTGCCCGTGCCAGCACCGCATAACATCGAGTGCTAAATCCTGGTGCAGCAAAGCAGATCTGCAGCATCGTGCCCACTCACTGTGCAAAGGCTGAGCAGCCTCTCACGCTGGCTCATGATTCCCCCCACCCCTTGCAGAGGTACAAGCAGCATCTTTTTTCTCCCTCTAAAAATTTCCTCGTGTTACGTTCTGTACCACGGTCTGGGTGGACGGATGCAAGCAAGTTACTCTCTCGGGAACATCCATGCCCCCTGCTCCCCAGTGCCTGCCAAGGCTTGCCTTTTCCATCAGATGCTACACTTAAAAAATAAAAAATAAAAATCTTTTGCCTTTGCAAACCTGTGAACTGTTGGAAAAACAGTGCACGAAGGTGGGGGAGAAGTTGCATGGCTCGGTTGTTCCGGAGCTGGAAGGAATGGGAGAGGCTGCCAAGTTAAACTGTCTTGGGTTAGTCACAGAAGCTGCCATAAATATTTGAGTCACAGAAATGATTTTAACTTTATGTTAATGGAGGCCTTAAGCCCGTTGTGCAGCTTAACGTGCTTGAAAGCAGCGTGCTCCCATGCGCTGCTTCCAGTTGGGAGAAGACAGCGTGAAATGTTAATTGGCTTCGTCTAGGAAGGGAGCGCGGATTGGACTCGATGGGATTTGTGCTCGCGGCATGCTCAGCGGCTCTTCCGAATTCCTCGCGGGGTAACGCACGAGGTTACAAAAACCAAAACCGACGGGGAAGGAGGGGGAAGGCAGCCTGGTCGTGGGGAGCCAGCGTGGGGCTGCTCCTGGGCAGCTGGTGCTGACGGCTGGAGGTGGGAGGTGAGGTGGGGCCGCCCTTGGTGCTGTCACCAGGGGTGCCACCCGTGTCCCCCAGCTCCCCCGGGCCACCATCAGACCTGCGCCTCCGCGGGGACCTGGGGCTGAGCTCGCTGGGTCCCCGAACCAAGCGGGGTGGTGGCCTGCTCTGGGGGCAGAGGGCAAATGGGCGCATGAAGTGGTTTAAATATGGACATGGATGCAAGCTTGGGTTCTCTTGTTTATTTTGGTGATGTTGTTTTTTTTCTCAAATGCAGCCTGTTTCGAAAATGCTGAGAACTTGGCGAGGGCCGGCAGTGTGAGCGGCGGAGACGTCCCAGCTGGTGTGCCCTGACCCCCAGGGGAGGGGAGCAGGGGCAGCCTGCTGCACGGGAGCCCGGACGGGTGATGTTTGGGGTCTGCTGCCAGCTTGGCTCCTCGTCCCCATCCTGCCTGAGGGACAGCAGCACGAGGCATTTGCCAAGGGGGGCGAGGGCAGCCCTTCTCTGAACATCCCCGGAGCAAAGCCACAAGCTGGTAGTGGGGCTGACAGCCTCCAGCATTTTGGGATCGTGGCTGACCGGGACAGCTCAGCTGGTTACGGAGCTCCACTGGCCGAGGACACCTGGGAACCTGTCCTCTCCTTCCCTTTTCACACCCTCTGTGTCTCCAAGGTTCACCATGCCCTAAAAAGCCCCTTCTGCCCTAAACAAGAGGAGAACTAGCACTTGTCTCTGCGTCGTGTCTGCCTGGAGGAGCCAGCAGCTGGCTGGCACCCTCAAGGACACGAAGGATATCCAGAGAGGCACCCATTCACCCAGGAGCACGGCCTGCCCCCGTGCAGGTTTTTGGAGAGAACCCCCCCAATTCTGAGGTCTCTCCCCTCCATCCCCCTGTGTCCCTTTGTCCTCCCATCCCGGGTGTAGCCGGTGCCTCCCTGGGGAGCTCGGGGCTGCCTGGGAACCGTGCTCCCGCCCGCGGTTCTGAGCGGAGCCGCAGCTGAAAAAGCATTCGGTGTGTGGTCGGGTAGCAGGGGGACAGGAGTGGCGCTGACGTGGGTCCCCCCTTAGGAGGTATTTCCCTTTCTGAAGGGAAAAAGAAAAAAGCCACGAGAGAACGGTAATGAAAAACACAGGGCTTTTTACAGCTTTCCCTTTAATTCCAGGATGTAAAGACCAATTTCCCAGCGGAGCAGAGAGCAGGAGGGATGCTGCGCACCTTCAGAGTGGGGCCAAAATCGGTAAACCTAACGTCTGCACCTCTCCAGAGCCCGTCCTCTGCAGGAGCCACAGAGCCCTGCACGCCGTTGGCTCACGTTTGGTGGGACTTGGAGCGTGGCTGCCGTGACATCCTGCAGCCCTTTCCCCTCTGGCAGGGCCAGTGTCACCTCCGGGTCCAACGTGACACCCACGTGGACCCGGGCACAGCTCCGCAGAGGAGGAGAGGAGCCCAGGGGAGCGGCCAGGTGCGAGGGGAGCATCCCAAGGTGGGACGGGGCCGCCTACGTGGCGACGTCGTGGTCGCGCCGCGGCAGCCGCAGGAGGAAGGTCTGCAGGGAGCCGCTGCGCGGGAAACCCGCCCGCTCCTTCTTGAACCTCCAGGTCTCGTCTTCCACCGAGTAGAGGAGCGTCAGCATCTTGTTGACCGTGTAGACCGTGTCGCCCTTGATGAGGGCGGTGAAGAGAGCTCCTTTGCTGTTCAGGAACTGCCCAGGCAGAGCCGTCCACTGCCTCGAGGTCAGGTTGAAGCAGTCGATGACGCAGCGCAAGAAGTCATCTGAGGGGCCGTTGCGCATGACGTAGAGGTTGTCGCGGTGGGCCACCATGCAGTGCCCGTAGCTCTGGTGCCGCTTGAGCTCGGTGACGGGCAGCCAGGCGTCCTGCTGGCTCTCGTACTCGTAGATGACGGTGGTGTCCAGCGGCTTCCACAGGCAGACAAAGATCTGCCCCAGGGCTTGGGCGCAGGGTGCGGCCGAGCTCGGCTGCGGCAGGTCGGAGACGAAGGTCCAGGTGTTGGAGGACACCTCGTAGCGCTCCACGGACTTCAGCGAGATCTTCTCGTACTCGCCGCCGATGGCGTAGAGGCAGCCCTCATGGCCCACCAGCCTGACGTCGTAGCGCAGCTGGTGCGGGCTGGGGAACTCGCTCCAGGCGTTGGTGTCCGCGTCGTAGCAGAAGCTGCTCTCCACCACCTGCTTGCTGGCCCCGTAGACGCCCCCCACGATGTAGATCTTGTTGTCCATGGTCGCCATGCCGGCTAGGAACGTGCTGGCGCTCAGCGGCAGGCAGGAGAGGGTCCTCCACGTGTTGGCCTCCTCGTCCAGGTAGCAGATGGTCCTGGAGAGGTCCTCCAGGAACTCGAAGGTGGGAGTGTGGGCTCCCACGACCACGAAGGAGCTGGGCAGGAGGGCCTCCACGTAGGCCAGCAGGTCGGCGGAGAGGCAGTCCAGGTAGTCCTCCAGCTCGGCGTAGCTGTCCCTGATGTAGAGCGCGGCGCGGTGGAAGAGGTCCAGGAGGCCGAAGATGGCCGCGGCTTGGTACAGCAGGATGCAGTTGTCGGAGTTGATGGTGTTGATCAGGTACTTGGCCAAGGGCTTTGCCTGCAGGAAGGCGGCGCACTCGACCGCCTGGAAGGTCTCCTCGCCGCCCAGCACCGGCCGCTCGCCCGCCAGCACCCGCAGCATGGCGAGGAACCCGGCGGCGCTCAGCTCCCCCAGCACGATCTCCTCCTGCGTGCTCTCCTTCATGCCCGAGCGGAACAGGGCACGGAAATACTCGCTGCTCTCCACCAGCAGGGTCTTCTCCACCGAGAACAGCTGCCCCTCCACGCGGATACGCACACTGGCCGGTGCCTGAGCGCCGTCCTCCTCCGGGGTCATCCTCGCCCAGCTCTCGGGGGGCAGGGGACAGCCCCCGATGCTCCTCCTCGCCGTGCCCCGGGCCTCCTGCACCCTTGGGCGTCTTTGCCGTGCTGCCGCCGCTCGCTTGTAATATAAATCCCGTCGGCTAAAGATAGCCCGGCTCGTGATCGGCCCCGCGGGCAGCCAGCGGCCCCTTTCAAAGGCATCCGCCGCGCTCGCCGCCCACCCAAAAGGCAGGGGGGTCTCCGGCGGGGGCTGCGGGTCACGGTGGGGCTGTTGGTGCTTTGGGGCATCCTCCCCGGTGAGGCCCCAAGGGGCCGCTTCCCACCGCAGGCGCCGGGCATCACGGGGAGGGCTCCACGTGGTCGTCCTCCAGCTGGGCCGCGCTGCTGGGAAGAGCGGGGCGCTGTACTATTTTTTGCCTCGCAAACGTCGGTTTTATGGCCGCAGGGGGGTAAGGGACGTCAGCAAACCTCGGGGCCTTCCAGCCCGGCCGTGGGAAAGGGGCTCTGCAGGGCCAAGGGCAGGTGGAGAGGTTTATGGGGTGCTTCCCTTTGCAAACCGGCCCTGGAGCTCCACCGGGCACTTCAGCAACAGGGGCAAAATTTACCCCTGGCACACGAGCAATGAAACCTGTGTGCTTCATGTGGGGACCCCGTGGCAATAAAAATGAAGTGTAAAACTGCCCAAAATTGAGAACTCCACGGGGCTCGCCCCGCAGCACCCAGCTGCAGCAGAGCCTGGAGGGGCTGCCGGCGGAGGCGAAGCCACCTGCGACTCAAGTAAAGAAAAAAAAAAAAAAAACCATGAAGAAAAGTGTCGTTTGTGGCACGTTGCTCATCTGTGTGCTGTTCACAGCTTTTTCTGGTTAGAAATCCCGTTACACATCCCCTGCGGGGTGCAGAGGAGGGCAGGCACTAGGGCTCATCCTGGGCACCACCTGCAGCCCCTCATTGCTTCTGATCCATGATTTAAGGCAGCACCCTGCCCTGCCCCAGGGCATTTTGTCCCTCCCTCCTCACCCTGGCTGGCTCTGGTGTCCCAGCATGGAGCAATGGGATGCCAGGGGGTGGCAGTGCCATGGCCCCACTGGGTTTCCCCCAAAAACCCCTATGCAGGCAGAGGACAAAGCTCTGCAGCACCCCGACAGCAGGCTGCTTTATGGCAACCTCTGCAAGAAGATCTTGAATGGCTTAAAAATAATAATCTGGCTCTGATGCCTTCAAGCCCACTCCACCTGTGCCCAAAGGCGATTTGGGGCAGGGGGGTTGTTGCCATCCCACCCACATCGGTCCCCGGAGGGGCTCCGCTTCCCACGGGGGACTGACCCTGTCCATCCGTCTGCCTCCCCTGGGACAGCAGCGAGGCTTGCAGGGGCTTCCGCGGTCACCAACTATTTTGGGAGGGTTTAAAAATATCCTCCGTGCGCTACCGGGCAATCATCCCAGCGGCGCAGAGCCCCGCACGGCCGCAGCAGCCCCGCGCCCCCCCCCCCCCCCTTCCCGGGGCGACCCCAGCCCTCGGCCCCTGCACAACCCCCTGGGGGGCCGCATCCTGCCCGGGCGGTGCCGGGCGCTGAGCCCCATCCCGAATGGCTGCGATCGCCATGACAACGCTGACTTCAGCTTCCCTCCTCCTCCTCCTCCTCCTCGCCTTTGGAGCCCGTTGGGCTGATGGCTCGGCGCGGTCAGCAACGGCGGTGAGTCCTCCCTTTGGGATCGCGGTTTTTTTGGGTGGAAAAAGGGGATTTTTAATTTTTTTTTCCCCGCTGAACCTGCCAGCAGCAGGCAGTGCCCGTGCCCCAACGCATCTCGCTCTGGAGGAGCGGGGAAGGAGCTGGGAAGGACGGCGGCCGCGCTGGCACCGCGCTCCCGTGCGCTGCCCGCGGGAGGTGCAATGAGTGTGCCGGCCTCAGCCTGGGTGCTTTGTGCTCGGGGGGGGGAACTGGGCTCTGCTTTGGGCTTGGGGGGGTCCCGGCGAGGTGCTGGGGAAGGGGACGTGTAAGGGTGGCCTCCGGGTGCTGAGCCGGGGGGGTCCCCACGGAGGCGATGCCGGCGATGGTCCCCCCGCAAAGCGCCGCGGGGCGCCAGCGGGCAGCCGGCGGCTGCCGGGGGGCTGCAGGGCTGCCCCCCGCGGGGCGTTGCAACCGAGGGGACAGTCCTTGGGGCGGCTGGGGACGCGTGTCCAGCCCGGCCCCGGCGCGGCAGCTTGCCTTACAAGGAGTTTGGCTGGGGCCCGAGCGGTGGGAGCAGCGCTCGCCTCCGCCTGCCTCATTCATTGGGAGCGCGGGCGGCGCAGGGGCCGCTGCTCCCCCGGCCCCGCCGCGGCCTCCACGCACCCGGCCAGCTCCAGCCTCGGAGTCGCAGGTGGGAGGCTGCCTTCCTCTCTTTCTCCACGGGCAGAGGGTGGAAAAAGGGGGTCCCCGTCTTCGCTTTGGCCCCTTTGGCTGTAGCTGGAGGCGAGCGCATCCCCTGGCCGGGTGGCGAGAGCGGCCGCGTCCCTGCTGCCCGGCGGGGAGGTGGGTGAGGGTCCCCACGTCCCCCCCTTCTCTCTCCCGCAGGACCCAGGATGTCCTCGATGTTCGGCAAGCCCCGGGCTGGAGCCGAGCGGCCACCCCAGAGCCCCATCAGCGAGTGCAACGTGGCCATCCTGGGGTGCCGAGGGGCCGGCAAGTCAGGTGAGAGCGGGCACCAATGCGCCCCCCGGGCTGCCCAACGCTGCCCTTGGCTTTTTGGCACCCCTGGGTGCCCACCCAGCTTCAGCTCCCAGCACCCTGCTCTCCCGGCTCCTGCCCCATCGCAGCATCCCTGCCCCGATGCTGTGCACCAGCCCCAAGATTTTTTTTTTAATTATTATTTTTATATTTTTTTTCAAGTTTGGGAGAGGAAAAAGTTTCTCCGCAATCTTCCCAGAGCGGGTCACAGCCTTTTGGGTCAGGCCCACAGCCGTGGCTGGATTTGTTTGCTTTGCATGTGATGCCCTTGGTTTTTTTTAGGGTTATTTGTGGACGTTTGGGGCAGCAGCAGCATCTCTGCTTGTGCGGGATGGGGCCAGCAGGCGGGGGCTGAGCGGGTCCTGCTGGGGAGGACTGCGTGGGTCCCCGAGCATCAGTGCCCAGAAACCCTCCCCGTGCCCCAGCAGTGATGTGAAACCTCCCCAGAATGACCCAGGATGGCTTTCTTATTTATTATCCACAAGGCTCTCCTGGGAAAGGCGGGCAGGATTTGGGGAGAAGAGGTGAATTTTGGCCAGGAAGAGCTGGGAGGCGGGTGGGAATGGGGGGGGTGACGGCTTGGGGACACCATGGGGGGGTCACAGGGCGTTGCTTTGGGGGGTGACCGTGCTGTCCTCACCCAGCCCTTCCCCTCCTGCAGCCCTGACGGTGAAGTTTCTGACCAAGAGGTTCATCAGCGAGTATGATCCCAACCTGGGTAAGGCGCTTTCTCCGGGGTTCTCTCTCCTCCCTGTGTTTTCCCTGCACGTCCCCGATGTGCTCCCGCAGAGCACCCTTCCCACGTTTCCCACGAATATGGTATTTAAGAAAAAAAAAATAAGACATGAGAAGCAAAAGAAGGGCTGGATTTGACCCAAACCAGCCTGTAAAAACAGCGGTGAAAGCGGTGCTTGCCTCATGGACACATCCTGCAGGGAACATCGGCTCCTGGCATCTCCGTCCCAGAAGCACAACCCCATTTTGGGGGGGATTTTAGGGGTACCCGTGCTTCCTGCTTGCTTTTTGGGGTGTTTTGCAGGAGAAGGGGACATGTAGGAGCCGGCATCCCTGGGGCTGAGCTGCGCGGCAAGCGGGTCTGGGCATTTTTTTCCGCTCCGTTTGAGTAATTAATAACTATTTTCCTAGGCCCGACTCCAGTGCGCAGTGAAGAACTGTAAATGATTTATCAGGGACATGAGGGAGATATGGACCCCGTCCAGGAACCAGCTCCAGCCCCTAATAACTCTTAGGAAAGAAGGAAAAATCCTTTATTCAGATCTTGTTTGTGGTTTCGCGGCGGTTCTGCCATCTTCCCGTGGCAAAACCTTCCCAAAATGCATCCCCTTAGACCCAGCCAGGAGCACCGCACAGGAGCTCCCCTGTTCCTAAAGCCCTGCACCCATTTCTAAGGAAAAAAGCTGCTGCTTTTGCCTGATTTATCGGAAGCCAGCTCCGTGGCAAGCCCCCCGCAGGCTTTATCTCACCGGGTCACAGCATTTAGATAAGGGCTGAGCCAGGGCGCAGCCACGATGGCTGTGCCGGGCTCCCTCCTGTCCCCATAGGAGCCCTCGGAGGGGACAGGGGGTGATCAGCCCCTGACTACAAGCCCGCCACAGATTTTGGGGGAAATTTCATAGAGATGAACTCTGGAGGAGCTTGAGGGTGTTAGGGATTGTTTGGCTGCTGTGGGTCGGAGGGGTGAGGATGCTGCTGGGGTGAGGCTGGAGGGGGAACAACTTCCAGAGAAACGGAGGCACGAGGTACTGAGCTCTTCTGGTCCTCAAGAGAAAAATAAATAAATAAACAAAATCCCATCCTGCTTTTTGCACACAGTAAGATAAAGCTACCCCCCCTACCAGGCTTGCCGAGCGGCATTGCCGCTGCGCCCACCTCCAGCCACCCCAAATAACGCCCGTGTAGGAAGGAGCGAGGCGAGGGGACGCTCCTTGCCAGGAGCTTTGTCTGCGACATCCCACCCAGCCAGGGCTTTGCCAGGGCGCGGGGGAACGTCCCTCCCCTCCTCACGGCCACCCTTCCCTTGCAGAGGACACCTACACCTCGGAGGAGCTGGTGGACCAGCAGCCCGTGCTGCTGAAGGTGATGGACACCGCCGACCAGGTGAGGGGCCGGGCAGCTCTCCTCGCTCCAGCACGGGGCCGCCGCTCACCCGCTCCTCTCGCCCCCAGGACGGCCCCGGGAACTGCGAGCGCTACCTGCGCTGGGCCAACGCCTTCCTCGTGGTCTACAGCATCGACGACAGGGAGAGCTTCCAGGGCTGCCGCCGCTACCTCGACGTCCTCGCCCGGCACGCGCGGGGCTGCCAGCACGAGAGCCCCGTGCTCCTGCTGGGCAACAAGCTGGACATGGAGCAGTACAGGTACCCGCAAGCCCCTCTTTTCCCGCTGGGGAATCGCTCACGGGTCCCTCCGATTTGGGTGAAAAGCTCAGATTTGGGGATTTTTTTTTTCCGTGGTTATTTCCACCCGCGTTGGCGTTTGTCGCATCCTCATGCATATCCGGGGCGGGCTCTGCTGGCAGCCGTGCCGCCCACGGGGGGATGCGCTCGCTTGGAGCCCACCCCTGTTTTTGGTGGGATGTGTTTTTTTTTTTTTGGCTGTGTCATAAGGCAGTGTCAGCATGCCAGGAGGGCTTTGAGCTCCAGCTCCTCGCTGGCTGTTTGTGCTGCTGTGGGACAAGCTGAGCTTGTGTCCCTCTGGTCCTTGGCTCAAACCTCCTGATTCGGCCATCCCCAGAGGATCCCGCTCTTGGGACCTCCTTGATCCCCTTTCCACGGGGCTGTGCTGGCCCTGCCATCACCCCCAGCCCCCTGCATCCTCCCTGCACACCTTTATGTCCCCTGCTTGCCCTGAGACATGGACCCCTCTCCCCTTCCCGTGCCATCACACCACCAGGACGAGCGCCCCATCGTCCCCCGTCCCCTCCGCAGGCAGGTGACCAAAGCCGAAGGGATGTCCCTGGCCACCAAGTTCGGGTGCCTTTTCTACGAGGTGTCGGCGTGCCAGGACTTCGCGGCGGTGCAGCACGTCTTCCACGAGGCCGTGCGGGAGGTGCGGCGCGAGGCGGAGCGCAGCCTCCCCCTCCGGCCCCTCTTCATCGCCGAGGAGCGGCCCTGCCTGCACGTGGCCACCCCGGCCACCTTGGCCACCCGGCAAGGGCTGGCCAGCTGCACCCTCAACACTCTCTCCACCGTCAACTACAAGGAGATCCCCTCGGTGGCCCAGGCCAAGCTGGTCACCGTCAAGTCCTCGCGGGCTCAGAGCAAGAGGAAAGCGCCCACGCTCACCTTGCTGAAAGGCTTCAAGATATTTTAAGGCACATCCCCGCGCAAGGGAGCAGCGAGAGATCCCCGTCCCCCGGCTCTTCCAGGGGCTGGGGGCATCGGGAGCGGGGACCTCGTCCCGTGGACACGTTTACAGCCCTGTCTGGGCGATGCATCTGCGGATTTGGGCACCTCCCGGGGCCGAGAAGCATCGCCGGGAGGGCGAGGGCTGTCCCCAGGGGCCGTGCGCTGGATGGAGTCCATCAGGCAGAGATGGGGAGCCCGGGAAGGGTGAATGAGTCCCCAGACACGGAGGAGCCCGTGTCGTTGGCCTGGCAGGTCCCCTCGCCGAGCAATAAGTCAGAGGGATTTCTTTTTTTAATCTGAAGGAGAAAGTGGCGGGTAACGTTACAGCCGACCAAAGGCCTCAGGTGTCCTAAAATTAATTCCCATGCATTGAAATAAGTCATACCAAAATAGCTTTTTTTTTTTTTTTTAACCAACTTTTATACGACAGTGTTCCTTTTCAAAGGCTTTGCACGGAGAGATGCTTCACTGACCAGGACACATTCCTAACAGCTTTTGTTTAAAAGACTGATGTGATGTACTTCCCGAATGTCTTTAAATTATTTCATGGCCTCTGCGTGTGCCCTGGGAAGGGTGCGAAGAGCATCCTAACACGGAGCACCCGCCGTGGGCCGTGACCAGGCTCTACCTGTGCCCAAGCCAAGGGCTGTGTGTTCGAGCTCATCTGCTGTACCAGGACAAATGGTCTGCTTCTCCCTGGAGTTGCGCGGATCTGCAGAGTGAAACACCCCCGTGTACATCTGTACGTATACACATATGACTTTAGTGATACATAGAGAGAGATTCAGTAGGGGATTTCGATCGACTTTGGAAAATATTTTAATAAAGATGACTTTTGGAAAGAGCAAACGCTCCTCTGCTTCAGTGTCGGTGTTTTCCTGAGGGCTTGTTCCCCAGCTGGCCGTGGCGAGCCCCCAGCCCCTCGCACCTCGGCTCCCGGGCGGCATCTGGGCGAGGGGGCGACGCTCGCAGGAGGGAAGCCTGGAGGCAGCTGAGAGCAGCGGGTAAAGAGCACCCACAGGGAGCTGAAACGGGGGAGGCACGGCTTTCAGAGCCCAGAGCCACTTCTGCTGATGCAGCTCTGCTGCTTCCCCTTTTTTTTTTTCCCCTTTTATTTTTTCCCCCCAGGCTAAACTGCATTGTTAAACTTCCCCATCTTCAATCAGTGTGAATCGAGACGTTTTGATGCGTTCCTTCGAGACGGAATGGTTTTGACTCCAGCTGCGTTACATGGCATCCTCTGAGCTCTCCTTGTACAGGGTGGTGACGGTCCCGTCCTTCCACTGAACCACCACCTCTCCTGCCCTCTCCTGCAGCGCCGGCTCCTGCGTCTGCGGGCTGCCCGGGCTGTACTCCTGCACCGGTATCAGGGCTTGCTTGGCTTCCAGCTCAGCTTGCTGGGCAGCTTGCACTGCTTCTTTGTACGTGTGGATCTTCCTTTTCCTGCAGGGAAGGCATAAAAAGGAGATAAGGAGAGGAGCAGCGAGCTCGGGCCACGTCTGGGGCACGTGCCTGCCCGAGGTGATGTTACATCCGTCTCTTTGCGCGCTTGGCCCTGGGAACGCGTTAGCTGCTTACGGGAAGCGCTGCCAGCCTCGCTGTGTCATGTAAGTGGTCTGAAGTGTTTGAGTACACGCAGCCCCAGTGTTTACCCTTAGAGAGCACAGCACGCCACGCTGCTCAAAGCGAGGCAGTAACAGCCAGCACGCTGTCGTTAAAACGAGAGGATGGCAGGGCAGACTTGCAGCATCTCTTTCACTCTTATTTCAGGGTGAAAGCTCGGCCCCTCGTGTGTTTCCTTGCTCTAGAAGGCAGCGAGTTACTCCTCAGCTGCAGGGTTGCTGTGCAGCAGGACGGCCCAGGGAAGCACTGTGGGACTGCAGATGGCTGGGGAGTCCTGCTTGAGCCCCTGTGTGCCCCTGTATTTATGGGAGGGCACCTCACGTACACACGTTTAGTGGCGTTTTCCTCCCAAAACCTCTCTTGGGCTGGCCAGTGCTTTTGCAGATGTTTTACTGGTGAGGATCCAGGGCACAGAGAAGTGAAGGTGCTTGTTCTGAGTGGCACATGAGGAGAGCAAGAAGGCACGGAAGGTTTTACAGTGAAGCAGGGGTCAAAGGAAATTTGTCTTTGCTCTTCTCTCCATCCCTCAGTGCTTATTCCTGCCCTGACCCCCCCCCCCATGTCATCTTTGAGGTCCTTAGTGCACCACCACACCCCAAATTTTTCCTCTCTCACCTGTTTCGCGTAATGTTAATGCCCAGGAGGAGAAGACCCAAGATCGTGACCACGAAGGAAAGCGCGAGGATGGAGTAATTCCACGTTGATGCTGGGGGAAGCACGGAGAGGCAGCGTTAGCATGCACACAGCAGGGGTCTGCAGAGCCCAGCTAATTTCCAAGCTAATGAATCTGCCTCACGTGGCTTTTCCGCCTTGTCTGAAAGCTGTGCGAGGCTGTGCCCGAGGGTGGGAGCAAGGCCGAGAGGTGCAGCACCCTGCCACGAACACTGCCGGGAAGGCCCCTCCTCTCTGCAGCCTTTCTCACCGCTGCCACGCTCAGGAAGGTGGATTTTGCCCCAGAATACGGGATGCGCAGCGCAGAGGGCAGCAGCTGCTCTGTCCTTGAGTTTTGTGGCTTTGAAGTTGACCCTCGGGGCGCTGACCCGCTCGTATCGATCTGCTCCTTCCACCCTGCCAAACCCGCTGGTGATCTCAGACCTTTGCTCTTTTGGCAGAACATGCCTGGAAAGAGGCTGAAGCCCTCTCTGGGAGAAGACCCTACCCCAGCAAAGCGCCATGCCTGACTTCACGCACGGCCTGCTCTGGGAGGTGAGGCTGAGGGTTTATATATCGGGGGTAAATAACCTCCGTAGGTAACTCCCTCAGGCACCTCCGCTAGGCAGGAGGGTTCCCAGCCAAGGGCTGTGCATTTCTACTTGGACTCAGCCCGGGAACATCAGCGGGACTTACGGTCTTCTGTGCGGAAGAACCACAGCAGATACTCCAGCTGCTCAGGATCCATACCCACCACGAGGGTAGAGTTGTATGCCGTGTGGTCGTACACCTGCGTGCTGGTAAGGGCTGCATGGAAGTAGCTGTCTTGCACTGCCTCGGCTGTGGAGGAAAGGAGCAGAGAGATACAGTGGTTTTTCACAGCAATACTTCAGTCGAGAAATGCCCCCCAGTGCTGCCCACCACATCTCTCCAAGCAGGCAGAACCAAGCTCTGAGCGCACAGCCTCATCGCACGTACTCAGAAAGCAGAGGGTGCCTCTGGCTGTGGTGTTTCTGCAGATCCCACTACGGTGGGCTTTTCCAGAGCTGGAAAGACCCCAGGATGCTGACTGTGCCCTCCCACACTCCCTGGCAGTGCAGGTGCACCTCCGGGACCCGGTGGGCAGCACTTACCTGCTTTCTCCTCGCAGATGTTCCCCTCCGTAACACCTTGCCGCCACTGAGCCTTGAGACCTCTCACGTTATCGAGACCAACTCCTTTCCTGCTCGCCACCAGGTAGCTCTGGCTGCTGCCCCGAGGAGAGAGCAATGAATTCGAGCAGTCCCAGCCCGCATTAGCTGTGCTGTCACAGGGGCTTGTCTGCACCCTGCTGGCCTCCGCCACAGAGAGGCAGCTCTGCGTGCCGTGATTCTTCAAGGAATCACCCTGCCAAGACCAGTCCTGGAAATGTGATGCTGGGTCACAGACCTCCAGCAGTAAACTCTCATCCGCTGGGCTGGCTTGTAAACACAGCTTGATTTTGGCATTCTTCATCAGAAAAGCTTCCGTGTCTGCAAAGAAACCAGAAAATGAGTGTGGCCACCCTGTCACAACACGAGTGTGTCACCTCCGTGACAATCAGGTGTCTTCCCTGGTGTCAAAGAGGTTGAAATACTGCTGTGAGGAAAGGCTTAGGGTGCAGATTTCCCCTTGGTTGAGTCAGGCTGCTGCCAGTGTGTACGGAGAAGGGGTCTACATCTTGGAGAGGAAAATACCCTATTTACAGACAGTTGAGGTCCATGTATGCATGCCTTTGTCATGCTTTGCTACCTGTACACGTGCACACTCAAAGAGGTGTTTGTTCTCAGCCAGTGAGACATTCATAAGAGCATGTAACAATGCCAAAACCTCTTGCATGTGTGCCTCCAGCTCCTGTGAGCCTGCCCCGCACACAACATTGTGCTGCGGCCCCTGCTGAGCTCAGAGTGGGTGAGAACCTGTGAAGAGGCTCAGCCTTGGCATGCGCAGCTTCCTTCACCCACACTGCCATCCTCTAAGCCTTTACCTTGCAGCAGGAAAAAGGGGATTATCCAGAGTATCTTCATGTTTCTATGTGCCACTCCGATGGATCACGACTTCGCCAGTATTCGTTCAGTGTGAGGATGCCTGGGAAAGAGAGAGGTGAGAGGTGAGGGGTGACCCCACAGCACCTTCTGGTAGCTCCCACTGTGCAGTGCCACGGCTTTTATCAGTGGGAGCCCTGAAATTGTCATGCAGAGGGAGTGGAGGGAGCGGGCCAGCATGTTTCTTTTCTGGTGACTGCAGAAGATGAGACAAAAGTACAACTAGAAGAGATGATCTTCTAAACAACCCTGTGCTCATGCTGATGCCCCTCCCTGCTCCAGCTTTGTATTCAGAGAGGGGACCTGATGTACCTGTGCAGCTGTGGCACCCCTTTTCTTCTGCAGACGCAAGTTTGAGCTCCCAGGACGGGGTGAAGACACAGGCAGTGGCTCTGGGAGCCATTGAAGTGATAGAACAGGGGTCTGGCACAGGGCCTGGGGTGGGACCCCTCGCCTGGGTGACCCTGTACAGGTGGGAGCTTGGCTGCTAGAGCCAGCCCCTCCCCAGATAACCTGGCTTTTTCCTCACTCCTCTGCCGTAATCCCAGAGAATACGTATTTTGTGGACAGTGATGATCTGCTGACAGCCCTGGGATGGCAGAACAAGGGTGTGGAGATGAGGAAGCAGAGGGCTCAGCTCCAAGAGGAGGAATAGCCAGCCTGCCGTTGAGCCAAAGGTATCTCCCATCCCTCAGGGAAGCAGAAAGCTCCTCCTTGACCTTTAGTCCCTCATTTGTCAATGGCATCAGTCCAGGTTTTATAGCTACTTGTCCAGCTCAATTCCTCACCCTTCTTTGGAAGGAACTGATCAGAGCAGAGGGCTTCCCAGTCCCCTTGTCCCTGTCCCCAGAGCCTGGCTGTGTCTGCACAGCCCTCCCAGTGCATGACGCAGGCACGGCCAAGTGAGTTCGGGCAGTTACATCCACATTGCCCCTAAAAGAACAGCTTGAGCGTAGGCGTTCTGACACCTGAACCCCCATGTGTGGCCACCCAGCTGGTTGTCCCCGAGCCGAGCTACTTGTGGGTGGAAGAGGCTTGAGCACAGGCTCACAGCAGGGGCTAGCACTGACGTGGATGTTGCTTGGAGGACTAATGACTGCCAAGGGAAGGAATGGGCTCAGGGACAAGGAAAATTGTCTACTGCAAGCTACCTCGAGATTGTAAGGTTGGACCTACCCAGCCCACAGCTCAGCCACAAGAGAGCAGAGCTGCTGTCACTGCTCGCTGGCCTCATCTGAACCGTCACCCGCTCGCAGGTGAACGACGCGCTGGCCCCATGGGCGATTAATTATTATACGAAGACCAAGACTTGTGTGACTGCCTGATACTCACTACTTCCATTTGCACTCATAGCATGGCCCGGCACTGTCTAAAACTGCTCCCTGGAAATCGCTCACGAGCATGTTCCACGGCGCCAGGCGTGTCAATAACACTCCTGCTGACTCCTCAGGCAAGCGTTTGTCCTATCGGTTATGGACCTAATGATTGCTACTATTTCCACCACCCCCTTCTCAATGTCTTCACAATTCAAAGTTCAGGTTTTATAGCCAACCAGGCATGCAGGCTTGCTCCCTCCTGCCAGGAAGCTGCCTGTTAGCGATGCGTTGAGGACAGGGCTCTGAAATACCTCGTGTGGGTCCCCTTTGGTTCTGTGTTTCAGAAAACACGAATAAAGCTGCTCCCCGCGGTTAGGTATGCCAATTACCTTGCAGTCCAGGTAAGCTTTAGCTATTCACATAGCTAAAGCTGTGGAGCACTCCACAGAAAGGAGGAAATAAAGCTTTGGTGCCAATGAAACCAACTTACAAGTCTGCTACACCCTAATAAGAAGCGCCGCTTGAATGTGTTAAGTCTTGCCATGCAAGGCTTCTGTCTAATCATTTGCCTGAGCAAGAGCATTTGACGTGCAGGTGGCTCGTCTTCTCCTGAGGCGTTTCATAACCTGTAGGCTACCTCCCAGTATCTGCTACAAAGCAAAGTGCTCCCAGGTCCGTGTGCCTACCCCAGCGGAGAACTCACTCTGATCCTCCACGTGTGGCTGACCCAGGTTCTCCAGCAGGAGCGAGTGACAGTGAGCCCCGCAAGGCTGGGCACACTCTGGAGAGTTTGGATCTTTTAAAGGCTTCTCCTGCCTCCCCTGAAGAGCTGCTCTGCTCTGCTTTCCATATCCCAGCTTGGGTGAGCACTGCTCCAGCACACAAGGTAAGGGAGCCCGGGTGATGCCTTCTCCACTGTTCCCCTGCAGGCACTCTGGCCTCTGCTGGATGGGGCAAACCCGTAGATCCAGGCTTTAGACATCTCTAAGCTATGGGATCTGGTCCCTCAGCCCTCTGAAGACAGAGGGTGCTTCCCAGCGTGGGTACAGCATGGGGAAGTCAAAGGAGAGAACGTTCATGCATCTTAGGCATGTATGGAAGGAGGTGGAAGGAACAAACAGGCCAGTAGCTCTCAAGGAAACATTTTGCCCATTATATTTTGAGTTTATATTCATGCCTGAACAATGTCTTTTTTTTTTTTTTTTTCATTTTTCAAATGGGATGTTCACATGAAAGCTGCAGCTCTACGCTGCATGGACTTCATAAACGGAGTTACTCGCCACTGCCATCCCAAATCCTCTGGTTCCATTCCGTGGAATTTGGTGGCATCCTACGATACCTCAAGAAAATACAGAAAAATGGCAAGAGACTGCTTCTTACTATTAAGGTGGAAAAAAAAAAAAATCTGCTGGAAAGATGATCAAGCACAGCCTCTGGTAGGGTGACAACGCCCTGCTGGTCCTCCTTCTCAGTCCTCGTTACACAGTATGCTTACGGTGTCCCAATCTTTGTAAATTAGTGTCCTCTTGCCCTTCAGGCTGTCTCTCTGATGGTTATCTTAGCTGTCTGTGTTAGATGTGACAGTTATTCCAAACACGCTACCCAAGTGGGATGCCCTGTCTCTGGGATTCATACAGGACATACAGTGTCACGCCACGGAGACATAAATGGATGGGTTTGTGTACGTAAAGGTACATTGAGGGCTGACTTCACTTAAAGAACACAATAAGAATGTGTAATATTTAAAATACTGAAACAAGAAGGCAGACTGTAGTATTTTTCAACCTTTGTGAAGTCAAAAGTTAAAAAGCAAATCTAAGTTACATTAGATATTTTCCAGGCTGTTTATATGCAGGAGTTATCCCAGCCTGCTTCCCCCTTCCCATTCATTCTCTTCTTAAATATATCGTGCAGCCTTTACTTAAAATTTTGAGGATCTGAGCTTCCCAACCAAAAGAAATGAACGCATTAACAGTAGCTATAAATTAACCCACCAGCTAGCGCACCAGGAATGTCAGTGAATCTCGGCTAACTCACCAGAAACACCCAGTTCCCAGAAGAGAGGCAGCTACATTTCTTCTGTAAGCCCTGCCGCCTGAAGACGTCTGCCCCGAGCACCTGTCAGTGCCTTCCTGCGGTGACAAGGTTGCCCGTCCTCCTCCTCTCGCTGTGCTACGGGCTGTGATTCATTCTGCTCCTGAGTCATGTGTGAAGGCTAGTCCAACAGGTGAGGTTTGCTCCGGTCCCTGAAAAAAACACACCTCTTTAGTGGGTCCATTTACAGCACGGGGTGAATGACCTTTCCCCAAAGAACGAACCGTAGGAAACTTCCAGCTTATTTGCTCAAGCTATTGGCATTATCAGGATTAAAAGAGCACGCCGAGTAAAGTGACACTGTAATAAGTTACCCCGGGGGTTAAAATAAGGGATACTGTTCATTCTGCCTGGCTATGTCCTCATTGCATACAGGAAGTATGTCCTGATAAGCAGACATTAGCATTTTTTAATATATTTTTTTAAGTGAATGGCCATTCTAAGGAGCTCAGTGCATCTTAAAGAATGCCTGGTTTTGCAGACAAACATAAAGCACCCATCAGAGATTGTGCCATCTGTGTTAAAGGTAATGGGCATCCCAGCTGGCCGAGTTAACAGTCTGCCAAGAGGCTTTGCAGCCCGAGAAGGCTGCTGTGGTGTCTTTCTGTGCCAGACACATTTGGGGAAGAGGATTCGTTTTCAACACAGCTTCAGTGCGCTGCCTGATCCATGGATATCCAAGCTGGAGCCCTCTCGGTGATGGGCTTTGTACACGCAGCTAGCACTGGTTAGCTTCAGCGTAATGGGAGATGGGCACAGCCTCCATTTGTTCACCCTGTTCTTGGTGTTTCCCAGCTTGAAATAAAGTGCCTTTGGCATTGCAGCCCTGTCCCAGAATGCTTAATCTTTTGAATCCCACTCTGCATCCAACTCAGAGCTTCCCCTGGCTGCCCCTGTACAACGTCACCCAGAGACAGAAGAATTTCGCTGGTCAGTGTCAGCCTGGCAGGGCTCGGGTCAGAGCTCGCACTCGGAAACACATCCTCTGGGAAATGAGGTGGGACAGCACACCACGCTGCAAATCGTGCTCTCTTCCCTCCTCATTTCAACTTGGGTCATTTAAAAATACACCTGGCCAGCGCAGCACAGTCTCTGAGGAGCAGAATGGAGAAGCTAACCACAGCAAAGAAGGGGGTGGACCAGGACAGGACTGCAAAACCCCAGCAGGTCCCTTTTCGTCCCAAGTTCCTACATAGCTTGCTTATCTATCTATATTTAAAAATAATAATTTAGAGATTTTTGGAAGCTGGTCATGATGGTGTTAGGCATTTCCCTAACCTGAAGCCTCTGAAACCATGGTAGAAACCTGATCAGCAGAGACAGGGTGCCTGCAGCCCCTGGGAAGTCAGGGGCAACTTCAGCAGCTCTGCAGCAGCAGTCTGGGCACTGTCCTGTGCTGTTTGCAGAAGCATCCAACAGCTCCTCTCACAAGGGAGACCCCTGATGCCCTACTGCACTGCTTCCAAATCCCACTGCCCTGGTCACGGGATGGGCTGCCTGCACTTGGCTGCCCCTCTTCCCCTGTGGGGGAGGCATGGGACAGTAAAAAGGATCAGTGCACCAGCAAAGCAGTTCCTATTTCACCCCCTGTACCCACAAAACACTGTCAGGATGCAGGTACATGGCCAAGATGCCTTTAGGACTCAGCACAATGTACATGGAAATAAAAACAGTTTCCCACTGGTTACAGTGGGTGCTTGATCCCTGTAATCCTCTCCTCCAGAGGACAGTGAAGGCGCTCAGAAGCAATCTTTTCAGCAACCACTGTGAGTGTTTTATTTCAAGCTTCCCTTGACAACACTGGCACTCCTTAATGAGAGATATCTCTTTACTTCTTGGAGACACTTTCAGTGTCTTTGGCTAGGAAGCAAAGTGTAGATAGGACGTTGATTTGTGTTCTGCTTCCTCCTAAGATTTGTCTTCACTACTCATAGGAAGAATTCCTTTGACCTTGACATTTTAATTTTGCTTATCTTTTTTGATCCCTTCTGTGTCTTTGACCCGAAATGCCTGGTTACAGAATAACTAAACATTCAGAGTATTTTTTTTTCCATGTGCAAAAGCAGAGTTCAAATCCAGCAGGAAAGCTGCTTTTCTTTTCTTTCTTTCTCTCTCTTTTATTTATTATTTTTTTTGAAACAATTTGTTGCTTTCACTCTGCTGTAAAAAATTACATCCAGACAAATCTTTAGTTAAATGTCATGTACACTGTGGACAAGGCATAGAACAACAATAGACTGTTTGAATTATACAGTTGTATCAGAGCTGAGGATGGATTACTTGGCATTAAGTTATGTTAGAGTGAATTTAAGTCCACTTCATAAATGTAATGCAAATGAAACATTAATTATTTCATGAGTAAGCCTGGCAAAAGCTCAGCATTGACTTGAAGTATTTCCAGGAGCCTTAACTACAGACAGAACTGAGAATACCTCTCCAAGGCTTAAGTTCACCTCACTTCTGTTCAGATAGAAGGCAAAGCTCCTTACACAGTGGAGAAGTGCCACTGGCACTTCACTTTTCCTGTACTTGGATCCAAGAGCAAGATATTAATACTGAGCAGCACTTGAGTGCTTGGTTTGAATTGCCAGCTTTTGGACGGTGCTTGGGCCTTGCAAACATGAGTGGTATGTTCCTGGACGTTCTGAGAGCCACGAAGTGTTGGTGATAAATCCAGGGTGTCACCCAAGATCTCAGCTGATATTTTCCTGCACCACACAGAACATTTTCTTCAGTTTAGTCCATGCAAGAGCTTAATGCTAGTGGTGAGAACAATCAATGTTCTCCCAGCTCATCAGCCTTTGCTTCAGGTCTAAGCTGCCTGCTGCACATCTAGTCACGTCCATGAGCCAATTCTTCCCTGAATTGCTCTCTCTGCTTTTGGAAACCACGAATATTTTCAGCATCTGAGATAATTATGTGGTCAAATTACACACTGTGTGAAATACTACTTCCTCTCTTGTGGAGCCTGATACCAGTAAGTGCCTGATAATACTTCTGGCAATACTTTATTTTTGTGCAACAACTAATTGTTCCTTGTTTACCAGCCCCATACTATTAATGATCAGACAGTCTCCTAGCCTGCCTTTCTCTCCACATCTGTTTTGCAGTCAGAAATAAGCTGTTTACCTTAATTTCTGATTGAACAGAAGCCATTCCTGCATCCTTGTTACCCTCTTGTTTATCTTTTGTTTATCTTTTTTTTTTTTTTCCCAAATATGTTTTTTGCTATATCCTTTCATCATGTAAACCCTGACATGAGCTGGCTGGAATTGCACAGAGTGGCCTGGATGTTACAGAACTGAGGATTTTCATGGGGCTCCACAAATCATAGAGAATTAAGCTTTTTGGAGAAATTGATTTTTATGCATAAGAGAGAGTAAAAATGCATAGTGCTACTCAATGTGACACAAAATCTCATGGTCCTTAATGATCCTTCCCTGGTGTAACCTCCTGACATGAACTATCTTCTTATTTCCACATAATTTACATGTTTTCACTGGCACATATAAACTGTTCCCAGATTCTCATGTACTCTGTTTTAGAAATTCCTAATGTCAAACACACTAGGCTATGTCGTCATTTAGATGTATAGGGAATTGTGTGTGTGATTTACATTAAATGAACATCCACACAAATAAATCTTCCCATGGGGGAAAAGAATGTCCTTAGTAGAATGATAAAATATTTTGTTTCTTACGTTATGGGAGAAGATAGTTCTTTAAGTGATTATCCTGACCTCATGATTTACAAGAAAACATTCTTCAAAGTATAATCACTGTTCAAACAAAGCTGTCTGCTGTGCCAGCCACAGAAATTAACACTGCAGCTGCCCATCTACCTTGGAGAAAGGAAAGAACCAGTGGGTGCGGTGTCAGCATCCCTTTCTGCCCTGGACATTTCTCTGTGTTATCTCTGCATAGAGGCCAAGTGGTCAATTTACACAAAGGCGAGGGTAAGGCAGCATGGAGTGGGTTCCTGACTACAAGAAGGACATTGAGGCTCCGGAACTTGTCCAGAGAAGGGCTATGAAGGTGGTAAAGGGTCTGGAACACAAGTCTTGTGAGGAGCGGCTGAGGGAAATGGGGGTGTTTGGTCTGGAGGAGGCTCAGGGCAGAGCTTACTGCTCTCTGCAACTGCCTGAATGGAAGAGGTGGGGAGCTGGGGTTCGGCCTCTTCTCAAAGGTAACTGTGATAGGACTGGAGGGAGTGGCCTCAAGTTGTGCCAAGGAAGGTGGAGGTTGGAAATTGAGAGAAATTTATTCTCAGAATGGGCTGCCCAGGGAGGTGGTGGAGTCACCATCCCTAGCGGTGTTCAAGGAAAGGCTGGACGTGGTGCTTGGGGACATGGTTCAGTGGGTGACATTGGTGGTAGGCATTTGGTTGGACCAGATGATCCTGGAGGGCTTTTCCAACCCGAACGGGTCAGTGATTTTACGATAAAAGGGCGAGGCGTGAAGGCAGCACTCGGAGCTGACATCCCGTCTCCCCGCCCCGAAATGGCGGCCCCGCCTCAGCCGCCGCGCGGTGCCATGTCGTGACGTCAGCCCGAGGCGCCGGAAGCGCCGCCATGCGGGGCCGGCTGCTGCGGGCCTGGCGTGAGGGGCTGAAGGCGGCGGGCGGCGGGGCCGGCGGGGCCGGGGCTCGGCGGGAGCCGCCATGGAAGGTGCTCTTCTTCGGCACCGACCGCTTCGCCGTCACCGCCCTGCGAGCCCTGCAGGCCGCCAGGTAACGCTCGGGTACCTGAGGGTGAGGGGGGTGAGGGAGGGCCATGGCTGGGGGGTGGGCACTGAGGGGAACGGGGGAGGGCCGGGGATGGGGAAGGGAAGGAGCTGAGGGGGGCGGGGGAAGGCCAGGGATGGTGTTCGGAGGGTGCTGGGGAGGGCCGGGCTCATGGGTTGGTGTGGAAGGGAAGCAAGGTGCCATAGGGTGGGACAGGGACCGTGGAGTTATGTGTAGGACCGTGGAGAAGAAGCAGGGACTACAAGGGGACGGGGTTTGGAGTGGGGACAAGGACCGTGAAGATTGGTGACAGGCGTGGTGAAGGGGCTGGGGTTGGTGGCAGGGTTTAGGGGCTGGGGACCGTCTAGGACAGAGGACTTGAAGAGGCAAGCATTGTGGAAACAGACCGCAGCAAGGGGTGGGTGTGAGCCAGCCTTTGTCTCTCCTTAGCTCAGCCTGCATGAGTCCTTCAGTGCTTTGTCCACCTCAGGGAGCCCGGCAAGGACTTGCTCGTGTCCAGGTTGGAGGTGGTGACCCTGCCCTCCCGCCTGCCCAGAGGCCTGCCAGTGAAGTGCTGTGCCCAGGAGCTCCAGCTGCCTGTTCACGAGTGGCCGCACACGGGGCCAGTGGGGCAGTTTGATGTTGGTGTGGTGGCATCATTTGGACGTCTCCTAAGCGAGGACCTTATTCTGCAGTTCCCATAGTAAGTGAGTTGACGAGACATCTGTCACTGCTTCATGAGAAAAAACAGGCTCCACTTCTGAATGTCTCTGTAATCAGTGCCCGTGATTCGTAGCAGGCAAGGTGAGCTTCTTCCCTAAGATCATCTGCTTAGCCTGAGTCCTGCTTCTATCTCTGTGTTGAAGGAGAGCTACGGAGATGTTCAGCATAATACATTTACCTTTTTTCCCACTGGTCTCCCTTTCTGTATTCAGTACAGTAACTGAAACATTTAAAAACTGGTCTCCCTTTCTGTATTCAGAAAGGGAGAAAAACTACAGAAAAAACTGGTCTCCCTTTCTGTATTCAGAAAGGGAGACCAGTTTTTAAATGTTTCAGTTACTGTTCCTATTCTAACTTTAACATACTCCATTTTAGTGGCGTGCTGAATGTCCATCCCAGCTTTCTCCCGCGATGGCGTGGTCCTGCACCGATAGTCCACACGATTCTTCATGGTGACAAAGTGACTGGGGTGACAATCATGGAAATAAGACCAAAGAGGTATGTTAGATGTGCTTCTCAAAACAACTCGCTGCTGCTGTTCTATGTAACTGATAGTTTCTTTAAAACCTGTGTGCTGCAGGGTTTCAAACTTCATTATTAGAAACTTTCATCTGACTATATCAGACTTTCCACAAATTGGCTTTTAAAAACTGGTTGTTATTGATAGAAATATTCAGTAGTCAGGGCAGTCAAAATGCTGCTTTTTTTGGTACAAAATGCTTCCCAGTAATCTGCTTCTTTAAATGTGCAGATAATATTAAACCTGTGTCTTTAGCTTATTTCAGAAATGAAGCAAAGTATAATAATGTGCCAGTACATTCAAAGGACTTCTCTTTATTGTAGCAGTACTGGTAGCACCTCCAGCCTGTTTAGATTGTTGCCAGCAGCACCAATCCCAGCCCTGTTCTCTAATTTTTAGCGTGATTTCAGGGAGCAGATACAGAACAAATAGTCACGCAGCTGGATTAATAGGTTTGGTACGATCTTACGGAAAAGAGTGAGTTTTCAGACTTCAGAGTTGCCCCTAACGTGTGAGCGAGAGAGAGAGAGAGAGCAAGAAACTGCCTGCCAAGGGACGAGAGAGGGAGGGATCATGTTTTGAGCTTTAGCACAAATTCTTGCTTGGATGGCTTGTAAAAACACATTGTCATAGCTTGAGCTTTCTTTGTTAGATGCTTGCCTGACAGTAGATCTCAGAAAAATGTAAAAAATTCTTTCTGACTATTTCAGGTTGTTTATTTTGAAGTCTTGTACTTGTGAACTGTAAACTTTTTGTTGAAACTTGAGTACTGCTTACATAGATAATGTGTATCCAACTTTCTTTTCCCTCTTTTGCCGTGTGAGCCAAATATTAAAATTTAGTTTTCTCGCGCCATCAAATAGATGAACAAAAGGTAACAAGCAACTGAGTTGATGTATTTAATGTATACTTTTGAACTGTTAATGGAGAGGTTTTTTTCCTGCAGTAAACTCGTGTGCTTTCTGCCTTGTAGGTTTGATGTAGGCCCAATTATTAAGCAAGAAGAGTTTGCTGTTCCTCCCCAGTGTACTACAAAGGAGCTGGAAGAGATACTATCAAAGATGGGTGCAAACATGGTAGAGTCATGCAAGCTACTGTCGCTTCTGATTAATACTTTGCTTTTAACACTACTAACCTACTATTTTAATCTTGTTCTGCATTGACTGTAATTGTTAGGAGGAGAGTGTTCTAAGAATTAGTGTTTGTGAGCTTTTTCTTGTAGAAATTTTCATTAGAAGTTTTTCTTTATGAGGAAGTTTCACTGGTGAAAAATTAAATACTGCATTTGTATTTGCTAAAATTCTGTCCAAAAATATTTCGCAGCTGCTGTCAGTTTTGAGAAACTTGCCTGAGAGTTTGGAAAATAAAAAAGAACAACCAAAAGAAGGAGTAACGTTTGGTAGGTACACATTTTACCTAATACAACTTGTTCTTTTTCTTTTATCAGCTGAAGAACTGATTATTCCTATTATGCAGGGCTTTATTTGTTTGAACACCTTTCTCAATATGTTCTTCCCACTGCTGGCTGCTTCAGGCTTAGTCAGAGGGAAACGCCCCTCATGAATTCTGCGAATTTGCTACATCAGTGTTTGTTGTTGTTCTTTCCCAGGTGTTTCACGTGCAATATCAAATCTTTAGCAATGACGCGATATCTGAGCTGATTTATTGCTCTTCGTGTTTGTAACACCAACAAAAGTGCTCAGCTGTGCTTGTAAATACGCACTGAGTTTGCACTGTGTGCTTAAGAGGGCAACTGGGAATAAAAGATAAGTAAGCCAACCTGGGTTTTTATAGACAACAAATGGAGAAAATAACTTGTAAAGTACTTAGGGCTAGACTGTGAACCTTGCATTTGTCAGGATGAAATCACGACAGCTATTTATGTGCAAAAAGACGCAAAACAAAATACTAAATCTTTTAATTTCTTATTCTTCTAGCTCCTAAAGTATCTGTAGCTAAGAGTTGTATAAAATGGGAAGAGCAAACAGCTGCACAAGTAATTCGGCTGCATCGTGCCATAGGAAGTATGGTAAGAGTAGATTTTTTTTAACCCCTTTTCTGTCCTCCAGCAGGTCTGAGTTTCTTAAAATATTTTAACTGATGGCTGAAACTGAAGTTGCTTCTGTTTCCAGTTTCCTTTGCAGACACTCTGGAAGGGCAGTCCTGTTAAGCTTATGGATTTTGTGGAAGTGGATAATATTCCTAGTTTTGCTGGTATGTACTCTTAAATTAATCTGCAATTAAGTTAAATTCTTGTGTCTCTGTGTACAGTCTTCAAGTTAATGCTTACAACTGTACTAAACAAGTACTGCTTCCTGGAACTCCAGTAGAACTAAATTCCATGTCTGTTCAGATGTTTCTGAGCCCAAAGACAAGCAAAAGATGAATTTTAAGGACAGTCCTGCTTTGTGATGATGTTGAGAGAACAGCAGGCATAGTCCTGTGAATCCTGATATTTGAGGATTTTAATCCTATAATGAGCTGAGAGATCCTCTTCTAATGCCATTGTGGATCTCTCAAGAGGAAAGTTATCCCTGTGTGTACTGTCACTTAAACCATTTTCTGTAGTCGCCTGTGAGTCTGAGACCTTTCTGTGCTCTGAGTGCTGTGCCAAGCACACTTGTGGGTGAGACAGGGAGCAGTGCTTGAGAATGACTGTTCTGATGCTCTCCTGCTCATTTCTGTATAATAAAACACAGAATACAATAACATTTTTGAGCAAAATAGTAATTCAGGGTAATTCTGCTTACAAGAGAGTGTTTCAAACTTTTTACTTGTTTACTTAAAAATGCAAGACAATCTTGCTTTGCTTTTAGACCAAGTATTAAATGATGAAGCTGTTCCTGGTTCACTACTGTACCATAAAGTGTCCCAAACACTGATAGCTCGTTGCAAGGTAGGCTTCTGTTTGTTTGCTTAAATATTTCTGCTTTTAATAGTCCGTTGTTATTACTGAACTAGTTTAGATTAGCATCATTCTTTTTATGCAATGCCTCAAAGAACTTTTAATTTCCACTAAGTCTTTTTGTTTGCAAGTGAGAATTTTGACTCATAACAAAAGCTTGATGACGTTAAATAAAATGTGTACAGTAAGTCAATGTGGTGAGCTAAAGATTATCATGTTTAAAACACTTCTGTTTTTCTTTTTAGGAAGGCTGGATTGGAATCAAAACAGTCGTGCTAAAGAAGAAGCTTAGAGCAGTTGACTTCTACAATGGGTATATGCACTCCTGGTTCCAGCAGAACTCGAGAACGGTTCATCAGGAATGCAGATTTCAAACGCTCAGACTAAGCCCAGCAAAAAAGACTCTCAAAGAGCGAAATACTGGTGCAGGATATAAAACGACAGATGTATCTTAAAAGATGCCTGTAAGTTAATAGTAATATAACGATATTTCAACGCCCAACTATGGCGTTTAACTTGGTTTAGGGTTTTCCTCCCCAGAATGTTTGATGTGACCATCATCTGCATGTTTTCATCGTGGTGCTGATGATGTTCATTCCTTTCTCCCCGTTAAGGAAGAGGATCTCTGAACACTGAAGACAGCGAATAAATATCTGTTTCTGCTGTTGGATAATAAATTTATTTTTATACAGTGCTTTCCATTTATTTTGGGGGGCTTTCAGTATAACCTTAAGATGTGCACAGTTACTTTAATCTAGAAATACTAAAATCTGTCATCTCTGTACTTCATACTTAGTTTCACAAAACCAAGATTCTGAGAACAGAAGCCTGTTTCATTGCTAAATCATTTGTCAAATATCTTCATCCCTGATAGGATTTCTTGCAAGAGAGTATCCATGCAACACTTAATTGCAGCTTTGTGATAGTTACCTATAGAGTGTTTTCTAGCAAAACTAACAGATGCAATTTGTCTGATAACCTGCTCTGCCTCAAAGTCTAATGCCCACTGACTGTTTTCTTGCAGACTCTGAAACTTTGCCTTCATATCCCCACATTGAGCTGAGTGACTTGTGCTTTAACTGAGAATATCTAATCTTCACCTGTCTGAAGATTCTAGTTAACTACTTTTAACACAAAACACCCTCCACTTTATTTGCAGTTTCTTGATAAAATACCATATTTAGAGCTGTGTAGAGTTGGCCACAGGCCTCTGTCGCTTCTGTTTGCTAGGTGGGATCTTCTGGGAAGTCTCATACTGCATGTGATCAACCATTCCTTTTTTTCTATTCTTGAACCAGACCAGATAGATTAGAGAACTAATCTAAAGACCAAATAGATCTTAAGAGCTGCTGTAACGTTATTTGCTCAATTTATTCCCTTCTCTTAGCTTCATATTTACAACGTTGTCACAGATTTTTTTTAAGCCTAAAAAGAGAAAAATAATTACAGGGCATTTCTTCTTTTGCATGTCCTTCTGGCTCTAGACTTTTTAGGGGATTCATGTCTTTTCAAACACTCGTGTCTGAAAGTTAAAACTGAAGTTGTGTTGAATTCATGGGATTTACATCAAGGTGACAGGAGCTTGACATGCTTGAGTGTGACTCACTGAAAGAAACCAAATCTAAAAAAAGGTGTTATATAACATGGATTAAAATGTTTCTTCAGAAGCATCTGTTAAAGCAGATGCTGCAGTATTCCTCTTTCATTGCCATTGCTTCGACAATTAATCTGCCTCTGACAGGTTTTCTGGAACGCGCGATCCTCCAAGAAATCCACGCCTGCAAATGCGAGTCAAAAGCTGGAAACAGCAGTAAGGTGGGAGTTGGCTTTCTGTAAAGAATTCCCTTTATCTCTGACCACAGATTCAGGGGTGCTGCAGTAATTTTAAAACTTCTGAGAAAATTATTTGGACATTCGTGTAATTTACTTGTGTCCTTTCCTTTTTTTCAACCTGCCCTAGCATCAAAATAGTAAAGCTTTATCTGTATCCTGGTGTCGGTCCAAAGAAAGATTCTCTGAAATCACTTCAGAATTTACCAAAAATACCATTCCACTCTTCTGCTGTGTTTAAATTATTCAGAGAGCAAAACCCTTTGACCAGAGTGGAATGCACTGGGTAGCTTTGCATGCATTTCCAAAATGACGTGGAGCAAAGCAATGTTATTCCTGGGTGGCACTAACGCTGGTAGCTGGAATATCAATTTCCACCTAGCAGTGTCTCTTAAATGTTAGCATCGGGGATAATCTGCAGGGCAATTTGTACGTCTCTTGCCAACGGTTTTAGATTATGCCTTGTGTGAGATCTATTGCTGTTAGTCATTGGTGGCAGGTGGTAGTTTCAGTTCTAAAGCATACCAACAGCGAAGGGTTTGTGTTTTACAGGGAGTTTGAAGTGGCATGGACTCAAAAACCCACTAGATGGTGCTCACTGCATCTCTTAGGGGGGAAAAAGGTCAGCTCGGCAGACGATCTTGAAAAATCAGGTTCGGAATGTCTTCAGCCAGTTGTTTAATATCAATTAATGCCTAAACAGTAATGTAGCCGGGATACAGCTTTTTAATTTAATCTTCTCAGAGTTCCTTTCTACACAAGAGGTTTTCAAAGATTAGGCAGTATTCGGTAGCTTAACAGTTAATTGTCCTAGCTCAGAATGTGCATGACTTTACCCCGGCTGTTTTTATGGAGGAAAAGAGACTAAGATTAATTTATTTTTTATGGAGGAAATCTTTGACGTGCTATTTTTGACATGGTAGAGAAGCTTTAAAGGGAATTGGTGTTCCCCAGGCAGCTGTTAGCCAAAATGTCTCTCTGGAAACTTTGCCTTCACCTAGCTCTGTAGGGATTTAACCCAGTAGGTAATGAAAACCTGATTATTTTTGCAGAACAGACAAAACAAAAATGGGGCATTCACTGATGAGGTGTGGAATAGCATGTCAAGGTTGGCTTTGGAACGTAGGCAGGGTGATTCAATCCCCAGGACCAATGCTAAGGTCAAGCACAGCCACCTTAGCCATTGGAAAGTGATACCAATGAAATAAAACAGCTGTCTTCAGAAAGAGGAAACATAGCAGAGGTATTCATAGACCCAACATCCGCTACGGCTCAGTTTAAGATCAGTGAAGCCAAATTACTGGTAGAACTGCAAAACTTTTGGATAGCAGAAGGGTTCTGGTGTCGGATAGGGATGATTTCATTGTGAATTTCAAGTGAATGTTAAAGGGAATGATGTTTCCTAGTATGCTGATGACTAGCAGTTGGATGCATCTGTTCTATAACCAAACACTACTACTCCCCCTGCTTCCTTGGAAACTTTATTCCTGTCTTCTGCTGAATAAATTTCAAAAAGTGGAGGTGATTAATGAAAGGAATACTCGAGACTTTAAAATTTTTGTTTGTAAAATCCATGAATAATAGGAAGGTTGAGGCTAGATGGGAAGCTAGCTTCTTGTGTTTATCCTAACTGCTGACAGCCTGGTAGCTTCTGGGAGGCAGAATCCTCTTTCTTAAAAACAAGAGGAGGGATAGGTCATCAGGGTTGGAAACCAAGTAACCTTAATGGAAGTTTCTTTGCCATTAGCCCCAAACTTACTGATGTTTAGGAGCCAGGTCTCCTGCATCAGGCTGCTTCTCGAGGTTGGTGGTCCGAAAGTTAATGCACAGGGAGGAGCTGAGTTACAGCCTTCCTGCATTCCTGGAGCTGATGCTCTCCTTTGATATGTGGGAGTGTGCCTTAGGTTTCAGGTTGCAGAAGGGACACTGCAGTACACTGACCATAAACACGAGCGCTAAGGAGCTGGGAAGTCAGAACTCACTACAGCATAAAACTTGTGTGAGGGGTGGACGTTAGGAACTGTTGTAGCTTTTCTCCTAGAAAAACTTGATGTCTTTGGCATGGTGACTTATCGGTGGTGAAGAAGTGTCAGCACCAATTGGTGTTTTTTGGCTGGTTTTCTGTTAATAGCACGTCAGTGCCTATGTTGGAAACCTCTGTCTTGCTTCGTATCCAATGCGCTCTGCCAGCAGCCGCCTCTGAGAGCTCAGGGACTCTGAGCGCAGAGGTGTTTGTTTCTCCAAGTCAGAGTCTAGCTGCAGTGGGGGACTGTTTGGGGAAACTTGGAGAGCTTCTTGCTGTTTGATGGATGGGCAGCATTTCAGGCCGTAGGTCTGTGACCGTTTAATTGCTGTTAAATTTCTCCCCGAGAGACAGAGCCCTAACCTCTGCTGTTTGGTTCTGCTGAGCACCCGTGCGGTGCAGGGACCAGATCCTGAGCCTGCTTTCCTCTGTGGAACTCCTGGGTTGGTCTGTAGAAGTCATTTGTGTTACTTCACCCTCAAAGTGATGAAACCAGGGCCAGGATTTGGCTGGCTGGCTGCAGAGGAGGAGGGGAGTGGAGAGAAGAGGCATTTCTCTGCGAGTCTGCAGTGCAAGCCAAGAGCTCTGTGGGAAGGTCCGAGCTAATGCTCCCCACTGGCTGCCTTGGCCCAAGCCCGCGCCAAGCTCTTGCAGCAGACTAGACACAAAAGAAAACACACGCAGTCTAAATTCATTGGTATGAGAAGGATGTGCCAGAGTATTCCACAGCTCTTCTTCTCTCATTTCTCTTAGATAATTGTCAATTTACATAAAAACATGGGTTATAAAGTTTTTTTTTCTTTTTAACCATAGTTCAGGCTATGTTGGCACTGCACAGTCCTGCACAGATCTGCATTTAATACCTGGGATGCTCCGTGGCAGACCTGAGAACCTGTTTGAGAGCTTGCTAAAGGCTATTGAAACATTCACCACACCCTTCATGAGCTGTAGGTAAGACACAGGAGAGATCTGTATCAGAATTGTCTTCAGATCTGGAGGAGAGGATTGAGTGGTAAGAGAGGGAAATCCACCCTGGAGCATGTGTCTGAATTCAGCTTTAATTCAGGAACACTGGCCACCTTTCAGCGGTCTCTCTGTGAAGATTTCAGTGTTGGAGGCTTTAGAGGCTTGCCTGCACCCAAAATGTTTATTGACAGGAGTATATTTGGGTGTAAATTGTATGTTCTGTGCTGGTGAGGTCCTCATTTGCTCTCTGGAAGTAGTGGAGGGGAGACTGTAGGGGTTTGATAGGGCCATGATGGGTCACTACCTGTCTGACCCCTTCTGTGGCTCTGTGCTTTCAGCTAAGAGCAGCTTCTTGCCCAGCAGTGCACTGCTGCTGAATGTGGAGGGAAACCTAACTCCTTCCTGCCTCTGCACCTCCTAGCCATGCTTCCACGTTCCTGACTTGCTGTCACTCTTAAAGCCCTTTTCCCCGCATCTTGTCCCCCCTCTGGGAGCCCTGCTGCTCCCTTTAAGTGCTCAGACCTGCTGCTCGGCTCCTCCTAACAGTCACTGCTTCTCCACATCTCACGGTTCTGGTGCTGTTTGTGGGTCAGAGACTGGAGATTCCCTGAACGCAGCATGCTGTGGCAAAGCCCTGGACTAAAGGGAGCAGCAGCTACCCACCAAACCACTTTCCCATACCCAGGATCAGTCTTGCATCGAAAAGCTTTGACCCGTTTGTTGAAAAGAAGTTTTGCGGATTATTCTCCTGTCAGCTCTATGCACGGTTTATTTACTTGGGCATGTCAAACACAAAGGGAATACAGCGTTGTCAAAATTACAAAATGACTTTTATTAATCTACCCTATTGTAGAGCAAGGATTTTCTTCTCAAATAATGCAGGAAGCAAGAGAAAGCCGTAACTTTATCCATGTGGAGCCTACAAATCCACATGGCTTCTCTGTGCTGTCAAGCATGTGAGTTCTTAGAAATGCAGCTGCCGGTAGTTTGGCTTGAATAAGGTCATCTAAAACAAGCTAGAAATAAATAAAATACTTACATTTCAAGTACAAAACCTTGCAGTTGAATTCGGTATGAGGAAATCAGTTTATTCCTTTTCATGTTATCAACTACTGTACAGGTACTTGGGCTGGCAAAGTCTGTAGATGCAGACTAGAAGAATGTCTTATGTACACGTCTTAAGTGAGTTGCGTGTTTAATCCTCTCTTTAGACTATCAAGAAGCTTTTTAAAGTCAGGCAGAACTTTTTTTTTTTTGGATGCTTTTAATAAGGCAGAAACCCACTACAACTACTGGCCCCTAGTTTTGGCCTTATCTTTCCTTTCTGGTGCAATGCAAAAAGAAAAAAGAGGCACCTTGATCACATCTCAAAAATAGTGACATCTACCTGCTTTGAGTGAAGTTACTTGCAGGTGGATGCTCCTTTCAGGTTATATTGAATCAAATGCGATTGACTTTAATGCAATTCCTGTAGATCTCTAGTACGAGGAAGGCCGTTGACCTGTCATCGGGACCCTGCTTTGAGTGATTCGGCGGCTTCCCAGCTGCCTTTGGAAGGCAGGACTCTCCCTTGGGGGTGGCGGCACCACTATGGACTGCTGGCCCGAGTTCCTCTGGGACTCAAATATGCTTTGCTCGGCTGCGCTCCTTTCCGAACAGGTGAAAGTCAACGCGACACCGATGTCGCTCTTCATGATTCTGGAGGTGCCATCGGACGTGCCATCGAAACACCTGCCCAGAGCGATTTCCTTGGCAATCCTCGGGTCCTGGTCGGTGACGGTGTAGATGCCGTAGTTGTGCCCCAGCGGGTCAAGAGGCGCCAGCATTGTATATTCGCTGGAATCGTTGTTCGTAGCCATGGGGAGATGGTTCACCAGGTACTCGTGGAGCATGCTGTTAACGCTCTCGCGGCGGCAGCTGCCCTGGGGGATGACTTTCACAAGCGTGCGGTCCACGCGGTCCTGGTCGAAGAGCATGCCGCTGCACTTGAACTCCAGGCAGGCTGCCGACACGTCCCGCTGCTCAGAGTCACGGATGCTGCGCACGTCCCTGATGCCATAGAGCTTGCCAATGGTCCGTGGATGCGTCCCGCCCATGTTGCGAGACCTTATGTTCACTTCTTGGGGTCCGTTAATTTTTACTTTAATGTAGCAGGCCCTAAATTCCATGGGCTTAGGCCACCACGCCAGGTAGTCATCGGTCCAGCTCATGAGGTCGTCTTCGCTGAAGGGAACAGTATTGTAGTCGTACCGGTCTCCCTCTATCCTGTAAAACCTGAAGTGAGCGGCACTGTACGGAGCTTCCTCACATTCTTTTAGGTTTTCATAGGCATAAATAGGGCCGTTGTTCTCATCTGCGGAATTGGGACTTGGCTTGGCCATGTTAATGCTGAAAGCTGTTTTCTTGGTGTTCGAGTCCTCATGGTCGGTTCTCCTGTAGTTGAGCTTGTTGAGATATGGCTGTGGGACCCCAATAGCATTGGGATTAAGTTTGGGAGCAGAGGGCACGGCTTCAAGTTCTTCACCCCCTAAACTTGCCAAAATATAAGCTGCATAGGCCTCTGGGTTTTGCTCGTCACAGAAAGCTGGCACGCAGGCACCATTGGGACCAGTGACCACACTGTCGAACCGACCCCATGCTCTGGGGTTGGAGGAGAATCCTGGTTCTGGCTCCGTGTTTATAACAGAAATCACTACCCCTTGGATCTGCTCACTTGGCAGAAACCTCTCGCTTCTGTACGCTCGGACTTTGACGTAGCACCGTCTGCTCTCTGGGACGTCCAGGTTGAAAAGCCGCCTTTCTTTGATCTCCATGTTTCCAACCAAAAAAGTTCTCTCCTCTCTTTTGCGCCGTCTGCTTTTCTCAAGGTTGAAGTCCCCTTCTTCCTCCCATAATCCTGTCTCTGGATTCAGTGACCAAAGCTTCATCTCTTGCAGGTGCTCGGGCATTTTGATCTGAGCGGTGTCCAAATGAACCTTCACCTCCTCTGCGTTAAGGGACTCGGTGCCCCGCTCATCAGTGAAGTCCACGGAAAACATGCCGTATGTGCGGAGCGGGAATACGTCTCCTTCCTCATCTACAAAGTTCAGGTCACTTTGTGTCACAGCAGCTGTTGAGATGTTTCTTGGGTCCAGAAACGTCACGCTGGCTTTCACTTTGCCTCTGTAAAGTTCTCCGTTCTTCCTGTAAAATGAATCAGGAGGAATTTCTAATTCGGCAATTGGATCATCATCTTCCATTTCTCCCAAAGAAATCACATTGGTTTCAGTGGATTCCAGCGTAACAGGGGCTTTCTTTCTTAGTAACTTAATCTCGTGAAACACAGCGCCTCCGTTTTCGTTGAACGGCAGAACTTTCGTTGTGTTCACGAACTTCTGCAGCCGATCCACAAAAGTCAGAACCAGCCTCTCGGTATCTGCTGGGATGGGGATGGAGAAGGTTCCCTTGTAGCCGGTCATACTCACTCTCTTGTTCCCCATGTAGATGTGGCCAAACCTCAGCGGCTCGCCGTTATCTGCTGCCGTGGCTCTGCCTCGAACCGTTATTCTGGTCTCAGTGCATTTCTTGCAGCCACATTCTATGGTGACTTTAGTGGGGAGCGTGTACCCATTGCATGAGATCTCTCTCGTTTCCATCTTGGATGCCCCGCAGCAGTAGGCAACGTTGTCCTTACACCGCAGGCCTTTATCCAGCTTCCCAACGCAGGTCTTTGCTGGGCATTTGCCAACGTCGTAGTAGAATGAATTAGTTGCTTTTTGGAAACAGTCGTGCGGAAGACGGATGAGGTGGCTTTGGGGCTGGGGGCTGCAGGCTGCCTCTTGTCTTCCTGTTGAATAGGATTTCTTAATGAGCAGCATGAAATAATTGTACGTGGTCTGAAACCCTCAGAGCTAAACACTGCTTCCAATCGCAGGTTTTTGCAGTGATAAAACATATGGTCTGCAGAACTCTGTTTAGCTGAGTTCATCTGGCCTTTGTTTCAGTGAAGCAGGTGCTCAGCTGTAACTGGAGGTACCCGATTAAGAGCAGTGCTGGTTTAGGAGTGTCCCAGCTTCTGCTTTCCTGCCACTGCCATCAAACAGCCTCAGCTAGATGTTCTGCAGCTGCCTGGCTTTTTGGCTATGGACAGACGTAAATGGGTCCCGAGATTTCGAAATAAGTAAATAAATAAATAAATTGCATGCCAGGCAGCAATTACAGTGAGAAATGACTGTGCCCTGCAAATTGAGTTTGGCAGGTCATCTGAAATCCAGAGCTCCAGTTTGTAGAGATCATCTGGCTGATCACCAGCTCACTCAGGCTTATCCACTAGTGGATGCGTGAGATAAAGGCTGAATATTTTTCCTGTGCCTTTTCTTTCCCACATGTGTGACAATTTCTGAGCACTGGTTTCTGCAGCCCACTGCCTCCCCAACTGTTCTGGAGTGCATCATGCGCGTTTTTCTTACCTATTACAGAAAGCTTGGCAGACTGGGACTTTGCTGAACCCCCATCGCTGCTGGCCTTGCAGAAATACTCTCCTGCCTGGCCTCTGTTGAGGTTCTTCAGAATCAGGTTGTTTTTATATTTGTATATGGAGGGATCCAGCAGTGAGCCGTTGTGGTACCTGCCAGGAACAGGCAGACAGTTAATGGGACAGAGCCTGACTAAATGACTGGTACAAAGCACGGGCTGGATCCTGCCTGCTCTGCACCCTGCAGCGTGGACTTTGCCAGACCTCTTCTATCAGCTTCACCTCTCATTTCACAGAGCAGCTACGTCCCAGGAGCTGCCCTTTCAGTATTGTGGTCACACTTAAAAACATCTCTCTACTGCACTGTATGGGGTGCTAGTCAGGCTGCAAATCCTTACAGGGACTTCACCTAAAAACATTTCCAGGCACAGCTGCCAGTCACACCTGGTGAGGTTTTTCAAACTCGTATCTGTATGTTTTTTCCATTAGGTCCCTCCATGGATTACATTACTGCACCTGTGAGAAATGCCAGCTCTGCAAATCTCCAGGAACCCATCAGCTGTAGCGGTGAGTTCTCAGTGTACTTAAGCACACTGTTTTATAGCTTTAAAAAAAAAAAAAAAAAAAATGCCTTTATATAAGACAGTAAGGAGGCAAACATCAAGTCTGTGCAACAGTTAAGGCTTTTCCTGCTATGAGGGTGTGGGATCAAACTCAAGTTCCTTACCAGAGGTAGCGGTCGGGGGCCGGAGTCCCCACGGCGTCACAGCAGAGCGCCACGCTCTGCCCCACTCTCCTCGCCTTGTCATCGGGACTCTTCACAATGTAGGGTTTGCCTGCAGGACAAGGAAAGGCCACCTCGTTAGTCTTATTTCTGGTAACTGCGTAACGCCTCCTGCTCTCAGCTGTGCTGCACTTTCCCCATCTCTTCAGGGCTACCTGATCTCTGCAGCTGCACTTGGAGCGCCAGGTTTCTTCTGTTGGTCTCGGGCACGGTGACGGCAGCCGTTGCATATTTGGCTTTCTTTATTTTAAGGGTGTTTTTGCCGTCGGGACAGACCCCGGGGATCCTAAAAGTGCCCTTGTTGTCAGCTGTCGTCAACAGCTTGAGTTTCTTGGCTTGCAGGTAGACCCGGGCATCGGCAGCAGGTGAGCCGTCCTCGAGGGCGACCTTCCCGTGCAGGGTCACATCCTCACACATGCAGGCGTCGCAGTCGGCGTTCACACGGCCCATGGGGCACGAGATGTTGCAGGCTGCAGGGGAGGCAGGCAGGTCAGAAGGCAGCCCGAGTCCCCATCCTGCTCACAGCACGGTCTCGGGCCTGCTTTTAACTTAGATGCAATAAGGCAGATCGGGCATAAGGAATAAATCGTATCCAAAACGTATTTTTACAGATTATCAACAGCTGTGCATTAGAAACAGGGGGGTGATGTAGTGCTGAACCTTACAATTAGTAGAAAGCAGCCACGTGGATATAATTACAGCTAGCAACTTTTATTTACCATCCCCAAGGGGCTGAATTTCAGGGAAACTTGAATCCAGATCTGCATGTGAGCTCTTAGCTGAACCCTGGCAAAATCACAAATCTGAAAGCCTTCAGCTTTGTAGGTTTCTGTTACCAACTCACCCAAATGTTACAGCATTGGTGTATTTTAAAAGCTGTCTCCCTTTACTCGACAGTATCCTGACTTGTTCTGGACATAGGTTACTTGCCAGATAAGCATTATCTGATAGGTCTAATGAATGATCTGTCAAACAGTGATTCTGAAGTACTGTCATTGCCTATAGCAATTAATCCTAAATAATTCCTGTTTCTTCCCTTTTGCAAGGGTTCAGGCCAGTCCTTTATGATCACAGAGTATCCCCGTACAGCAGCTCTCTGATATATATATATATATATTTTTTTTTTTTTCTAATTGCTGTAAATAAATGGAAGAAATCAGGGAAAACTTGAAACAACTTTAGTGGAGAACACACGGACTGTTTTCAGAGAGATTTGCTGAAAAGGGGGGTATAAGAATAATATAATTAATTATAAGCTGCTTTAGCGAGGCTGTGGCAATTCAATATTTCCCACTCTTCTTTCTGGGCCTGGCTGCATGGAGGAAGCAGCCTGCAGTCACTGACTATAGCTGCTGCTATATTGAGACTACAAGTTTTTCCTATATCCTTAGGATCTTTATGGGTCCCTGATGCTTCCCTGCACCTGGGTCCTCCCCTGATCTTGCTCTTTGGCTATCCAGTCTCCATGCTCTGCTCCCTTTTTATGTTCCAGCCCTGCCTGGGAAGGCACCGGGTTTTGCACCTCAGAACTCTGGCGAGGAGAAAGATGGAAAAAAGGCCACGAAGGGAGAAAAACACCCATGCAGTGGTGAGATCAGGATGTAACTGAGGTAATAGGAGCACCTGAGCAGACATGTCCAATGCAGAGCCGCCCTTCCTCAGTGGCTTCGTTACAGTGCACGCCCCAGAGGCGTTCAGCTAGGCAGGATCTGGTACGCTTCTGCACACCGGTTTGGCCGCACTTTGCCGAGCACTCGCTCCATTTCGACCATGGAGACAAAAACCTTTTTGAATCTTGCACCAGCGGACCTTGAATAACATCATTGGTGTGTTACTGGGACGCGCGTTACACGTACGGCTGCCCCAAGACAGGCAGCTTTCCTAACAGCTTCTGTATAGCTCCAAATGCATGCTTGTGTTTGGATATCACGCACCACATGGATTAAACAAACCCAAAGCGTGTTCAGGGAGCTGGGAAATAAAGCACGAGGAGGCGCCTGAACGCTTCTGACTTAATTCCCTGCAGGCTACCGAATTCGGGATGGTGAAGATAAACTCAAGGGGTGCAGAGTGCACGCAGCTCGTGCTTAGTTTTGCATAACTTTGGCTTAGAGGAAATCAAACACACATTGTCATTTAAATGCTGTCTGAGGGGCAGCGCTTGCCTGCATTTCAAATGTGGTTAAATTAAAAAAAAAAAAAAAAAAAAAGGGTAAAATTGTTGGTATGCTCGTATTGAATGTCTTTAAGCATGCTTCAGCATATGATCTCTGTAGGGGAAGCGTGTGTCTTGTTGAGAGCCCCAGCTCTACTGGGTGCAAAGCAGAAGCCTGAGATGCTACTGAGCATTTTGGGGACCAGCTGATTTGTAAAATACCAAGGGGTTTATGGAAAGGTCAGCTTGCGGTTAGATGTTTAATGGGATTTCTTTAAAAGGCTACTAGATGGTGTTAGTTTAAGCTGCCTGGATGGATGAGATCCACTCCAAGCGTGTGGTTTGGGTTTACTTTTAAAAGATAATGTTCTAATAATGTTTACGAGCATGCACTTGTGACTAAAGTTTCTAAAAATGAGGTCTCTTGGAAACGCGTTCGGGTGCCACGTCATCTCCCACACCTACTCTTCCGTCAGCTTTGTTGTAAACCAGGTTAGGTTACTTGCTAGAAAGACAGACTGGCTGAACTGTTCGAAAATGAAAGTCTGGCTGCCAAAAGCAGGTGTTTAAATGGGCTCTGGTGGCTCGAAAGAAGCATTTCAGTGAGAGCAGCCACGGAAGAGTAAGGTCTGTTGCAGGGTGAGAGCTTGGCTTAGTGGGGCGAGTTGTTAATCTGTTGGCACCCTGACATCTCCATTCAGCATCCCGAGAGGCACACCGATAGGCATTCGTTAACGATTTTGGGGTGATTTAGAGGGGATGCAGGAGGAGGTGAGCTTGGAGACGGTCTTTTTCCAGGAGGCACACTGATAAATGTATTTGCCCCAAGGTTTCATGTGCAACAGATTGACGTGGGGTTTCTGTAAGACCTTTCACAGCCCTGCTCAGCTGCTTTAATCAGCAGGGCTGGCGATGGTTAGAAAAGAGGAGTCCCATGGAGCAGAATGGCATTTTAAAGCTCAGGATAGCACCTTGACAGCGGAAAAAGCAGGAAGCAGAGGAGGGGGAGAAGCCAAGGGTGTGTGAAGGGAGGGAAGCGGGACGGGATGGGGCGGGCAGGGACGTACTGCGTCTGGTGTAGGCGAAGGTTGGGGCTCCCCGGCGAGAGCTGCTCCTCGTACCTGCGGGCAGAGGACGCACGGTGTGACCCTCGTGGCTGCACTGAGCCCAGCTGAACAGCCCAGGGAGGCTTTGTGTACCCACTCCCGGTGGTAAAAACAGAGCTTCTGGCTCCCTGCTCGCAGCCAAGGGCAGGTGCTGCTTTGGTGTTGGCCAAAACCTCAAGGTTTTGCTTTATTTCTTCCTAGAGCAGCACAATTTCACACCTGCTCTGCAAGCTCCAGCCCCAGCACAACTGGGGACCATCCACTTGGAGGGGAAACTTGGGAAGCTGCAGTTTCCCTGATAGCTCCCCTAAAAACCCCTCTCAGCAGGCAGAAGGGAGAGGCGCAAGCCCTCTGCGTGGCCGCCCACATCCCTATTTCCTGAGCTTCAATTCTCCCCTCCATCCCATAGCTCAGCCCCACGGGAGTGGGATGGGAGGCTGGGAAGCCCCTGAGCCCCCGCCCCAGGATTCAGGACACACGGACAGGCTGCTGGGGACACACAGACGCCTGCCGTGGGGTGGGAGGGCTGGGTGTAACGCACTGTGCCCTCCCTGTACCGTCCTCAGCCTCCTGGGCCGGGCTGTGGTCATGCACTTGACCTTCAGCTTTCCAGGAGAGGAGCCAGCGGCGTGTGTCAGCGAGAGCCCAAACCCAACAGGAGGTCACAAATGGTTAGCATTTATTCCATTGCCTAAACGTCCCACCTACTCCCATGAATTAATTGGGGTTAAAATTAAGGTTGGGGGAAAAAAAAATATGCACAAATATATTTTTTTCTTTTTTTTTTTTTTTTTTCCCAGCAAGGGAAAGCCACCCGAGGTGGGACATAACTCACTCTCTAAGCTGAGCATCACCAGAGGGCTGAAGGTTTTCTGTCCTACCTGGATCCTGCCAAGGTTTTGCCTCAGAAGCCTTTGACCTAGGGGTCAACAAATTAACAAATTGGAGATTAAAACAGATTAATAATAAGTTAATTAGATTTGAGCGGTCGGGCGTGGCTTGGCTGTGCTCAGAGCCCTCCCCTCGTCCCTCCTGCTGGGATTTCCCCCCGGTGCTGTCGCATTTCAGGCTCGCTGCCCTTTGTGTTGGAGCAGCTATGACCAAATCATCTTTTTATATCTGGAGGCATAAAGTACATCCTGCCCTTCCCTACATGGGGGAGAAACGAACCTGAGGGGATGAGCTTGGACTTAAACCGGGGAGCTGAGCCCAAAGCTGCCCAGTGCAGGACGGGGTTTTTGGGCATGTCCCTGCTAAGCGCTGACCCTCCCTGTTCTTATCCCCGGGCATCTGGCCAGAGCACTTCAGGGTGAAATTCTTGTATAGCCTCAGAAAACAAATCTGAAGAGCCTGCAAGCACGTTTCTCTGCAAAACCCTCCCGAGCAAAGCGGGTAGGGTCCTCATGGCTCAGCCCCTTGGCATGCCGCACCACGCGAGAGCTGGCAGCACGCAGATCCAACAGCCCCACGCATCCTCTCCTGGAGAGGAGGATGCGGTGCCTGCCCTCGCCGTGCCCACCCATGGCACTGCCAGCGTCCCCTGGCTGGGGACAGCACCGGGACAGGAATAGCAAGGGGTGACCTTCACCTAAACCGGCCGTGGCTCCCAGGAGGAGCAGCAGCAGCAGCAGCCATCCTCTCGCGGTGACCATGGCGGTGTCCAGAGGTGACCGGGGGCTTCCTCGAGTACCCACAGCCGTCCCGCGCCTTCCCCAGACCTGCGGGGAGAAGCACGGCCGGGTCAGGGCTCATCGCGGTGCCAGCCACCTGTGGGGTGCTTCTCCCATCAAAACACCCTGCGGGGCCACCACCTCCCGTCCTGATCTGGCACCCACAACCGCCCCGATCCAGAAGAAACTGCAGAAGGTTTTGCTCTAAGGGCAGCTCCACAGACAGCAGCTCCCGTCCGTGTGTCCCCCAGCGGGACATGTGAGTGTCGTGTCCCACTGCTTCTTGCCATCACATCTCAGTCCTGATCCCAAATCTATTCTGCAGAGCTCTGCTTTTTAATGACATCTCCTTGCCGGGCCCTTTTGTAGGCTAAGTGCTTCTGCAGATCCTCTGCCTTGGCCCCCGCGCTGCCCCGTCCCGCTGCTCGTGGCGTGTCCCGGGAGGGGAAGGCTCCCGAGCACCGCTGAGAGCGTAAAACCCCATGCACAAGCCAAGCCCTTGCAGCCAGATGCCAAATATTTTCCTTATTTTTTGATTTTTTTTTTTTTTTTCGTGCAGAGGTGAGGGGTTGAGGCTCTGTGTTTCTCTCCCCCAGCTCGGCTGCTGCAGCTGGTGTTTCATAAATCACTTAGCCCTGTGGTTTCCAGCACTTGATTTCGGAAGGCACCCAGCGTCTGAGCTGCTGTTAGCCACAGGAACTCCAGCCGCAGCTACTGGTGCTTGGTTTACGCCCCCAAAATTAACGAATTCGGGGGAAAATGTGCCTGTCACTGCTCAGTGCCTCAGTTTACCCACAAAACCAGGCTGACAGCGACCTGCGGCAGCAAAAGCACCTTGCTGCTTGCAAGCAGCACGAACGAACCTCTCCGAGCACGGGGGCTCTGGGAATAGGAAACGCTTTGATTGCAGCCCAGCGAATCCCAGCCAAGCACAAGTAACGAGCAACACATGAGCGGGATTTTGTGGGCTTACGGCGGGGTCACGAACTTCCAGCCAGACAATAACCAGGAAAAATGAATGCGGGCGGAAAGCCCGATTCCCACTCGCAGGCTATTTCGGGAGCTGGCTGCGACTCATTCGGCGCAGGCTTTCGTGCCGGCGCAGGGGACACGTCCTCCCCCCCCCCCGGGGCAGGTGGGCTCAAGCCCAAAGCGGTGCAGGACGGAGCTCCGGCAGCCCCGTGGGAGCGGAGTGCCTTCGTCCCCAAGCCCCACTCCAAGCCCCGTGCCAAGCCCAGTTAGCGAGCGGGAGGTCGCGCTAGGATGAATGGGAGCCCCACGATGCCGCCGAGCACGCCCCGCGAGCCGCCTCGCCACGCATACACCCAGCCGCCGGCCACCCTCGGGCTTCCCCAGCGAGGAATTCCCACCTCCACAATCGCAGCCACTTGCAATTACGCCGCCTTAATTACCCAGCAGAGTTATATAACGCCTGCTGCGGAGAGAGGGGGGGGAAGAAAAACTTAGCAGGGTTTTTTGTTGTTGTTGTTGGGTTTTTTTTTTTGCTCTTACCTACAAAAACCATAAAAAAAAAACCTCCACGGAGGAACGTCCCGTCCTCTCGCCGCCAGCCACGCTGCGGTCCGGGGGAGCGAGGGCTCGGAGGAGCTGCGGGAAGAAGGAACTTGCAGAGGAGGAGAGCAGGAGGAGGAGCAGGAGCTTCCCAGGGGCTTGGTGCTGCCGCTGCAGCGGGCGAAGCGCGAGCCTCCCCGCAGCCCGCGCGGCGAGGTGGCTTATATAGCGCGGCGTGCGGCTCCGGAGGTGGCACCGCGCCACGGGCCGCCGAGCAAAAGCAGAACGGACGAGCCAGGAAGCCGGACAAACCCCCGGCGAGGTGATGGTAAACGCAGAGCTCGGCGAAACGGAGCCCTGCTGCCCCGCTGAGGGAGCGCGGCTGAGGCTCAGCGTGGGGCCGTGGGGGCTTCGTGCCGCGTCCCGGGGTGGTCCTGGGGGTGACGGCGCTGTCGCTGTTAATTTATCTGGGCTGTGGGGCTCGCACTGGGTCCGGACCCAAATTGGATGCTGGTGGTAATTCTGTGCGGGGATACCTCACGTGTGGAGCGGGGTTCTGCCCGTATCCCGCTGCAGTGAGGGTATTTCGGGGCTCTCGCCTGGTCTGGGGCAAGGCGGTGCCCCCCTGCTGCCTGGGGGCTCCCCGTGCTCGGTGGGCGCGGGGCAGGACTGGGCTCAGCACCGTTCCCCTTGCTGCCCGCTCCCCCCCTGCCAGGTGAGGATGCTGTGGGGTTTTGGGGACGTGGACGGGTGCATGTTTCAGACACCTTGGGGAAGCCCCGAGCTGCAGAGGAGGGATGACAACCTTACCAGGACCCCCCTTGTGAATAAGCACAACCACATCTCGCTTGAACCACGGGCAGAGCTAGCAAAGACCCTAAGGAGAGCCCCCCCCCCAAGCAGAGCAACCACATTTTTCCCATATAACTCTGGAAATGAAGTGTGGAGCTGTGCAGGGGGTGTGTGTGGGATGGGACGGGATGGAAAGGGATGGAAAGGAATGGAATGGGATCGAATGGGATGGGACGGGACACGACGGGACAGGCTGCCCGCTTAGTAATGCTTCCCGGCCCCGCTGCCAGAGGGAGCGGTGCAGGAGGAACATCCATCACGGGGTCACATTAAAAAATAATCGGAGGTGCCCGGCGCCGACTCCTGTTTCTGTTTACGAGGTAAAAGTAGCAAACGGCTGGGATTTGCCAGAAAGTGCCAGAAGGTTGCTCCAGTGGGTGAGGGACGTCCAGCAAGCTGGAGGCCCCGGCTCTGAGAGGCAAACACGGAGCTCGGCCACGCTCGAGCATCTTCCCCTGGCTGTGCCATGCCAAAATGTCCTGGGGTGCTATGAGGAGTGGTACTGCAGCCTGGCCCCACCTGGTTCTGGGGCAGAGAAGAGGGATTTGATCACTTAGCACCAGATTTAACAGCATTTAACTGCAGCAGGCTGTGGGTCTCCCTGGGCTGGGCTGCTGGCAGCCCTGGCTTTTGCTCCCAGCCGTGCCCGCATCTGGGTTTGCTTTGTGCAAAGCCCGCAACACCTCCAGAAAGCCCCACAGTGCCAGCTCTCAGCATCCTCGCTGCCACGGCACGTGCCCGATGCCAGCCCCGGCTGTCCTCAGCCTGCTTCCAGCTCTGACCACAGATATTCGGAGGGGACGGCGGGATGCTGCCGTGCCCCATGGCCAGCAGGGAAGGATGCAGCAAGACTGGACGGCTCGTGTCTTCCCTTCCATCACTGACGTTTCCCTGCATGGAGCCAAGGTCTGGAGAAGCCACGTTCCCCTCCCGCTCCCCTGCCATGGAGGGGCCCCGGGGAGGCTCCACTGGCTCTGTTTTTATTTTCCATGACCGCCTCACTGTCGTGTAATTAGAAAACAATAGTGTATTTATGCAAACACGGCGGTGCCAAGCTGTCACCTCCTCCCTCCTCACTCTCCTTCGCTGGACGCCTCCATCTCTCCCCTCCTGCCCCTCTAACAAAACCGGGGGAAAAACAGGGCAGTGATGCTCGCCCCGGCTACTTCTGCCTCCTGCCCTTTCGATACAACTCCGGCACAGCGACCACCACCAAAATCACCGTGCTCAGGGCTCGCGTGGGGTTTTCACCCCTGCAGGGCCAGCAGCCCTGCTCCTCCCCGCCCGCGCCCTCTGCGCCGCACCGAAGGGAGCTGACGCTTTTTTTCCCCTGCTCCACGTTCCTGGGCTCGCTCCTGTTTACGGAGGTGGGAGCTACAAGAACTGATTGATGACTTTGTTCCTTCCTGAGCGCGCCGGGGAAGGCTGCGTGTTGCACGAGGGCGAGCTGGGAGCCGGGGTCTCGCTAAGCGCTTGGCTCCCAGCGCTTCCCCAGCCGTGCTCCAGGGGTGGCTGGTGCCGAGCCGAGGCTGTTGTTTTTAAGCCCTGTTTTGACATCCCAGGACTTGGAGCGGCCGCTTCCACGGTTTGGATGGAAACATGGAGATGCCGTGGGTCCCCGGGGCTCGCCCTGAGGTTTGAACCACCAGCACACCCGTGGCCGCCGTGGTGTTGTTTGGCTTAAGCCCTCCTCCACCGCTTCGTCAGCACAAAAGCAAACCCCAGCTGCCTAAAAGCTTTGGGAAAGGGCCCTAAAAAGTGAACTACTGTAGCTTGTTTTTATTGCACGGATGAGGATTTATGGGCTGTGGCTGGGACCAAAGGAGCGAGGCGGCGTTCCCCCCCCCCCAAGAAGGACTTGCTTAGAGGCTAAAGCCTCAGCCCCGGCCCCCAGAGCTCGCCTCCACCTGCAGCATTTGTGGAGCAGACGCGGGAAGGATCGCCCAGATGCTTCAGAGACCTGATGGCACAATACGACTGGGACCCCTGGGCTGGAAAACAGGGAGGCCACCTGCTTTGTGACCAGCAGAAGGGCTTCGGTGGTGCTTCTGCAGGGGAACGGCTCTTTTAGGAGTGTTTGGGGACTGAGCAGCAATCCCTGCTGTGCGCGTCCCGGCCTGGTGGGCCACTAGCTGGTCTCTGACAGCACCAGAAATCCCTCTGTAGCGAATCCCTTTTTAATTTTAGGGCTGATCTGGGGAAATTAAGTTAAGAATCACGGCTCATTCAGGCACGGCCATGCCCTTCCAAGCCCTCTGTGCACCACAGGCCCCGTGCCGCCCCTGGAGCGATGACTCCCAGGGGACCCTCGCCCGCCGCGCGGTGCCACGTGCCGCCGCCACGCCAAATTTTGCCCAAGCCATCCCACTGCAGGTGAGCAGCAGGGTGTGAATTATTGCCCAGTATCGTGTTGGTGAAATTATTGCAAACACTGGGTAATGAGCAACGGGACCGCGGCGAGGTCCGAGGCAGGGCAGTGGCTGAATGGGGGCATTTAAACGGCGGAGGAAGAGCAGGGGCAGAACTCCAGCCCGCAGCCCTCCGGGTGTTTGGTTTAGCTGTGTGGTGGACAAAGGCATCCTGTGTGGAAGCACATGTTGGCTGGGGCAATTAATTAATTGCTCCTGAAGACATCTGGAATTTATTGCTCTTATTTACAGGCATTAGCTGCGGGCTCGGATGCGCTGGGAGTCAGGCTGTGTACGCACGCCGGTGGCACGGCACGGTGGCTGCCTCTGACCTGCCCTGTCTTTCTCGTGCCTTTTCCTGCTCCAGGTTTTGCTGATTTTCTGATTTTCTCTGTTTTCCTGATCAGGTCAAGGCGGGCAGGGCTGCAGCTGGTTCGTGCTGGCAAAGCCCCAGCCAGCTTTTCCCCAAACCCGAGCTAAAAGCTGCTCGGAGGTGTGCAGGTGAGGCTCTGCTCAGGGCTGGCAGCAAATGTGCCCTTTTGGGGTGGCTCATCGCTGTATTTGTGGGTTTTTGCACCTTTCCCTGGAGCAGAGAAGCCAAGGCCCTGTGCACAGCCCTGCCCCAGTTCAGGCTGCCGTGCCCATGGTCCTCTCCATCACATACCATAACAAACGCTCCTGTTTCCACAACAACAAAGCCCTAACATCAAAAAATCAAATTGTTCTATTAGTTGATCTCATTACATGCAATTCTTTGCAAGTGCCACTGAAATAGCAAGATTGTGTGCTTTTATTTTTTATTTTTTTGGTGATTTTTATTTCAGATTAATCATTGCATTGATTTTTATTTCAGATTAATCATTGCACCAAGCCTTGTGGGGCTGAGCTGGAGCAAACGAGGCTGCTGCTGGCTTTCAGGGGACCAAGTGTCCACGTTCCAGCTTTGGAAGAGTTTGCCAGCAAGTGAGCGTGCAGAAACGGCGGTGGGGAGCGCTGTGGCTCGGCTCCATCCTGCCCTCACTCCCTGGGGCATGAGGAGCTGTGGTTACAGCTTTTCCCGTAAGAAAAATCAGATTTGGGTCCAAAGACGCTTGGGAGCATGGGAGAGAGGAGGGTGTTTGGTGCGCAGAGCGGGGCCAGCGGGGAGAAAGCCGGGAGGTGACGGGAGCAAGGCGTAAAAATAGGATGAAGGAGGGCACAAAAGGCAACGACAAGGACAGCAACTAAAACCCATCCAAAAACAAGGGCAAACTTATCCGCTTCCGTGGGTTAGTCACAATGAAAACATTTGGATTTCATAACTTGTTCCAGCCTAGGAAAAATACCCAGGTTGGGCAGCGAGGGCCTGGTCAGGTCAGTGCCGGTGGCGCTGAGGCACTGAGGGGGACCTGTGGCACCAAACCCCCGGTGCTGTTGGAGTTGAGCCTCAAGGTTTGGCTTTGGGAGATAAATTCATCCCTCTCGCCCTGTTTAGGGACAGGGAAGGGTGGGTGAGAGAACAGAGCATCCTTCTTTTTAGTCTGGTAACCTTTCCTTCCGTCCTTCCCGGCTCCCTGTGGATATCGCTGGGAATTCAGATGGATGCCTGGGGAGGGAGAGAGAAATGGGTGGCCTGAAGGCACAGACTCTGTCCTCTTGTCTTCCCACGTGATGATAAGGTTTCCTGGAGGCAAAGAGCCGCAGCTGGGTGCTGCTTTGTGAGCGGGTGGTGCTGGGGCTTGGTGGCACGGGTGGGCGCAGGGCATTGCGCCGCGGTGGATGTGCTGGTGAAACGTGGGGGAAAGCCCCCAGGAGCTGCTGCTGCACGCGGGACGATGGAAATCAGGGCAAGCATCTGGAAAGGGCGCTCTCAGCACGGGGTCTCACCTTTCCGTGGGATCCATTAACCATCCCACATGGGTACGTGCCTGGGGTCCCGTCCCCCCCCCCCACGACTTGCTGGGCTCAGCGGCACTGTGAGCACCGGTTATAAACCCAAGCATTGCCGTGGGGCTCAGCATCCAGAGCAGGTTTTTCTCAGCTCTGGGGGCAAAACACACCTGGAGAAGGGTCTGAGTGCTGCAACCCTTGGAGCTGAACCCAGAAACAAGGCATAATTTCACAAGGAAACACCCGAGGGAAGCCGGTGGGTGACAGGGAGCCCTCCCGGGTTACGGCACAGGGGATGCAATTTCCCTCCTGGCTCAACGAGGACGGGCACGCACAACCCCCCTTGCTTTCTGCAGTGAATATTCGTCTGAGCTGAGGGTGATGCCTCGCCACAACTGGCGCACAGGACCCAGCCCCGGTACCGCGCCGCAGCCCAGATGTGTTTTTAATGAGCAGGATGAAAACGGGGAGCTGCGCGGCCGTCTGCCTGCCTGGTGAACTTTGGGTAAGAACAGAAGCCGTTCCAGGGCTGAGCTCATCGCTAACCCCGGGAAATGACTTCATGGACACTGGTATTTACTCACAAAAACACTGCATGTCAGATGTCCCTGACTAGACTTTCTGTTTCGGGTCCAGTATGAGACAAACATTTCCTTGGACAAGCTGCTCCAGAGACAATTCAAGGCTTGGAGGAGAAAAAGGAGAATCAGGGGAAAAATGTCTGCATCTGAGAAGTCTGGAAGGGGGGAGGTTTTCAGAGCAAGCAGGGACTTTTGGACACCCAGCCCTGCAGAGGCACCTGTAAAGGGGCTGGGGACGAGGGTATGGGTGCTGGGTGCCACTGCGGGCTGGCTCCGCTCGCCGCATCCCTCCTGCTCCGGGCAAAAAGCTCGGTCCTTGTTCTTTTGTAAGGCCAGAGGCCAAACAGCCGGAGTTGCTCTGGGGCAGACAGGCAGGTTGTTCCTGCTAGTGTGAAGCCAAGGCTCTGGCGGTGACTTTTGGGGACAAGCAGCTGCACGCCCCGTGTTTGCGCCGGGTTAGCAGCTCGGGGGTGGCATCCTGTGCTGCGTTCCCTTTTATACGGGATGCCCGACATGAAATGCACCTCACGTGTATTTTTTTTTTATAAAGATGACCCCCTGCAGCTCCTGGGAGGCCCCGGGGCAGCATCCCAGCCCCGAGAGGATTTGGGAAGAGCAGGGGCCAGGGGCACGGAAACAAGCCCTGCCTGCCAGCGCTGTTTCCTAATCCCGCAGACCGACAATGTGATGGCAAAACCAGTGCTGAGCAGACAGCATCCAAGCTGACCTTTGAGGAGACAAGCAACAACAACAAGAAAAGAAAAAAAAAAACACAAGAGGTTTACTGTGCAAACACGGGAGAAAAATAGTCATTTTTAACAAGGGACCACACCCTTAATATAAGACTTATTAGTAATGCATTCCCAGGACATTTCTGCATGATGGCATGCTACAAAAATCCTCTCTGAACAGGGACCAAAGGCTTTATTGTGGCATGAGCGAGGCTTACATTTCCCGGGAAAAATCCTGTCCCTCTGTTGCATCATACGGGGGGGACAGGCAGGACATTTCCAGACGAGGAGGCAGCCAGCCGGGAAGGAGGACAAGCAGGGAGCGCGTTCCTGGCTCGCTGTTTAATCAGTGCAGGTGCGAGGAGCTCACCGAAAAGGAAAGGCAGGGTGAGGATGGGGGACTGAATTCCTCCCTGCTCCAGCCAGGAGGAGAACACGAGGAGGTGGCCGGGGCTGCTGCAATAAATGGGCTCCCACCCAATTTCCGTGCTTTTTTTTTCCCCCAGGAGCACTGCCCCATGGTGCCAGGCATCATCCCCTCCTGCTCTGCCCGTGGTGGCTCCGGGGGTCCCCGGGGACAACTTCCCAGGATGGCACTTGGGGAGGAGGGCTGGGAGAGCCGGGCTGGGTCTGGTTTTCTCCATTCCCTTGGGTGCAGAACTGATGGGGGTGCAGGGGGGTGCGGTGGCCGGTGGTCCTCTGGGTCTCAGGGCTCTGCCGCACACCGCCTTCACCCAAAGCCACCTGCGTCTGTGCTGCACAATCTGACTTTTTAACCACATAGGGGAAAAAAAATCAAAATCTTTTTTTTTTTTTTTCTTTCTTTCTTTCTTTCTTTCTTTTTTTTTTTTTTTCCCCATCCCGAGCCTCGCCGTGGTTTTTAAGCCCCCATGAGCTCCGTGTCCATCCCAGGGCTTCATGTCGCTCCCACGGCGTTACGCTGAAATAAACGCAAAAAGAACCAGGTGGGAACTGAGAAAGTTGGAAGAAAAGAGTTGTGTGAAAGTGGCAAAATGACCTAAGTTCTCCAGGTTTAACCCCCTCCTTATGGCATTTCCAGGGCACACAGCTCTGCTCATCACTGGGGCTCACGGGGAGCCGGCTGGTCCCGGAGCATCACCGGGGTGTGTGTGTGCTGCGAGCCTCCCCGTTGTCTGAGCAACAGGACGTTCATCACCAACCCCAGTGATAATTAACTCATTTTCCTGTATTTATAGCAAACCGACGCGGCGAGCTTTGGCGCTGCTCCCTGACGGGGCCGCGCTCGGCCACCACACCGGAGGCAACAACCTGAACGCTGGCCGTCTCTTGCAATCCAGCAGCTCCATCCTCGTCCCCGCTGCCTGCTCATTAAAGCCCAAAGCTGGCAGCTCGTTAAGCACGCGAGGGCAGGGGTGCCCGCCTCTGCTTGCCCTGCTCGGGTTTTGCTGCACCTTGCCGGCTCAGGGGATGTTTGTGTCGGTGTTGCCTTCTCCAGATGCCAGCGCCTGCATGCGCCTGTGCTGAAAAGAGCGTAGCTGCTGGCGAGGGAAGGTTTTGCTGCTTCGGAGGGGCTCGCCGCAGGGCAGCGCCGCACGGATGCGCTGAGGCTCGGTGCTGGAGCAGCCTGACGTGCAGCCACGGCCACCAGAGAGGCAAGGGGCATTTCTCTTCACTTCGGGGCATGTGTGCGCCAGGTAGGTTCCTGCCCGCTGGGAAAAATCCTGGCGTGGTTTTCTCCCAGCCAGGCAGCCGATCAGCACTTTTTATTGCTTTTCTCTGCTTGCTTTTTGGGTTTTGGGGAGAGAGGGGGTGGATGCGGCAAAGGGGGCTTGCTGCAAGGCATCGGCATCTCCATCCCACGGAGCTGGGGACAGGTTTGGGTTCTGCGGTTCGTTTTATTTGTGCAAGGGCAGGGAACGTGATAATTTGGTGTCAGCAAGCCAGAAGGTGCACAAAATGCTAAGAGAGCTCCTGGCAGTTGGGAGCATTAATGCTTGTGTGCATAAGAGTTGGGAGGATTTGCCCTTGAAATGCAGGCTGTCCCCAAGATGGTTGAGCTCGGGAATGAAGGGGCGATTAAACCAAACCCTGGGGGAACATCGTGGTGCTCGTCACCCCATAGCCACCCCACATGTGCCCACATTTCTGCCTTCACCTCCTGCTTCTCAAAAGCAAAGCCCTGCAGGACAGGGGCATGGAGCAGGCTCAGGGGCACCCACTGCAGGGCTTTGCCTGCACCCTGCTGCCAAGGTCTGGGGAAGGTCCGGGCTCCCAAATGCCACCACGACCCTCTCGTGAGAGACTCTGCCAGTGTCTGGCCAGCATGGGATGCCCCTTGCCCCCTCCTGGCCACCCCCAGGTGTGGGCCCAATGCAGGAGACGGAGGCAGACCATCAAGCCTTCACCTGCTAATGGAAACCATCGTGGGCTTTTTAAAAAGATGTGGTCTGCTTGCAAAGAAAGACATGCCCAGCCAGGCACTGGTCCCACGGCCCCAGCCACCGCTCCCCAGCTGCTTGACTGCCTCACAAAGAGCTAAAAATACGTCTGGGCAGGGGATTGCTATAGATACGGTGGGAGCCGGACAGGGCACACGGGCAGCATCGCCAGCATGGGGCAGGCAGGCAGCAGAGAGCCAGGGGCTGCCGCTGGCACCTCCGCCTTGCCGCCAAACCTTCCCATCCCACCTTCTCCCCATTCCTCCCCAGTTTCCAGCCGCTTTCCTTGAAGGCACACCGCATTCCTCACCCCCTAGCAGGGGGTCACTTGGCCACCAGCGTTTCGGCAGGGCATGAGCCAGCCCCGCGCGCCTCCCCACCGCCTCGCCACGGACGGGGACGTCAACGCCTCGGCCGCTCGCTGCCCCCAGCACTGGGTCGAGCCCCGGTTCACGCAGGCGGCGAGGGTGCGTGTGGCCATCACGGCCGTCTTCTTCTTGCTGGCGGCGTGCAGCAACGCGGCGGTGCTGGGCAGCCTGCTGAGGAAGAGGAGGAAATCCCACGTGCGGCCGCTCATCCTCAGCCTGGCGCTGGCCGACCTGCTGGTGACGGTGGCGGTGATGCCCCTGGACGCCGTGTGGAATGTGACGGTGCAGTGGTACGGCGGCGAGCTCTCCTGCAAGCTCCTCAACTTCCTCAAGCTCTTCGCCATGTACGCGGCCGCCCTGGTGCTGGTGGTCATCAGCCTGGACCGGCACGCCGCCGTCCTCCGACCCTTCGCCCGCGCCCGGCGCCGCAACGGGCTGCTGCTGCGAGCCGCCTGGGCGGGCAGCGTGCTCCTGGCAGCTCCGCAGGTAGGGCTGGGCATTTTCCCTGTCGGGTTTGGTTTTGGAGAGGGGCTTCACCATCAAGTCCGTCCCAGTCCGTGGGCTTAGCCTCCGGCAGCTTGGCTTTGGTGAGCAAAGTGGTGCGGTCGCTGCGTTGGTTCTGCACCTTGCTTGTAGCAGCAGGTCATTGCGACCCCCAACAGGGTACTACATTAATGCTGGGGAAAATTCAAATTTCCATTATTTTTTTATTATTATTTCTTACCCATGTGGCTACCAGCTCCCCAAAATGCATCCCTACTCCACTGCAAAATGTGTTGTATTGGGCCAAGACAAAGCTGAGCAGTTACTGCCCAGAGCGTGGTACGGCAGAAAGCAGAGAGGAGGGTCCTGAGGGTGAATCCCACCTCTGCTGCTGCAATAATGAGATAGAAAATGGGATCTCATGGATGCCAGATCCCACCTGTCCTGGCCAAGCCCAGGAGACGAGTGCCCAAAGCATCTTTCTGCGTCCGACAGCAGCAGGGAGGTGCTAGCCATGCACAGCCAGGAGCGCTGCCTGGATGCGGTGCTCTGCCCCAAAACCTCCCCTTGTTATTTGGTTCTCGGTTTCAGCTTTTTCTCTTCCACCTGCACACGGTCCCAGGAGGGAACTTCACCCAGTGCGTTACCCATGGCAGCTTCCGAGCGCACTGGGAGGAAACCCTCTACAACATGTTCACCTTCACCACCCTCTACATCACCCCCCTGAGCATCATGATCGTTTGCTACACCCGAATCATCTGGGAGATCAGTAAGCAGCTCAAGGTCCACAAAGGTAAGCAGGCCCCAACCCCCTGGGGTCCAACCAGTGATAAGACCAGAGGGAACGGCCTCGAGTTGTGCCAGGGGAGGTTCAGGTTGGAAATGAGGAGACATTTCTTGTCAGAAAGAGGCATTGGGGTGAGTCACCGAGGGAGGTGGCGGGGTCACCGTCCCTGGGGGTGTTCAAGGAAAGGTTGGGCCTGGTGCTTGGGGACATGGTTTAGTGGGTTACATTGGTGGTAGGGGTGGCTGGACCACATGATCTTGGAGGTCCCTTCCAACCTTAATGATTCCATGATTTAATGACTCTATCACCAGGTCTGGTAAGAAATCAAAACGACCCCATCTCCAAGGCGCGCATGAAGACCCTCAAGATGACGGTCGTGATCGTCGCCACCTTCGTCATCTGCTGGACCCCGTACTACCTGCTGGGCTTGTGGTACTGGTTCCAGCCAGCCATGATCCACAGGACGCCCGAGTACATCAACCACAGCTTCTTTCTCTTCGGCTTGCTGCACACGTGCACCGACCCGGTCATTTACGGGCTGTACACCCCCTCGTTTCGGGAGGACGTGCAGCTCTGCCTCAGGGGCCTCGAAACGGCCATCACCAGGCACGAGAGACACAAACCTGCCTCAGCCTCGGAGAAAACCGTCAAGGATGGGGCTGGAAATGGCAGGGGGGCTTCGGGGGGCTCCAACGGGGCAACTGTCAACACGGTGTGCTGAGGAGACGCACCGAAAGGGGACGGGAAGCATTGCCTTGGGGGCTGCTTTGTCCCGCAGGGGCCCTTTGGAGATGGCCACAAGGTGGGTGCGGGTCTCTGGCCAGGAGCAGGGCACGGGGGGGGGGGGGGGGGCACAAGAAGCGCCCCCGGGGGGTGGTGTGGGGTGGTTTGGGGTTTCTTCTCCTTTCTGGAGACAGCCAGAAGGGAAAACAGTCCTGACTGCCTCATCCTGGTGTGCAGGGTTGGTATGGACATGTCCTTTTGTAGTAGCTCTCTGGGACACGAGGTTGACCCAGAAGTATTTGGGGTATCCAGAGGGTGAGAGGAAGACCTGAGGTCCCCAGGCACCCTGAGTGTCCCTGTCCCCAGCCCCTCTCTGGGCTGTGAGCCTGGCAGGTCTCAGACCCCGCGCTGGGCTGCCACGAGCATCTCACGTGGGCTGATGGAGCAAACCCCACTTTTTTTTCCTCTTTTTTTTTTTTTTTTTTTCCCTTTCCCACTCACACACATTTGGTTTGCAGCAGCATCCCACCCCTGCCCCCCAGCACAGCCCCTGCAGGTGCTGCCCATGTGCGTCCCCACGAGGAACGTGATGGGAAGCTGCAGTGGGTGGGGGGCCCATCAGCACCCATGGGTGCCAGCTGGGTGCGGGCGGCTTCAGCTGCACGGCAAGGAGAAGGGAGGCTGCTGGAGGGGCTGGGGTGAAGGGAGGAGCTGTGCTGCGGTGAGTGAAGTGGGTTTGATTTTATTTTTGCTTTCCACCAGCGTGCCAGAAGTTGCCTGTGGAGGTGGAGGCCTCTTCTCTGGGTGTAGGCTGACAAGTTGGGTTTATTCAGCTGCGTTGTTCCCTTCCGTGCAATTAGAGATAATGGAACATTTCTTTTTTCATTATGTGCCGATGGGTGTTAAATGTGTTTTTTGCTTTTGAAGACAAACTTAGTTTGAGCCAGGTGGATTTTTTAAAATTATTTTTATTTTTTATTTTTTTGTGGAAATCCTTGGGCAGTTTGGGAGCTCTGGTCTTGGCAGGAGGCAATGTCCTGGGTAATTCTGTGGCCACTGCGGTTTTCAGTGAGCATCTGGACTTTATCAGGACGAGCGAGCTCTGTTGTAACAACAATTCTTGACTTGCTGTGCTTGTGACAAAGTGTGGTTGCTCACAGAGCCAGTGGGGCTTCGGTCAGAGAGGTCCAAGTGGTGCTTGCTGGGTGGCAAGTGTATGGGAAGCCAAAGCGCTCCGGGTGACACCAGGCTGGGGACAGGTGCTGGGCACTCGTCTTTGCCGGTGCTGAACATGACTTATGCTAAACATGCTGCCCGAGGAGGGGAAAAAAAATCAATTAGAGCTGCAGGAGCCCAGGCTGGCTGGTGGGGATTAACGTGAGCCCTTTAGAAAGCGTCCAAACTCCAGCGAGATGTGTAATCGCCGTTTGGCCTTCCTGGGCTCGTTCTGCTCAGGGTTAATTAATTACACAGCGCTAACGGAGCAGGGCTTGCTGGTGCTGGGCTGTCTTGGTTAGATTGGTGCAAGAAAGAGTTTATTCTACAGTGACGGGGAAGACAGCTTGTTCTTCAGACCTTCCCTTGGTCTCACTGCGTCGCTGAAGATCCCTAATGGGCTCAGAGACCTGAGGACCAAGTGTTTTTTTTCCTTGTTGGGGGTCTAATTGCCTTCATGACCCCTGGTGTGGTGGGAGGGCAGAAGCAGGTTTGGCTTTAGGCACAGTAGGAAAATCCTTCTCCATGGCACAGTAGGGAAATCCTTCTCCTTGGGGTGCTGGAGAGGACACACACCTCGCTTCTTGGGCACGGTGCCCGGGATGCTTGCGGGCTCCCCAGCGCTGCCCCGCCTGCCCACCATGCACGTTGTGCACTATTTCTTGTCGTTCCCTTCCCTCCCTTCACTGGTGCTCCAGGCTGACATTTCGGGAAGCCCGGAGCGTGGGCAAGACGCCCAAAACAACAGCTTTCACGATAGAAGGAAAATGTCACCCGCAGAGCTCGGTGCCAAGCAGCACGCCCGGCGCATGCGGGCAGCACCGTGCCGCCGCCGTGCCCCGCGGGGATGGGCTCTGCTCGCAGGCTTCTGCTGGGGGTGGAAGCGAGCCCTGGCCTGGCTCGAAAGTTCAGGTTGTGCTGCCTGTCCCCGTATCTGGTTCTGCCTTTTCTAAGTATGTTTGTAATGTAGGGAGCAATAGGATTTTCCACTGCTTGTGAGGGCACGAAGCTCGGAGCCTTGATCCTCCTTGCCATGTGGGTGCTTCTGTCTCTGCCGTGGCTCCCTCCCTGCCCATGTCACCCGGGTGGCTCCTGAGATCTTTCCATATGGATTTATCACCAGTTTTCCCTTACAGGAGGTGAGTTCTTCCACTTCCCTAAATTCACCCATTCCCCCCGTCAAACACGCTTCCCCTTGCAGGGCCGGGTTTGTCTGACACCGGTAAAAAAAAAATCTCAATACTCACCACTATCATTTAATGACCACGTTAATGCACACAGGTATTTTGGTAATTTTACCACTTCTCGACCTCATCCCGGGCTGCCTGCTTCAGACAGGGCATTCCTTTGTTCAGGAGGCAGCTCTGGTCCCCCTCCCATTCGCGTTTTCATAGTACCGCGCGCATCCAAAGAGCCGCGCAGGGGGCTGGAGAGGTTAAAGTGAACCTGAGGTTAATTCATAACGTTGTCGGTTACTCAGCACAACACTCGCATTAATTCTGCTGACTGCATCTCGCCACGTTGGGAAACACATGCTGAAATCAGCAGGGAGCACAGAAAACAAGCGCGAGAGCAGGGCGTTCAGTATTTTGCTGGCCAGCTAAGGGAGAACGCGAGCTCCTTACGTGAATTTATTTTCCCTTTGCCTTCGGGGTTCCCCCAGCCCACTGATGGGGAGCTGAAGCACCAAGGAGCCATCAGGACATCAGAGCCTGGTTCCCTGCCCACGGCCACCTCCTTCCTGTGGGTCTGTTTGACCTGAGAGTGGAAGAAGCCGCTCTCCCTCTGCCTGCTGGTTTAATTGCAGTGCTGGCTCCCACACGGGGGGTATAACCTGGGGTCCCCAATGCAGATCTGTTTGGGGCTAGCTCCCGACACGGACCCGTTCTCCCCCACTTTGGAAGTGAGTTCAGCTCTCTGGTTAAAAGCCAAAAGCAAAGCCCAGCCAGATGTTAGGAGATAGTGCTGAATGGCCACCACGCAGCAATTCCTTCTGCTTATCCTTCAGAAACTTCCCTGTGCAAGGAAGCCCCCAGCACCCTGCTACGTTTCTCCCCATCTGTTCCTTTTGTCTGACTGGGGGGCTCCCAGGCTCGCGCGGTGGAACAGCCATCCATCAAACAACTGCTGCTAAACCTCCTCCTCTTCCAAAGGGCCCAGGCTATCCCATCTGCTCCCAAAGACATCTCATTTCCAGGCGAACACCAAGCCCCTTAGCGACACCGTACCTTTTAGGCGGTACCAAACACCCCGAGGTTTTCTGCCTACCTTAAACCCCTCCACGCGCGGCACGTTAAATATGACATGCTGAGGGGGACCAGAAACGGGCCAAAACCTCCAGAAACGCACCGTGAGCGCTTCAAACCCCAAGTTTCTGCGCCAGAATATGGGAGCGAACTGCTGGAAAGTGGTTGAATCTGCTTTGCGATAAATTGTTAGTTTACGTACATTTTAATTGCAAATCAGCACTATAATTAGCGCGTGCGTTTCCTGGGCTGAGGAAATGCAATGTGCTGTAACAGTGAGCATTATTAATGGACTGTAAAAGGCAATGGGGAATTGGATTATAACGTTCTTGTTTTGCAAGCTGTATGGTGAAATAAATAAATTTGTTCTGGCAGCAAAATTAACTGGAATAAATGCTTCTAGCTCCATCCACCGAGAAGAGGGGTTGCTGTAAATGAACTCGTCCTCTAACTTTAGATAGAAAAGCTGATTACCTCGTCATTATTTCTGGCAATTAGGTAACAGAACACGAGAGAAAGATTTTCTTTGAAATATTTAATGAGTGAGGCGGTAATCATAGGCTCGTTTGCTAGGAATATGTGATGAGATTTTATTTTGGTTAGGGTTCACTGTGCAACGAAAGCCTGCATTTATCAAGTGTGCTGCTAAATGCCAGGGCTCGAACAGCAGCATGTAGCTTGCTTTTCTTCACCTAGAATCCCCGGGCTGTTTAGCAGGCTTATCCCATGCCCAGCCACTGATCAGAGGACAGTCCTTTGCTCCTTCTTCAGTCAGTTGTGGGCTGCTTTGTAACAAAACACGAAGGACAGGATATATAAGTAAATATGAAGGACTTGGGTATAAGGAGGAGGATGTTTCCTTCCAACTAACTTCTGTGCATGTGTTTACAAACAAGCTCCCAAAATGCAGTAAGAATGCCTTTAGAAAAGATGTTAGAAGTTAGAAAAGGTGAATCTGAGATGTACTGAGGTTCGACGCGCCAGCATTAAGCCAAAGCACTCTGCAAACAGTGCAACTGCCTTAATTACGACCACTAAAAATGCCACCTCTTACAAACATAGCATTATAAGTTGTCAAGTGAAGGCCTGAGTGAAGTCTACATGAAGTTAATTACACCACACATGTTCAGACATAAAATAAACCCTACTACTTCTGCATGCTATTTTACTCCATTCCTTAGAAAACAGTTTCAGGAAATTGTTGGTATGCCACTGTTGGTCTATTTGTAAAGTAAAGCTGAAAACAATTCAATGCAACTAAAAATGTTGGACCAGATCCCAAAACTTAAGCAGCCGCAACCCTAAAAAGCCTGCCAGGTGGCAGCATAAGTGCAACCTTTCACCCTCCCCCTTTTTGCTGCAGAAAATGGAAGTGGAAGGGAGTTTAATAGCAAAACGCATCTCCAGTATTGATGCTGAGGTGCCTGAGTCTGTCTGATCTATGCACTAACCAAAGGACAAGGCAGGTCACGGCTGAGAGCACAAACCTCGTACACGTTTTATGGAGGGAAAGAAACCTTAGTAGAAGCCACTTGATTTTTTCCATTTTGGTTGCTGTTTTATTTCATGTTCTTTTCTTACAATCATTATGCTCAAATATAAAAATTCCCGGTCAGAAACAAAGTTGGTTTTAAACGTGATCCCATCTGTGCTGAGACGTGCCAAACATCACTAAACACAGTTTCTGAAAACAAACCGCTAAGACCCACTGACATACAGAAAAATCCTCTTTTCCAACTTGTGCAGATATTTACTACCTCAGTTTGACAGAAAATAGTTACACCAGAGTGTTTCCACACTTAGTTTTCGTTAATTTTAAATAACTTGTTTTTCCCATGGCCCCTCAACAATTGGTTCATGCTAAGCTGCACCATCGTGATCCTTTTCAGCTGTGCCGAGCATCCTCATGAATCACAGGAATACAGAAACAGTAAATGGAAAGATGCCATGAGGATAATATAGCGGAGACGGAACTGGAAAGCTCCAGGCACCTTTATTTCCAGAGCTCTGGAAGAGATGCAGTGCACTGTGGATTTGTTATTATTAAGGCACGTAGTGAAAATAACAGTTTATCTTCTTAGGCAACTCATCCCTCTGAGTCAAACATTCTGTGCCAGTAGTAGAGGAAGGCTGGCGAGTTGCTGGCCCCGATCACCATTAGCAGCAGTAGGTACAGCATCATCATTACGGCAAAACGGTGGGTGGAAAACCAGGAAGATTGACCTGAAGGCCTGAAAAAGGGAAAAGTGCATGAGTTTTGTGAGAGATGGACCAATACCTTGACAAAGACTATCTCAGGTTTTGCTGTTTTAAATGATTTAAGCTAACACAATAAAAACGGTAAGTTGTTCCACGATCCATGTGACCAACAAAGCCTCTTTTCCTTATCCCTTCTCCCTAAGTCACCACGCACAACCCTACTCTTTCTCTCCATGTTCACACCTCTCTCTGTGACTTGCCCGGAGCTGTGCCGAGCTGTAACTGCCTGGGCTGTACCTGCATTTGATTAGCTGGGTGAACGCTGCCTCTTAGAATAGGTAAGAGCAGAGTTAAGACTGCCCTAGTTTTAAGAGCAGCACTCAATTGAGTTTCATTCTTATTTGTTCATAGCAGGAAACTATTACAGCTCTCTAAGTACCTTAATGATGATGTTAAGTGCTTACAGGTCTAGTGAAAAATAAATTTAGCTGAAACTGGGAACGTTAAATTAGCAGGTAGAGGAAGAATGATGACAGGCAGGAAGCCTTATTTCCACAGGAAACAGATTAAAAACAATCTGGCAGTGCAAGTAGGTCTATGCAGTTTGCTTTCCATTGTTTTTTCACAAATGGTATATGTTTATCTATGCTACAGCATACTCATCACTCCAGACAGATGAACTCTTACCTCCTGTGCTGTTTCTGTGAATATACTAGTAAGTATTTAACTCGTAAAAGCTGATTATTTGTGACAACAAAGTATTTCTGTGGTACATCACCCCCTTCACTGTTTTTCACTCTTGCCCTTTTTCTGTCTATTTCTTCTGAATCTGCATGGGAAGAGAAAAGAAGAGGTCTTTTAAGGAATAGAAAAGCAAAAAGAGATGCACAACTTCAAGTGACTGTATATAAGAAAAACACCCACCACCCTTACATACGTCACCACCCTTACATACACACGAGTGGGACTGAGGTCTGGGAATTCCCCAGAATTCTTTAGCATCCAAGAATAGACTGAAAAGTTTGCTTGAGGCTATACCACTCCTAGTCATCCTTGGTATGGATGGTATTAAGTCCCAGAGCAGGGTGAAAAGGAGGCGGGTTTCACACACAGCACTTGAGCAGCTGCTAATATTAACGGGGAGAGAAAAACAACATTGAAGGACTGATTGAACCCGGCAAGCAGGAATCAGTCATAGGAGAGGACAACCTGAGCAGAGGATTCCCAGACATCAAATACAGCTCGTTTTTGATACACTTCTGATGCTTCTTTCCCACCATCACTGATGAAATGGGCAGGCATTATAGATAATTTTATTGTATTACTGAAATTAGTAAAAACAAACGATGCATTAAATTGTTTTCTATCCTTTAAACATGCTATCTTATGAGAAGCTTCACAGACAACGAGGCATTTGCGGATTTGTTGAGGGGCCAATTGGAAAAGGAGTCTGAGGCCAGTTTCTGCTGATGAATATCCATATCCTGCACTGTTTGTAAAACTGCATATATGCACAAAGCTGAAATACAAAAGGTGCTAAACAAAGGATGAACGATGTGTAGTTATTATTTCAACAAGCTCACCTTTCTTTTTCACCTGGCACTTTACATCTGGGTGGTCGATGATCTCGCAAACAGCTACGCAGCTAAGGATAGAGCCCAACGCACTTCGCTGCCAACCGAGACCGTGAGGGCTGTAGAGGAGAGCCAGGCTCAGGTCACTGGTGAGATAGGTACCTTCACCAAACAGGGACGTCTGAAATGGAGCAGAAATATATCCTTAAATCCCCTAGAGCAAACTACAAAAAGCACCCAAGTGTTGTTTACGTTCAGACTGGCCTTTCTGTTTCTGAAGGCTTTTCTTACCCACATTTGGCAAGATCCATACACAGTTTTTTTGTCCTGGCACTAATTCCCTGGGGTGGGGCAGCTGCCATCCCTCAAACTGGCTGTCTGGCACAACCCTTGGTGTGGACAGATTCATGATTTCCCGGATTTGGACTTAGTTTGCCAGTTAAACATTTTATATCAACATGACTGCGCTGCTGTCAGGGGCATTTCACTGATTTATTGAGACTGCCGTCATTCAAATAACCCAACCTTCACGTACAGACAAGGCTTTACTCTCATTTAAACCCCTGCTTTACAGGAAAGGAGGGAAGTACTTTTCAATTGTGAATTCCTTTCAAAAATAGCTGTTTTAGTAACTTTGTATCAGAAGATTTGGCCTGCTAGCTATGCTAGCTATCATTATTAATCCAGTAGATCCGGCGTAGCTGATGAGCCATTACTCATAAAGAGAGTGTGGGGAGGAAATCATGGTTCAGGTTGACAGGAAGGATATGCAGCTGTTGTGTCAGAGCTGCTTTACAAACAACACAAGGCTAGGAGTCCCAGCTTCTCTTCTGTTGAAATCAGAAGGGCTACATATCCTGGGATATCTCCCTTAGCCAGGCAGAAAGACAGGATCTCTGCACTGCCTGCGTCCCTATCTTCCTCTGTGCACAGGCATTTTCCAGCTGCACGGTGTTAGATACGTCAGTGTTTTCAGAGGCATTATGCTTCCTTACAAAGAAATAAAGGATAGTCATAATTTGTCACACTGGAGAAAAAAATGTTTCTTGCCACTTCCAGTTTTTACCCTGAGGCTGCATCAGAAGATCCAGTGCAACCATACACAAAGGCCTACGCTGAAGTGAAAACAGGAGTACAAGGAATTACGCCGTAAAAGGAAAAAATACCATAAAGGAATTTCAGGTGGTTTTTTTTAATTGTCACTGGCTTCAAGTGACCAACAAAAGATGTGGAGAAACACCAGGAGCCTCACCCTGTTCAAGTGGCAGTGCAGGCCGTTGTGCAGAATGGAATGGAAGTTCTCGAGGCGGCTACCGTGGAAGGCGTAGATAAGGTCCCGCTCACCTCTGGTCTCGGCAAACTTGGTATTCATTTGGTCGCAATACACAACCTCAAATAGGAAGTCTGGAGCAGGAACAGCAGCACCAGACATCCCTGTGAGTTCTTGTACCTTCTCATACTTGAAAACAGGAAGGAATACGAGTCTTAGTTTACGGGGTTAGACCATTCACTGAGAATTTTGTTTACTATCCCTTAAGTTTTCAAATTGCTTTATGTATTTTGATCACGCTTCCTGGTTAGAATTCAACACTCCCACAATCCAGGAAGAGTAAGCATACAGTGAGAATTCTGACAGTTTCTTGCTGTCAAAGCTAAATCTTACTTCATCTTTCCCGAAGGAAAAAAATAAAAAAAAAAAGACTGAAGTGCTATTATGAATTAATAGATGTAAGGAAAATATAATAATTCTACAATGCCGTTTTGGCTACTAAGATGACACGTTCATCAGCTGATCTTGGAAGAGGGAAAAAAATGTGAAACCAGAAGTTGTTTTCATCTTGCTGCTAATCTCTACAACTATTTTGATCCCTATTAGAGAAGTGCCTCGGTGGCCCTTAACCTTACCTCTCTCCATTTTTGGGCAGTATGCAGAAGTACAAATTTGTCTTTTGGTGAGGAGCAGGACCCAGCCCCATGAAACCCGAGGAGGGCTATCTTGGTCTAGTACATGCATGGACATGCACTGTTAATGGGAGCTACAATCACAGCCCAATCATCAGCTACTGATAGTGATAACTAGTTCTTCCAACCGGTTTTCCTAAAATAAAAATTAAGAAAGCCCCTCTCTATATATAGAAAAAAAATGCATTAACATCAAGCCCTTACAATAACCAGCTAACTTCTGGCAGGAGGGAAATACTTTCTGAAATGCAAAATTGCCCTAAAAGACAAAGTCTTATCAAGACTTTCAGAATGTAAAACTTACCTCTTGTTTCTTAGTACTTTGTATCATTAAGACCTTAGATGATAAAATCCAACTAAATAAATCCCAGGTCCTTTTCTCTGTGTTTGGGACGGACTCTAGAAGTTCTTTCAGGCTTGGTAGTGCATTGGTATCTGCAAGCTAACAAAACAGATGTTTAGTGTAAGCTCCTTCTTTTCAATACGATTAAACAGAGACCTCTAGTGAAAACAAAACAATATTTCACCCTAATAGGTTGTAAACAGAACAGTTTCAGTTCTCAGTTACAGATATTTATACCGAGTTTGTGAGAAGGTTTGTGGCTTCTTATAAAGCCATTTATACTTATATTTATCAACAGGGTTTGTACAGGACACACAGGAACAAGCAAGCAAGCTCCTGAAAGGGAACAAGTCATCAAAATGCAGTTTTCAGTGGGATAAACACAAGAGGTATCCAGGCCCTGCAAACTACAAACCCTCCCAAACTACTTTTATTTGCACGCACTGCAGATCTTGTAACTCTCTGCATCTCGATATCAGATTTGGAAATCTGCAAGTAGGAGTTTACTCGTCAGAACCCCAAATTTATTGTAAAGCCTATGTGGATATGTAAGTGGATAAATAAAGCCTCAAGCTGTGCTGGTGGCCCTGAAACGCCACCTGCCCTCTCACCTTGGAGAGTAAATCTCACCTGCTTTTACCCTACAATATTCCCACGCGTGCTTGCCCTGAACTCCCTCATTAATTACCGATTTACGTGGCTGTTTTCTCAATCCAGAGGCAGAGCAAAGCATTCCCGCTCTGGATACAAACACTTAACACAAGTTCAGCTGATTTTAGCTGATTTTAGAGGCGACCCTGTCCCAGGACTCGGACGAAAGCCGTGCCTGGGCCCTCCGCGGGGGCAGACGGGCGAGCTCGGCCCAGCCTGGAGGCAGGCAGCGCCGGCACAGCCTCCTCGCTCCGAATTCACTTCGGAGCCGCCTCCCTGCCTCGGCGGTGGGCAAAGCGGGGCTCGGGGCCACTCACCAGCGCCTCGAAGTCCTTGGTGTCGCCGCCGGCGTAGCGGCCGGGGAAGGGCCTGAGCGCCGAGTCGCGCTTGTAGCTCTGCAGCGCGGCGGCGAAGAGGCTGCACCGCAGGTCGGCGGCCAGCGGGTCCCTCCCCGCCGCCTCCCTGACGCGGCTTGCCGCCTCGCCGGGACCGGGCTGCGGCATGGCCCGGCCTGGGGTGGCGGGGAGGGGAACCGGCTGCCGAGCTGCGGCCGCTCCGAGCGGGGAGAGGGCTCCGCCGGCGGCCTCCGAGCGCCCGCCCGGGCGGCGTCGCCCTTCCGCCTCGCCCCGGGGCCGCCGCGGCTCGGCCCGGCCCCGCCGCTCCGCCCCGCAGCGGGGCTGTGCCGGGCCGTGGTGCCGCTGTGGCCGCTGCCCGGAGACGGGGGGCACTGAGGGGGAGAGAGGCACCGTCACCTCAGCGGGAGGACCGGGGGTAGGGGGGGGATACGGGGAAATGGCGCCTGCACCTCGGGTAGGGAGTGAGGGGGGTACGGGGAAATGGCGCCTTCCCTTCAGGTAGAGTGAGGGGTACAGGGAGATGGCAGCTTCTCCTCAGGTGGAGAGGGAGGGTACAGGGAACTGGCACCTCTCCCTCAGGTATAGCAGGAGAGCACTTCTCTGGAGCCAGAACACTGAGGGGGAGCCCAGCTGCCTGCACGAACCCAGCATGGACACGTGCATTGTGACCCCAAGGCAGGGGACAGTGGTGGCAGGGATGGTGGCCACACTCTCGGGTGTGAGCTGCGCAGTGGCCCTGTGACACTTTGTGCTCTGTCCCCTGCGTGTTGTCGGGTGTCTCAGGTGGCCCTTGTCCCCCACTGTGTCCCTGCTGGGGTATGGGGGGGCTCTGCTGTCCTTCACCTGCCCAGTCCCAGCTTGGGCATTGCATTCAGCCAAACAGCAAACCAGGGAGACTGCTCTTTGTGTAAAATTTGGTGTTACGTTGCTCTAAGTAAGTCAAAAGCATACATGCAAATACAAAAGCATTATTCCTTTAATGTTACCTTTATCATCCAAACTTTTAACCTCAAAGGCTGAAGCCAGGTTTCCACAGACTGGCACTGCGGATTTAAGGGAGAGGAAATTACTTCTCATGGGACATCTTAGCAGTGATTTCTGCAGGTTACATTTACTGCACTGCCCGAGATTGAGTCCAGGCAACCAGCTCTTAAATCCTCCCTCTCCCCTCTGTAATGCTACCATAGGGTCAGTGCTCTGCAGTACTCTGAAGCATTTCTCCAGTTCCAAGGTGTATTAGAAGTCTCCATCGACAGCATGGAGGTCTCCTTGACCACAGCTCTGCGGCCTTGAGTGCAAGATATTTAGACTGACAAATTTGGGGGATATTTAGACTGACAAATCTGGGGACTGTATAGCCATTTTCTGTGTGTTCTAGCGCCTTTCTTGGTGTTTTTCTTCAGGAGGGTTATAGCACGTGTCCAAACAGAAACTGATACAGGTGGAGTATTGCAAATGCTCCGAAAAATGTTAAAATCACTTATTACTGGGCTCTCATCCTGCAACCAGATCCTCAGAGATTGTATTGCACTTTCTTCTGAGCTGCAATTTCAGCCTTACTCATAGCAAACAGGAACACCAGCTGGATTAAATACCATCTAAGGCCAGGCAGGTATCAAAGCAAACAAAAGGCAAACTTCCTTCTTAAGTGCAGAGTTCATGTAGTTCCTCGCCCACTCAAATGGCTTGGGAGCATGAATGGAGCTTTCATGATTCTGGGTAGAACCAGATGTATCGTAGGCTGCACACAGTGACATTAAATTGAAAATGATTTCACAATGATGTATATTAAACCAGCTTGAGTTGCAGGTTTGTTTACTTGCTTTTTACTGTTCTATTGAAAATGTGGCTTTTAGTAACAGCTGCACGAGCAGGCCTGCAATATGAAGCCATCAGTTCTAAGCACAAAAACTTGCTTGGGTCTGACATACTTAGTGGCAACATGGAGACAAAATGATTTTAATGATAGCTTTAGTTTAGGTTACTCAAGTTACTTGCTGCATGTTTTTCTCTTTAAAACCATCCCATAAGGTCAATGCCTTTTTTTTTTTTTTTTTTTTTCCTTCTTGATGTGTTGGTAATTATTACTGTGCAGATTTTGGATGAAATCTTGAAGTCTGGATTCTGCCTGCTCTTTTTGGACCCTGTATACCCACACAAACTTCTGGCACCAACAGAGGTTTGCCTCACAAGCAGCAGATTTTGGGTAAGCTGAATGACAGCAGCATGCACTGGCTAGTTTTAAGAGGTCTGGCACCACACAAAGCCTTTCCTCAGGAGTTATGTAAATTGCCCAGAGTTGAAATGCAGCCGGAGATTCCTTTCCATATTTCTATATCCTTGAGAGGATGTATTTTATTTTATCTGATGTGGTGCCTTATTCTGCTGTAAATATCTGATATCTCTGGCAGTCTGTTAGCAGCATCTTTCAGTGACTCAGTTCAGGACATGTTTATTATCTTGTATTATATTAAATTGTTCTGTGCAATCCCTTTGAAAAATCAGTCATTGACTGTCTAATTGGCTGATTTTGTTCACTAATAAATCATTAGATGTAATCATTTTCTTTTCAGTGCCTATTAAAGAACAATATTGGAAAATGGTAGAGGTGTCTCTTTTAATGTCTTTGAAATTTTACATTGCAATTCTGAGCTCTCGAATCAGTGTGATTCCAGTGCCTTCATTTAAAATACTAATTATTGTGGCACAGAAGAGATGAAGAGTACTGCTCCTGCTAGCTCTGGGACAGGTAAAGACACTTCACGTAGCAAAAAGTGCGTTGGCCTCTCATTCAGGACTGTAACACGGCAGGAGGCGTGCTGTGCCTTTCATGACACACCATGCCCAGGGCTGTGATTTTGGGGCAATGGGTAGGACACCACCCTTCTATTTATAAATTAAAGTCTTTCAAAGTGAGGTGAAGGCATCTTGTTGACTTGTCCTGGCATGAAGAAATTAACCCAGAAGAGATCTAAAGCATCCCTGGCATCACAATAGTTAAAGGAGAGTGTGAGAGCATTGATCCCAAACCAATGCCTACCTTTGGGATTTCAAATGGATGGTGCTTCCATTACAGCAGCTCAACTGAGTTAGGCAATGACAGATATTGATGAGATAACAAGTTTGCTGTGTCGAAGCTGACTGAGAGTGCTGTCCGGTCAAATTCATCTGCTACTGGATTAAAACCCTGTTTTACAAAGCAGCTGCTAAGCCAGGGATGAAGTATTGAAGGATTTTGGTGCCAGTTTTAGGGGCGATGCACCTCCGTGTGCTGGAGCTGCTGGACACCAACCTTCTCTAGACTTGGGCCTGCAAAATGCATGAGGATAAGTCAAGATAAAGTCATTATTCATGCTGTTTGGAGGGGAAGCACCATTCCTTCCTGCAGTTAACAACACCAGATAAGGTCTTCCACCGGGAGCCGCACTGGAAGCCCTGAGCCCAGAAGATCCCAACTAATCCCTCTCCCGACAGCTCCAGCAGGCACCGTGTTGGCAAGGCTTTGGAGCCAGAACAAATACGTAACAGCTGCTGTCTTAGCTTCTGCCTTGCTGCCTTTTAATTAAGTGCTGTGAGCAAGAGGCTGAGACTCAAAAGCATCTTTCCAGTCCTCTTAAAAAAAAAAAAAAAAACAAACAACAAATGAGCAGGAGCCTCTGACCAACGTGCCATGCATCTCTTACCTACCGTGTCCCTTTTCCAATTTTATTTTTCTAGATATAAAGGCTATCCTCGGCAATCTGCTATGACTCAGTGCAGAGATGGCTTTGTAAAAGGCTCTGAAAGGGTCACTGCCAGTGGAGCAGTCTGAATAACGTAGCTGCACTGCTTCTTATGAAATTGAAGATCTGATTATTTAACATAGACCGTAATAAAAATAGTTTCTGGTGTCGGTGGATGCATTTCAGCACAGAAATGCGGCTTAAATGTCTTCATTTAATTCCAGTGTGTTTAAAATTGATCTCATGGACCGGAAAAGAGATTTTTTTCCTCCTTAACTAGGGTCTGTGAAGGAAATTAATATAGGGAAGGGAAAATAGAAATACAATACTACACTCAGTAAAACAAATGCTTATGACTGAGAGGTTCGTTACTTGCTAGCAACACTGGGAAAGCCAGCTGTATAAGGTATGTTTTATTATAGAATTAACCTTGACCCAGGGTTCAAAGAGAAAGGTTAGTTTGAAATAAATCAGTAGTATGGTCAGGTCACTTCAAAGAGTCTAAAGCTGAGCTTGAAGATTACATGCTGTTTATGTGTATCCACTTGGAATAGAACATATGGTAAAGATAATAGAAGTAAACTATTTATCTCTCTCCCCCCCCCTCCCCCCTTTTAGGATTTAACGCCTTTTTGTCCTGTGCGTGTATATGCTGCAGGGAATGTTTTTGTCCTGAGAGATTTATTGAAAACAGAAATGTGGAATAAAACAACCTCCGTAAGTCAGCTGGGTAAAATATTCCTGCCTTTAACATTTTCCAATAGCTTGCTCGGATAAAAGTAATGACTGTTTGGGCAATAGTCATATGAATGCGATGAATCACATTTCTCTGTCACTTGTATCGCCACGTTCGTGTAGTCGTAAGGAAACCGAACCAAAATGTGCTGAGCTCTGACTTACTGTAGCTCTAACCTACAAGCGGGGCTCTGTTTAATTGTCACACGGATTTAGGAGCTTCCCGAGCACCAGGTAAGCATGCCAAATGGGCTCGCATACCCCAGCTAGCACAGGGAGTGGGAAGGGAAGGGAATTAAGCCGTTTAGCCAAAGCCACTCGGTCTGTAGCAAAACTCAGGTTAGTCCTCAGGCCGTGGTGGATTTCAGAGCTCTCTGGGGCAGAGGGGCCAGAACACCACCTCAAATTTCCCAAATACCAGGCCAGTTCTCTAACCACAGGAGCATCCTTTGGCATTTGGCCCATGTCCCCTTGTCCTTTTGCAGTCCGTGCTCCCAGGAAGACAGCAGGACCTGAAGGTGGAGACTCCACCAGTTACAAGGGCCCACCTTCAGCTTTGTGTAAGTCACTGCACGGGGGAAATGAAGGAAGTTTTCCCTTCACCCAGACACATCAGAGGTTACAACGTGCTGTCAGTTAATTCTTGCTGGATGGCAAATCTCCAGGGCTTTCCGATGGCACCTGTCTGTCACCAGGCAGCCGGAAAAACAGCTTTTCGGTTTTCTAGAGAAATTCAGGAATAACTCTGAGAAAGCAAGCATTGTTTTGGATAATAAATAGATAGATAGATAGATGGATAGATAGATGGATAGATAGATAGATAGATAGATAGATAGACAGATAGATAGATAGATAAAAACACGAGTGAAGAGGGCCAGGTTCGCTACGTCCAGAAAGGAATAACCTCACTAGATGGGTAAATAGGATGGCAGAAGCAGTAATGAGCGGGTTTGCATTGTCTCAAACGCACAGGTCCTGCTGGTGTGACTTGCTGCGACGTGCGAGGCTAACGCCGGGGTTTTGCAGCGCTTGCACAGAGGTGGTGGGAAGAGCAGGGCTCGTGGCGTGGCTGGGGAGCAGGGGGGGGTCTCCTGCTGGGATTAAAACCAGCTGCTGGGCCCAGACACGGTCACTCTGTAATAGCTCTGCTCCACAGATTGTTTTTTTTCCCTGATGCGATACATGCAGTGTGCAGATAGTGGCACGTTTTAAGATTTACGACCGCCCGATTTTTTCCCGTTAATAGGGAAATCTGATAATTATCCATTTTAAAGCAATTGCTAAACAATCGGAAGGAGCACGCTTGTTAAAAGTAACCATAAAAGAGATCTGGGTCCATCTCGTGGTGCTGAGCTTTTGATAGATTTGCTCCTTACAGCAGCCTTTGATCCTCCACACTGCAAAATAAACTCGGTGGGGGACTGGGTATGGGATGCAGGCAGTTCACCCCTCGGTCACGGGCTCCAGGCCGGGCCAGGTCAGGAGCGTGAGGGTGCCACAGTGACACAAAGCACCTCTGGAGCTCACCCAACGTGCCTCTCCAGACCGCTCCTGGCAACATGGGGAGAACCCAAAGTGCTTTTCTGTCACCCAATCCTGCTACAGGCAGGGCAGAGCGACGTGGCGAGGACTTCTCTGTGCCCAGGGGCTCCGGATGCTGCTGGTGTCCATATGGGAAATGCATCTTCGCAGTTCCTTCACCGAAACGGGGATGGCCCAGGGGAGGATGCTGCTGTAATGCCCTCTCCTGTGCATACAGCCCCGGGATGCTCAACTAAAGTATTTGTGTCTGGTTTGCCCTGACACAAACCAGAATGGGCTGTTAACTCAGAAATATTCGAGACCTTATTTCTCCCCACCTTCAGAGGGCAGATTCCAAAGGAAACTTCGTGCTGCTTTGTTTTAGAAGTGCTGAACGCAATCGGCTCCTCGTGGGAGGCACCGTGCTTGTGCCAAGGCACAAATAAACTCAGCTCGTGGCAAGCACTTGCAGGGGTTTGTTGTAAGGTTTTCTGGCTGTGCTGCACCCAGAACCTGAATCCGAGCTGAGAACAAACATGGGAGAGAAATAGAAATTAAATGTGAGAAGGAAAAAGCTCGGGGTTTCTCGCTGCCAGGGGAAGTCATCTGAGTTTCTGTCGGACGGCTCCAAAAGGAGCAGAAATGGGGATCCTGCTGCACGTCAGCTGTGCCAGATCCAGGAGCCCGTTCTGTTTTCCCTCATAGCAGAGACAACTGCCAAGCTTTCTCTTTCTGGGCTTTTTAATATATTTATTTATTTATTTATTTTTCAGAAAGGGAAACAGAAGTGAGAAAGGTCTGGAAGTCTCGTGTGGCTCTGGCCAAAATGACATTATCTGAAATAACCGCGGATCTGAAGCTCGGCCAAGCCTCGCTCCCCGCCAGTCTCTCAGCACCAGACTGGAGCTGTGGGGATAAAGCCAAGCCCTTAGAGCGAGACCCAGGCCATCTGCTGGGGGACTGCCCAGCTAAAAAATGTGTTTCTGGCCCCAGAAGAGCAGCCTGGGCTGCCTCCAGTCAGGTCTCAGCGGGAGATGTGCCTTTCTGCTGGCCGGTCGCTGGGGCAGGGTGGGACAGGATGGGTCCCATCTTGTGCCAGCTCCTGGGGAGGACTGGGCCCCCCTTGGGAAATGTTGATGCTCTTTCCATAATATTTTTACAAATATTTTTCATTTCTTTTTTGCCCAGCAGCAGCTCAGAGAACCGCGGCAGAGACACGTTGTGAAGGTGCAGGGGGCAGCTGGGTGCCACCAGCTCCTGGCACCGGGTCCTGGGCACCTCTGCAGAGGATGGGAACTAGAAACTAGAAAATGGGTGGTGTAACAATAAAAATAAACGAAATCTCCAATGGCATTGGTGCGGATTTTTGCTTTGAGACGTCCAGCCTCCTCCAGCATCCCACCTGCTGCATTGCTCTTTGGTTTTTATGTGCTGAAGGATGCCTCTTGGAGCGGAAAGAGCGAGAGGACGGCTTGGGAGGGATCCCTGGGAGGGATCGAGCCCCTGTGCTGGGTTCGGGTGCCGGATGATGGCAGCAGTGCATCTGCACTGCAAGCAGCGCCGGGAGGCTCCTCTGCCTGCTCACCTGCTCCTTCCCCTTGCTGCCTTGCCCCAAAAGTTGCAGTTTAGGGTCAAAACACAGCTTCCCATTGCCCTGCTGCCATCCAGCCAATGCATCGGACTGCAAAAGAAGCAAGGCTGCTGCTCTGGGGGGGAAAGCTGCAGGAAACTTTTCTCGTCTGTGCCACCACCCTCTGACTTGTCGCCTTCAAACAGAGCAGAAGCAACAAATCACCTCCAAAATCAAGTGCCAGGCGCTGAATTGTTCCTCCCCTAAAGGCAGGACTGAAATCACGTCCTTGGAAGCCGGGGGCAGATGGGTGGCTCCCTCCCCATCGGAGGGGCTGCGGGATTTCCTGCTGGTATCCCAGTTTTCCCTGGGATTTGTCAGTGCATTTCAAGGAAAAGAATATTCCCCTTTCGCCCTCTTAAACACAAACGATGCTTTTAGGGCGACAATGGAGACAATTCGCTATTGTTTTGCTGCTCCCCAAAACACCAGGACTGCTCCCGGCACTCCTTATGGACACCTCAGGACAAACTTTCCTCATAGAACCCCGAGATTAATCCAATCACCGCCCCACCAGGTCTTTATTTAAGAGGCGAGTCCTCCTCCTGCATTTTGGCCATCAATCCCCATTAGTTTCCCTCCGTGGCTGATGGATCAGCCCGTCGCCTGCACTGAGCAGCACCCGCTAGCTGTCCCGTGGAGCTTTATGAGAACCAATTCGTGGCAGCCTGGGCTTCCCTTCTCCTTCTCCATTCCTCAGACCACGTGCCCAGAAATCTCCCCTTTTTACACAGCTTTTTGGGCTGGGGGAAGCTGTTTACAAGCAATTTGGCTCGCAGCTCTGCAAAAAAAAATAAAAGTGTGGCAGGCGGGAGCTGCTGCTCATCGCCCTTCAGCTGCTCCTCATCACGCGAGCTCTGGCTTCCATCTCCCCGACAGTCCTGCTAAAAGGATAATAACGCTTTAAAAATTAGAGTCAGCCCAGCAACTACTTCATAAATTCATGGCCTTGCCCTGATCCTTTCCAGAAGTTTTGCTTTCAGATGAAGGCCGCGTCAAGCCTTGGATGCTGTGGCTGCTGATCTCCTTCCACCCGGCTATGCGGGGGGGTCACCAATTAACCATCATTAGCTCGACACAAACGAGCCTCGCTTCGGGATCATCTTGTGATCTCTTCTTCAGAAAACGCAGGGTAATCTCCCCGCAATATTGTCTCAGGGTGGGATTTTGTCCTTGATGGACAAACTGCTCCTGAAATCCTATTAAGAACCGTTCTGCCTCCCCTGAACAGAGACGTACTCCTGGCTAGCTTCGAGGAGACCAACTTCATCCACCTGACGGCAGACAGCTCCCTTTCCATCTGCACCTCTCCTGGAAGCAGTTCAAGTTGTAACACAGCCCCCAGGGGGCTGGAGGGGCTCCTCAGCCCACCAGTCCTTACACCAGCGGTGCCGAGAGCTCCAGCATTGCCGGCTTTACTGCTCTGCATCCTATACCGTGCACCCCAGCGGGAAGAGTTACGGGATTTTAACTTGGTCAGCGAAAGTCGTCGGGATCCTTGAAGCTCAGTTTTGTAACCTGCTTAACTTGGGAGCTCATTAAGCACCAGATTATTTCCCATTACTGCAGCTCCTCAGACATGAGAGCCGTGGAGCCCCCTGCGGAGCCCTCTGCAAGGGGCGCAGCTGGCGGCAGGGTGGGCTTTAGCCCTGGGTTTCTCCCGTGTTTGCTCTTTAATCAGGGTTGGGTGGGTTGTTTTAACCCTCTTGTGCCTCAGCTTCACCCTCTGCATCTCCCTACTTGCAGGGAAATCCCCGGGTGGGGACCCATTGAACAAGCCGTGCAGTTTGCTGCTGCACGGGGGGACTCAGCGAGCGGTGCCAGCCGGGGTCAGGTGCCTGCTGCATGGAAAAGATGTAAAGAATTCATTTTTCGGCACTGAATCTGAGAACGTCGATGTGTTGGCTGGTTTCCCGTAGCAGGTTCGTGCCTCTCGGCTGACACACAGGCTTCAAGGTGCAAAGAAATATTGGCATAGCAGGAGCCTCTCAGACAACACTGCTATAAATACAAATTGTATATTTTTGGCAATCCCCGCTTGCTCTGCAAATTTAGGGTCTTTATGTCTTGAAGAAAGTTATGACAATAAAGGAAAAACAAATCCATCAGCCACAAGGGGAGTTTGGAAGTGTTTTTAAAAAGCGTGCGTAGATTTGAGGAGAAATATTGAGTGAAGTGTAAAAGTGAAATCTCATCCTTCAGAAATCTGACAACTCCAGCAAAGTCAAATTGCTTCTCAAGGGATGCCAACAGGAGGATAGAGACTACCAAAGTCTGGAATTCATAAAGAAGGAAAGAAAATAGTCTACGTTGTCTTGGATTCCTTTTTAAAAAATGTTGTTTACTGAGAGCCATTCAGCCATGAAGGGCTGGCTGTACACGTGCGCTGACGTCTCCCCTCAGCCATTTGTATCTCAGAAAGCAGCAAAGATGAGCTGAGTCCCTTGGGTCTTTTCCCTTTTGGCCTCCCCAGGGGCTTTGGGTGGCAGGGATCTGCTTCCCCTCGGGTCATCCTTGCAGAAGAGACGCGCACCGAGGGCGCCTTCCAGCAGGGAGACACCAGGTCCCACCAGCCCAGCCTCCCCTGGGGCCATCACCAATTTCCATCACTGCAAAGAATATAGATATATAATTATATACATATATATATATATATGGGTTTTTATGGGTTTTCCAATAGGTTTAGTCCTGGAGGTTCATTCGGTGGAGCCTGGGTCTCCAGCAATAACCCAGCCCAGGGGCAGGCAGCAGATGAAGCTGCTGCAGCTATAAAGGTCACATCCTAAAGGCCAGCTCAAAATGTGCTCGTAGGGAACGACAGCTTCTATTGCCCTGCTATCTAATTACTTGTGTCAGGCGGAGAAGCGTGGGCAGCAATTACTTGTAACCTAAATCACACGAACAGCTACTGTAGGGACTTTTCTGGTTCTCTTAATTATGATTTTGGGGCAAAACACAGAGCTTTGCAGGACAAATATCTGTCTGAAAGGGTTGGGTTTCGCTTCTCTGGAGTCTGAAGGTGGGGATGCCGCTTCCTTTTTTTCTTCTTTTCCCAGGTTCTGGGAAAATTAAACCTGATGCATCGCATTTCACTCAGTGCTGTGCCTTGCTTGGGATGTGTTCGCTATGGAGGGGGACATGGGGGCTGCCCCCGTGTTCGCAAGGTCCTTGGAATATCAGCAGGGACATCCATCATCCCGGGGCGTAAAGGAAGGTATCGATCACGTAGGATGAATTGGCACATGTGTGGTGTGGGAGGAGTGGTGGGGTCACCCCGCGGTGCCAGGAGCTGCCCGCAGCGGGGCTGGGGACAAAGCCAGGAGGGAAGAGTGGCCACACACCTCCCGGTCACACTGCTCCAGACCCCTCAGGAATTAGTGATGAGCAGCTCGTTAAATCCTCATAAAGCACGGCGGTGCCACCAGTCCCCACCAAGTGCCCTTCTGCAGGAGCCGCAGCTCCAAATACTGGGGATTTTGTTTTTCCTCCCCCTCAATTTTTCCCAATATGAATCTTTTGGACGAAAAGCACATTACTCCAAATGCGATTAAGGCGTTCGGAAGAGGATTATGGCGTTTTGGGGAATAACACCCTCTTATTCCAGAACGAGATCAGTCACACAGGGCTGAGCCTCCGGCCCCATGCCGAATGCGCGCCCACCGCCCTCAGCACCGCGCCTCGTGGCGCAGAGGCAGCAGCCACACGTGATTTCATTATAATTATTTTTTTTTCCTCCTCTGATATGTATTTATTATTGAAAATTAAAGGGTTTCCCAAATTTTGATTCTCCAAGCCGGGACCAAACACAGCTTAGGCACAAGCAACGCATATTTATTTGCCGCTCAAGCAGGGAAAATATAACTTCTTTCCTCGTGTTTCTGTAATTTCTTTTCTGTGCATATGCAAATTGCCGGTTTATTTGTGCAAGATTTATGCAGCTAAATGATGGGGAATTACAGAGGCAATTCAGCACTTAGAAAGGAGAGAGACAATTGCTGCAATTGGCTTGTGCTACGCGCTAATTCCTTCAGAAAATGCTTTTGCTCATTTATTTGCACCAATTTCTGCACCCCGAAGCAAGCTGGGGAAATTTCCTCCAGGGTCAACGCAGAGCAAACGGCGGATATTTCTTCCTGCCTGTGCCGTTGCCTCGCCGTAATCCTTTACAGCAATTAGCGATGATAATGAAACGTAGCCGTGACTCCTCAGTGCTGGCTGGAGGAGCGCAGCCCGTGCTTGGGAATCGAGCTCATTTTCTGGTCAAATCGGCCAGCTAAGCTCAGTGGGGAAAAGCAGCGGCAGGAGCAGGGTTTTTGCCTCTCCTGCCCTGGATTTTGTTGCTGCTAAAAATGTCCTGCCGTGGGATGCTCAAAGGGCTGGGGGCATCACCTCACTGTGCTCCTGCGAACCCCTGAGCATCCTCAGAGGCGCAGCAAGGCGCTGGTTTGCAAAGCAAGATTTGGGCTTTCCCCAGGGTTTTTCCAGGTGTACCAATGGGCGAGGGCGAGCAGGGCAACCCCATGGGGTTGGGACAGGAAGGGGTCGGGACACGGGGCTGGAGGAGACCTTGCTGGGGCTAAATGCCACCAGACAGCTGGTGCCCAGCTCTCGGGGAAGGGGAAGTGATTTAGGATCGGCCGTTACCAGAAAAACGTGTGCGGAGGACGGGGCAATGAGAAGAGCAGCCGTTTTCTATTAGGATAAGAGCAGGTCAGGTGTAGTTAAAACTGGGTAAATGGAGCAGGAAATGTGGCTGTATATTACTCACCCAAGATATATTGCACACATTAGCTTTGTTTGATGGGGTTATTCCGAGATCCCGCGCCCCGAGTGGTGTTTTAGGGTGGCCAAATCCCGGCTTTGTACTCTATTAAAATAAATATATTGCTAGTGTTTAATAAAGTCGCTGAGTTTAACCGCAACCAAAAGCCTGCACGCGGGCCGTTCTGGAAGTCTGCGCCCTTAATGAATCCATGCCCACGACGTGCTTTTGAAGCTGGAAGGTGTGATATTAATACAGCAAAATAATTTATGAATATTCATTTAATGACGTTCCCGGCTTCCAGCGTGTTCCTGCTCTCGGCAGCGCTCGGGGTGTTTCAGAGCTGCAGCCGGGCTGGGCTGAAGCCCAGCTCTGAACACTGCTGTTTTTTGAAAGGGGGATTAGGAAAATAATGCACGTTTTTGGTTAAAAAGCCACGTGCAGCCAGGGTGGCTGTGCACCGTGGGGCTCCAGCAGAGCACGGGCTGCTGGCGGGGCCCAAAGGGTGAAAATAATAATGAAAAAAACCCCACCACGGGCAGAAGGTGCTAGTTTTGGGGGGAGCTGCTGTCGCCCCGGGGAGATGCCGGCGTGTCCTGGGCGCATTAATGAAACACTTTCGTTCCGGTTAGGACTTGAACGATGCTCATTGAAAATCAGGCTGCCATGGAAACCGGAGGTGTTGGGTCTTCGGGGAGTGCTGCCGGACGGAGGCGCGGGGAGGGGAGGGAGGCATTTTGGCAAAGCCCCGGCTTGCAGAGGGTTTCGGCAAAATCCCCCCAGTGGGTGGGCACGGGGACAAACGCGGCTCCTGCACCTCCCGTCCCGCACGGCGCAGGGACGGAGGGGAGGAGGTGGCTGCAAAGCACCGCCACCACCAGCACCGCCACCCTGCCGCTTCCCAGCCCCGTCCCATGAGCGAATTCTGATTTCCATCATCTTTCCCTCATTGCACGGGAGGAAGAAACGAGCGATGCCCTCAGCGGGGGAAGCGGGCGGATGCTCCGGTGGCTGATACCTCACACGGCAGGTGCCTGAGCCTGGGCAGCCACATCTGCAACCCTGCTTTTTCCTTTCTGTTCGTGCTTTGCTCCTGTTTTATTCCTCTGGGGCTTGGGTGTCACCTCTTGGGAATATTGGTGGCAGGGCTGGCCAAGAGGTGACAGCTTCATGATGGGCTTCGTGGGCAGAGCCAGTTTGTGTGCGGCACTGAGAGAAACCCGAAGCCTCCCTGTGATGGGGACTGTCTCCCCAAAAGGCCTTTGAGCTCTCCCCAAAAAGTGCAGGTTAAAAAAAAAAAAAAAAAAAAAAAAAAAAAAAAAAGTTTAAAAGTGACTCGGAGCCTCTCCCGGTCACACACACACCACATTTTGATCCCTTCACACCCCCAGCGATGGTGAGCGATGAGCACACGTGGACGGATGCTGCCGCCTCCGAAAAGCAGCGCAGGGCCTGCCCCGAGCTGCCCCGAGCTCCCCCGGCTCCACGCTCGGCATCTCGAGCCCCAAATCACACAGCACAAAAAGGGGCTCTCTAAACCGGCCCGTGGTGACTAAATATTTCTGATCTGGAGAATTATTTTCTCTATAGGAGGCGGTTGCCTTGTGTCCAGGTCTCCACACACACATATTTTTGGGCACTGTGCCTGGGTAGCTGCTACTGCAGAGCCGCAGGGTCCGTAGTGTGCCTCTCCACGTAGCCCTGTTACAGCCCCTACAAAAACAACTCGAGGGTTAAAAAAAATATATAAAAAAAGTCTTGAGGACAGCATTGTTCGTGCTGGATAAAATTCTGTGAACAAAGCAATTGGCGCAATTTCACTTGCAAATTGAGCAGCGAAGCAAAATACCATTTATGAAACCGTAATTTATTCCTGGGAAATCAAGCACTTACGATGTCTGCTTGTCGCAGGTTAAGTTACAGAAAGGGAAAAAATAGATTAATGATGAACGTGACAACATTGCAGGGTAAATCATCACAGGGAAAGCCTTTGAGAAGCTTGTACGCTCTCTGTACAAACTAGATTTTTTTTATTACTATTTTTTTTCCAGCAGCATTAGAGCTGTGATTGCTTGGGGATGGAGACGTTGGTGCTGCCGGGCCAGCAGCAGCTGGGAATGAGGACAGAGCAGTGTCCTTGGCCTCGGCCTGGTGGTGGATTTGTCCTTGCACCTCTGGCCTAGATGCTTGCCAAGGGTCACCTCCATGGTGGGGACATCACCGGAGCCACCTTCGGGGCTCCAAAGCCCGTCCCCAGCTCCCCCAGGGGAACCTCGGGAGATGCTCCACAACCTGGTTCATCACAGGGGGTCTCCCGAGGGCTCCTTTCTGCCCTGGCTTTTGCTCCCCATCCCTCTTGGCCCTTCTCCTTCTGGCCAGGAGACTTCAGCAGGGGTGGGAAGAGAAGGAGTGGGTGCACCACGAGGGGCAGAGACCATGCTCTGAAGGTCTTTATTGAGGGACACACCAGGGACCAGTCCTAATCCCCCAATTTGGACTTCACGGACATCTCCTAAAGGTCTCACCCCAAGCGCTGGATCCCCACCTACTTCAGGATGAAATTCCTGGTCTCAAAGCGAAATTCCAGACAAATAAATGAAGTAAATGCCCTCAGACTGCAGGTGGTGACCCTGCTGTGACTGGTGCCTGACACCCCGAGCAGGTCGGGGGCACCACGGGCTGGGGTTGGGGCTGGGTCCTGCCGACCCCATAGCACCGGCTGCAAGCATCCCAGTACCTGGGGCGACTGAGATCCGGCTTTTGGGGCTTTTGGTGGTCAGAGAAAATTGAACCCAGCGGGGTTTGGAAGCCGGGCTGGACTTTTGGCATCGTAACACACGCAAACACGCACACGAGCAGCGATAAAACGGAGTTCGTGACCTGGGGAGCTATTGCCGGCTGTAATAGTGTGTCACGTATTAAGGGAGCATGTTTGAAACCACATTATATTATTAAAATTCATAGGAGTGATTTATAGGGGGGGTTTAAAAACAGCAGCTTGCCAATATAAATTGGCTTAGGAAAGTCAACTGTAATCCACACAGGTCCAAATAATGACATTTCCTCCAATACATCCAAAAAGCTGAAAAGCAGAAAATAATATCCAGGCTCCAGAGATAAGGCGGGCGCCCAAGGGAAAGAGGGCTCTGAAATATTCATGGGGTTGTAGATTGGATGTCGGGAACGGCCGTTCCCAGTGGCTATGTTTGGGGACTGATGAATTTAGTTACTGTACCTTTATATTTATCGCTCGATAAACAAGACAAGCTCCTTTACAACTGCGAGCAAGACTCATTTGGCCATTTTAGCACAGAGGAAATGGCTTTCTGGACAGCACGGGGTTTTGAGCAGAAGTCCTGTGCGAAATTAGGAGATTTTAACTCTGCCTGGTGGGAGGCAGCCAGCGGCAGAGGGCTGGGGGGGGGGGGGGGGGGGCATCCATAACGGGGCTGAAAACCCAAATTTGAGGACTTTGATGATTAAAAGCCAGCGGGGTGGGTGCCAGGATTCCCTGCCCATATGTGCTGTGGTCGGGGTGCCCGGACCCCAATTTTGCCCTTTGTGAGAGCCTCATGAGGTCAGGATCAGCCCTGCCTGCCTGGCGCTGATGGAGATGTTCCGGCTCGTGGTTTTTAAAGATTATTTTTTCAAGGCAGAGAATGGCGCTATAAAGGTTTTACAGCGGCTGTGCTGGAATTAAACGCGGATTCGTAAAAGTGTCAGCAAATGAAACCGCAATGCCCGAGCTGTATTAGCGCGGCAGTGACCTTTCGGATAGTTAGGGGTTTATGGGGTATTATAAATTCTCCTTGAGCTGGCAGGGTTATACCCAGGGCATCGTTTCCACCCGAGGCAGGGACCCAGTGATCAGTGCCATTGGCCACGAGCTGGGGTCTGGGGGTTTTGGGGACCGGGGGGGATCCCAAAACACCCATCCCGAGCATCCTGAGTGTTCCTGCAGCTGGAGAGCAGGTATCGGGGGGTCCCAGCAGCAGCAGTCAGAAGGAGATTCCTTTTATTTTTATTTATTATGAGTTTTGGATGCTCAGGTAACTTTTTCCTGAGACTGCTAATAATCCCAACAGCCAGAAATCAGAGAGATTTAAAAGTATTTCTTGGCTTCTTTTTATTTCCTTACTCTCTAAGACTTTAGATTAATATCGTCAAGGCTTTTTTTTCATTGCTCTGAAGGCAGGGAAAGTCCTTTTTTAATGAAAGCCGAGAGCTTTATATAATACCTTGGCTCCAAAGCTGTGATTTGGAGCTCCGCGTTTCGCAGCACTTACAAAGAAAATCCCTGGAGTTAACCAGCTCTGATCTTTCTTCACTTCTTGCTTTGCCACCGGGAAATAAAGACAGTTTTTATGCCCGTGTTTATTATGAAGTGTGTATTTAGCCCGTCTGTGCTGCAATTTACCCATTCTGGGAGCTTTGGGGAGCTGTCTGAAGCGACTTCTTGCTCACCTTCTGACTGAAAGGATCTTTAGGAAGAGCTGAAGGAGGCGGCAGGGTTGTGGTCGTGCCCCCGTTGGGGTCAGCTGCCCAAAACCTGCCGTGCTCTGCCCGCTGCCGGCTCCCTCCTTCTCCCCTGGGAGATTTGGAGGCTGAAAATGAGGTTCTTCAGCGGGGTGGAGATCAGAGGAAGGGGCTCAAAGCTCTGCTGGGACGAGGACGGGACCGTGGTTAGCGGGACAGCCGGGAGGTCCTCATCAGCCAGCGCCGAAGCTGCGCTGCCTCCTCCTGCACTCAGTTTCTCAGGGACATCCCCAGTACCCGATGCTGCAGCACACTTCCAATAATAGTTAAAAAACCCAGCCCTCAGCCCTAAAAAACCGTGTTTTGGAAGCCCCTGGCAGGCGAGAGGAGCCAAATCCTCCAGCCCCCGAAATCCCGGTGCGCCGCGCGATTCCCACGCTGCGGCCATTCACGCGCTGCGGCAGGAACAAAGCACGGCTGGGGCTGAATAGTGGAGCTATTCTTGTTTATTCTAGCGTTATTTTTCTTGTACAAGTAGCCACAGGCTAAAATCTAAACAGAGCAAACTACAAAAAAAAAAAAACTTTTATTTTTTTTTCCTTTTTTATACAGAGCTAACAATCGTAGGATCAGTGGGATTTCAAATATCAAGACAGTTCAAAGTAAGAAAGGTAGAAAACAAACAGTAGAAAAGTGCTTTGCAATTTGGGTTTTTAACATTACTTTTAACGGCGGATTTCCAATGAGGACAAAGGTTTTACCATCGTCTTTGTTATTCCTTTATGACAAACACAAAGATATTGCAAGTTCCAAGGATGTAACCGTGACCAAGGTCAAACCCCTCTTTGCTCCGTAAGACCATGACCCAAAGCCCCATAAAACCCGGCTGTTCCCCAAACCACTGGGTTTTGCCCCAAACTTCTGGGTACAAAATCCTGACGGTCGAAGTCAGCTCGCAGGGTAAACCTGGAGCTGCTGCCCTGACACCGTGGTGGATGCTCCTGCATAATTGTTTCTAGAGATGAGGGCCAGAAACTGCCCCGACCGAGCGTTTCCCTTTTCCCCTTCTTTTTTTTTTTTTACTTTGTTGGGGGAGGAAAATAAATTAGCTGGCATCATGTTGCTAGATTGGATCTTCACCCTGCCTTCGGTGGCCCGGCATCAGGAGGGTTATGTTCCCAAATCCTGTTTGCACAGATGAAGTCAGTCGGTTGCTGCCCCCGTGCCACCACCATTTGTTTTTGCAGGTTTTTAATTTCCTTTTTTCCCCATTTTCCCAGCCGCCAGGCGGCTCGGAGGGGGCTCAGCTCCCAGAGCTGGTGGCCGAGGGGTCGGGGCTGTTGGACGGGCAGCGGGGACGGTGCAAAATGTTGGGGCACCGAGAGGTGGGGTATCCATGGCCAGCGCCGTCACACCGGTTAGGGGAGGGGTGGTGGAAACGTCTTTTAATTGATTCTCTAATTATCGTGGGCTCGTGCACACCGGGACCAAAGCCATCGATGCAGTTAGGAGCATCCTGCTCGGCTTTGCAGTGTCCCTCGTCCTTCGTTGTGCACAAACCCGGGGCTGTGCTGTGTACAAATCACGGGCGGAAGCCTGAAAACCCCCAAACTGGTCCAAGCACTTCAAGATTTCAGCGTCTTTACCGAACGAGGAAGAAGAAAGGTACGTCAGACAAATAAATACCTGAATCCAAGAGCGTTGAAAATACCCTGTCACAGCATAAAACTATTCCCTGTCCAACTAAACACAACGTGGATCCTATCCCTGAGGTAGCAGCCATCTCTGGGAAACTTGAGAGCTCCAAGAATAGGTTGTGCCCATTATGGGTTACCGAAAAAAAATCAGCTTTTGGATACTTTGTTCCTTGCTGCAATTTCATCTCACCACAGCCAGAAAAGCGAGAGGGTTTTTGGATCTGCCCTGTAAAGGCAGCGGGGTTGGATTAGTGGAATTAATTGATTGGGAAAAAAAATTACAGGACACGATTCCTACCCGAAAACGGGGGTGGTTGCCAGCAGCTGGCTCAAGATCCAGCACTTGCCCATTATCCAGCAGATAAAACACTCTGATCCCTCCTGGCAAGAAAAGGGGGGAAAAAGAAATAAAAAAGGTATTGAGCTTTCTCCTGAACACTGGGGGCGTGTGTTCTGGCCCTGGGGACAGGCGAGGATGAGTGGGGCTCATCCCACAGCTCCTGGAAAAGCAAGAACCTGACCCAGCACGTGGATGGAGAAACCTCTGATGACAAGAAAATGGGTAAGTGAATGGGGAAAGACCCAGGACGAGGATTTTGTCACCTGGGAACCTTCACCCAAGCCACACTGGGACTTGTCTGCCCGGTGACTGCACAGAAATCCCACGATTTCAAGCAAAAGCTGGGCAACAGTTTGGCTGAATCACGGACAGACTTGAAGCTCTGCCCCAATCTGAAATCAAACACAAGCTCTTTTTTTCTTTTTTTCCTCCATCCCACTTTGCAGATTAAAGCCCAGACACACTTCAGGTAACATTTTCCCAAGCTTTTTTGGGCACAGCTTTGCCTCCAGCCTGGCCCGGGTATCACGGAGGCAAAAATACTGAGAGCACGGCTCTCCAGCTGCCTGGCAGCCAGATGGACTAAAGCTGGGGTGGGCTGTTTCAAGGTGTTTCTTTTATTTTTTCCCCCCAATTTTGCAGACTTGAGAGGTTTTGATAATTCAGGGAAGGTCGCATCCCCCTCCAGCCCCAGCCCTTCGGGGCTGCCCTGCTGCGAACACCTGCGGATCGGTCCCAGCGGTAACGGATTGACACGAGTGTAAAAGAAACCCCAAAAAGAGGAAAAGCTAAACGTCTAAAAATAGTCTTTAAAGATTCACATCCATCTTCAAGCGTCTCAAACCAACCCATAATCTGCATTGGTTTAAGCCATTACATTTCTGTATAATTATTAAAGAAACAAAAAAGGTCTACTCTCGACATACTATCGTATTTCAGCTAGTCAAATGGCACAGCATTTCCCTTTAATAAAAGGAAGTAGTGACAAATACTTGTTACTATTACAATATCACAATAATATGATATTAAATTAATAGCATGTTCACAGCTCCAGGGACTCTGAGCTGAAAGCTACTCTACATCATGTGTTCACTTTGGCAACAGTACTTATCCGACATGAGCTCCGCCGTGCCGCACGAAGACGACGGCACGAAACGCGCGGCGGGGCCGGGAGCAGGGTGGGAGGAGGAGATTTGGGGTGCTGCGGCATGAGGTCAGGACCCAAAATGGGGGAGATGCGGCACAGCTCGGTCCCCGTCTCAATGCCTGGGGGCCAGGAGCAAGCTGAGCCTACGGTCCTTGGCCAAACTTGGTGAAACCCAGACTCTGTGCCTTTGGCCAGTTGGGTTGGTCAACGGAGGGGTGGTGAATCACAGCAGGAAATTCGGGTTGGGTTCAAAAAAAAAGCTGATGGATCTGCAAAAATGAAACCCTCCTGGCCGTGAGCACCACAGGCTGGAGCTGCGGGCATCTCCTCCTCCTGCCTGCCCACCCCGCACCCCACTGGCGCCCTTCACACGCCATCCCCGCACCCAGCATCACACATCCACGTCCCCCATGGCTGATGTGAGCAGGATTTGGGCTGGCGGAGGGGCTACGTGGGGAATTAATGCACAAATCTGACCTGGAAGCACAGAGTCCTGCTCGCATCCAGCCCCCCAGCCATCCCCAGCCCAGCCCCGGGACGCAGCACACGGGACGTGACGTTTTTCCTTACCATCCTGTATATCGCATTATTTACATAATTAGCATCCCGTTGCCAAACGTGAAGGTGATGGGGGATGTTTCTGACACACGGGACCCTCCCACTGGTACCATTTAAAAAAATACAATTATCATTTCTTTTAAACTTAAAACTCATTTCCTTTCCTGATTCCTTTTTCTTTGCAAATACGGCGACGTCTGATGTACCACCACCTCCACAAAGAGTTCGGACCTTCACATTTGTCCGGTTTTAACGAATCCACACGGGGGTGGGGGGAATTGTCTGCCCTCTGCCTGGCGGACATCCCCACCCCGTGTACGTGCCCCCATCTCACCCCACGATGTCATTGCTCGCACACCGACTCCCGAGGCCTCGCCGGGCTGCTCCGTGCCAGGACAACCCCAAAACGGCGGCGGGTTGGTGGGGGCCACGCACAAAACCTCTCTTTGGTGTCGGGAGCCCCTCTGCCCACCCTGGGCGTGGGTGGCTGCCGGCAGCCCCCAGCGTCCTCCAGCGTTGGATCCTGTCCTGCATCACTGCCCAGGAGCTCCCCTCCTTGCCTCGTCCTCCGTGGAGAAGCGAGCCCGGAGAGGCTGAGCCCATCCTTTGGCCATGCCCACCCGGGGATGAGCCCTGCTGGCTGAGAATACACTGGAGGAGCTCAGCAGCATCTCAGCGGGGTCTGGAAGTGCTGGGTCAGGGTTTCAATGAAGAGCTCCTGGCGGCAGGGTGGGCTTTGAAGGGACAAGACGGTGACGTCGGGGTTCCCAGCTCGCAGGGGTGCCTCGTGCTGCTGGCACACGCCATAAACCATCCTGGGGGAATTGGCCTTGAGGACGGCAAGCTAACGGGGCAAGGGGTGCCCTGGGCCTGGCACAGAAGAGACCCAAGCACCCAGCCCAAACGCACCCAGGACGGGCCAAGGCAGACATTTGGGGCTGGGAGCCTGGTTCCATCCTGCGAGAGCAACGGAGCCAGAAAGCCACGGGGCACCAGCAGCCACGCATCCATCACGGCCCCAACAGTCTTTAAAGTAAAAACCAGGATACGAATCTCCACCCGGTGAAATCCCACCGTGCCTACAAGTAAAGCTCATGCGACCAGCGAGGCGTTAGCGCAAGTGCTGCCGGATGCCAGCCCGCCGCCTTGGCCGGGTGGAGGAGCCAGGATTTGGGGTGTGGGGGGGGGCACACACACACGAATTTCTATCACGCTTGAGGTAGAACATTGCTTTCAAGGTTTGGAAGTGCTTTACACGGGAACGACGACAACAAAAACAACAACGCGGCAGGTACAGAGCGTGACTGCTGAGGTAGGACCAAGCTTGTACTGACCAAGTGCTCCGCTACTTGTTTCTGAACACGAAGGAAGACGCAGGCATTTCTGCTCCCCAGAAGACATTCATTCCGGTTGAGGTAGGTTCTGATTTCACTCGGGTTGTTTGTCCAAGTCTTTCAGTAGCCCTCAGGCAGGCCTCCTTTGACACACTCTTTTTTTTTTTATTTTCTTTTTTCTTTTTTTTTTTTTCCATATTATATAGAGTCATTCAGCAAAAAAGTATCCTGAGAAATAGCAAAAGTGTACAAAATCATCAAATCCATGGAAAGACGGCCTTCCCAGGCCTCGATTTTTGGAGTCAAGTTCGAAGGGTTTCTCCGAATCCAGCCTTCTCAAAATAAAAAATAGATCCCAAAAGTAGTCCTAAAGCTGCTGAGCAGGAAGAAGTCTGTGATGCCAAGAGGACGAGGCTCCACTGTATCCCCAAAAATGTCAGGGATGGGAGAGTTTGCCAGACTCTGCCAGGGAGTCTTTGACTTAGCAGCAGCGGGAAAAACCAATCGTGACCAGCCTCGATAAAGCCATCGTCGAAAGAAACGCACCAAGAGGCCTGAGGCAGGTCGGAATGACAAACTTCACAGAGTTTCCCAAAGGCTGTATACACACACACATATATATATATATTTATATATATATATAAAAAAATAAAGCAAAACAAAAAAATAACAATCAGACCGTAGAAATCTTCAATTGACCTGAGATTGAGGAAATCATCGCAAAGACGTCGCCAGCCGCGGTTTTGGTTTCTGGTAGCTCCTCCACGAGGGTTCGAGCCTTGGCAGGTTATCCTTCATGGGTGGGAATGGGGTGGGGGGCCCTGAGCAGCGGGGCTGCCGCCGCAGGGGCTTTTTTGGGGAGGCTCTGGCTGCTCCTCGATGATGCTGAATTCGTCCAAGGGCAGCGTGGATATCTGGGTGTCGTCGTGGGTGGAAGGAGGGCTGTGAGCCGGCTGGATGGAGAGAAAGGGAAAATAATGCAGGGATGCTGGCAGGTCACCGATGCTCTTAGACACGTTTGAGTTTTCCTGCTGTGCCCCCAACCCCACGCCGCTGGACTTACCGTTGTTCCCTTGTCCTGCTGCTCCTGGCAGGGTGCCGCTGGGAATAACCTCTCCAGCTCGTTCATATCCAGCTGCTTCCCGTTCAAGTCCCGCTCGTCCCTGTCCCTGCGGGCGGCCCCGTTCAGAACAAGCCCCGTGGCACTCCTCTGGCTCCTCGGGATCTGCGGGGTCGACAGCTGCTCCTGCACGTTTTTACACATCAGCAGCCTGAAAAATAACGAGGTATAGCCTGAGGGTGAGCAAAGCTGGTGCCTCTCCTCCTTTCCTTCCCCCCAAGCCTGAATCTGCCTTATTTCTCTGCTGCCTTCCTTCATTCCTTAAATCCTTCCTAAAAAGCTATGTCTCTTCCACTCGCTGCAAAAAGGGTTTTTGGCTTACAGGGAGGACCAGAACAGAAATATTGATGTTCCCGGGAAGTACCAGCTCCCTTGGCAGGGACCAGAGCTTGGGGTCTCTTATAATGTATTCGGAGAAGCCCGTGGGATCTGCATGCCTGGGAGGAAGGCAGGGACCATGGTGCAAACAGCACCTACATGGTGGCATTCCCAGGAGCTGGGCTGTGCGATTGCATGCTGTGGGATGTGCGTGGAAAACAGTCTGTCATCGTTCTGGGGAGGGAGACCCTGACCCTGACACGGTGAGCAGCTCCTACCTTCCTCTGTACCCAAACATGAGGAAAAGGACACAGAATATGATGCACGTGACGCCAATGTGGATGCCAATGATGATACCAGTCGTGGAGGTTTTATTGTTCTGCTCGTCCTTCATGCAGTCACAGGGGGGGTTCAGCGCTGCCAGAAGAAAGGGGAGAGAGGGGGTCAGCGGTGCTGGCTTCCTGCTGCTTGCCCACCTTTGGGGATGGGTGGGAACAGACTGCACCTTGCCATGGGGCGATGGCTCAGTGCTGGCTCACTGCTACAGCCTCCGAGCAAAAGCTGGACCCTGGGCAGTGCTGGGAGCTGTGTATGGGGCTGAGGAGAACAGGGCGGTGGGCCAGGAGGGCTTGCTGCACTGTGGGGCCACTGCCTGCCAAAGGTCCCCCCCGCTCCTGGTACCCCATGGAGGCAGCCAGAGCAATTGTGCGGCTGTAAGGTCTACAGAGAGCCAGCCCCATCGCCCAGGCTGTTGATGTCAATCATAATCAATGAACAAAAAGGACTCGAAGCTCAGTTTTTGCAAAACCCAAAGCGGTAGCTTGAGCGGGCTGGGTGCGGAGCAGCACCATGCCGTCACGCTCCGAGCTGAGCTGAGCAGTGCTGTGCTCAGGCCCTGCAAGAGGGCTCAGAACAGCCCCGGTGCTGCTCTCCCAAACAGCCTGGCTCTGCCCAACTCCCTCCCAGCGTCAGCACAGCTTGCAGCCCATCCCTGAGACAAGCAGCTTGCTTCACAGGCTGAGCCTCCCTCTCCTGCGAGGCAGGAGGTGCCGGTGAGAATGGCAGCTGCCAACCAGAGGAGTATTTACTCCAACGCAGATAGAGCAGCAATAACTGTCTCCTGGAGATATTCCCTCTGGAAGGTTTAAAAGGACTGCGAGAGCAGCAGGATGTTTTTTTACACATAGATGAATATGAAAGGTGTGATCGGTTAGAGATTCCCTCTAGAGATTTCCTCTCTCCTGCCCTGTAACTTAACGCTCCCGCGCTGCAGCCCCTCTCCTTCCAAAGCCACACGGCCTCCCTGCTCATCACCAGTGAAGCTCAGAAGATCCAAAGGAGCTTCAGAAGAGCAAAGAGCTCGGTGAACCACATCTCACCTGAGGACAGCAGCTCTTAGCTTGCAGTTTTGTTGATTTTCACGGCCTCGCTTCTGGCTCAAACTTGGGGGACAAAACTGGCAATTGTGGAAGCATTGGGATCGTCCTCTACCCCACGGTGAGAAAGTCAGGGGCTGAACTGTGCTGCAAATAGGTGTTGGCTTGCTAAGGCTAATGAGGGGCAACTGGGAAGAGCCATCACTGGCAGCATGCACACCTCACCTCGACAAGGGAGCTGCGCAGCCTTGTGGCAAGGAAGCCACCCTTTCCAACCCCACACAGCTTCACCTCGTCATTATTTGTGATGCTGAAAGCATCAAAAAAAAAGGACTGAAAGCTATGGTGTCTGATGTCTGGTGTACTGTCAGAGTCACACCTTGCTGCTCTCCTCCAAATCGGTTCTCATGACCCACCACCGAGAACGATGGCCCGTCTTACCTGTCCTCTCCACGGTTTCCCTCAAGGACACAAAGCGGACAGTTGAATTTCCATCCCCGTGCTGGTTGTAGGCAAGGAGTTTGACTTCGTACACCACCGACGCATCTGTTTTGAGATATAAGAAGGGTATTTCAGGCTTAATCATTAGCATTATCTCCCCAGGGTGGCAGGTATTTAGGAACCACGCCTAACCCAACACACAAGACGCTGCTAACAAGTCACAAGGCGAGCTCGCACCACCTCTGTGATGTGTAAAAACCTCTCTTTTGGGTGGGAAAGCACCCAAAAACCTGTGGGAGAGCTGCAGCATCCCCTGGTTAGAGGCTGAGCAACACATCCGAGCTCCCCGGGGTCAGGAGGCGACAGGGATGAAGCTGTCAGGGGACTCACCCAGGTGGGTAATGTTGTACGCTGTTATGTTGCTGGCCAGTAGCACCGGACCCGTGTACTGGGAGAGGTGGACTTTGCGGTAGTAGAGCTTGAAGCCTTCGTGCTGGCCAAGTTTGATGGAGGGCTCCCACGTGGCCTGGACAGCAGTGCTGTTAATGACTTTAATGAAGAGGGACGGCATGGCTGGGACTGAAACAGAGAGAGAAAGACGGCGGGTTGCACGTGCTGCTCAGCCTGCAGGATGAGAAATTCCCCACCAGCGTTTCCCTGCAGCCGCTGCACCAAAGAATTTGCTAGGTGAGTTTGAGAAAATCAGATTAGACCAGGTCCTGCTTTAACAGCTTTGAATTTCTTCAGGGAGCTGTGTGTGTTTCCAAGGGTTTCCTACGCTCCGCTCAGCAAGCAAAGAGGCTACTTTTACACTCGGGTTGCAATTTGATGCTCGGCCCCCTCGGGTCAGGGCAGGAATGCAGCCACTTTGGAATTGCATTCCCAAATTCCACTTTTCTGCCCTCGCCTCGAGGGCAGCGAGGACCTTTTCAGAGTGATTAATCCCCGCGGGAGGAAGGAACCAGAAGGGATGGAGCCGGAGACATCTGTCTCGAAAAGCAGTCCGTGAAATATGCTACCGCCCGGCTGAGCGCGCCAGGTTCCTGCGCTGGCTTGCAGGGCGTTTGGGAGCTTGCTCTCCCATCAGTTTTCGGAGGGAGGTTTGTGATTCTGCGCTGGGGACTGAAGAGAGAACTGGGACATCTTCAGCAACAGCCCTAACTACCTGAGCAGCCTGAGGTCACTGCGGTGCTGCCCGTTTCGGCAGGCAGGCACTTACCTGGCCCTAGGGGCGCACAGGGATTTAGCTGGGAAGGTGTCCCTGCTGCTGCCCGGTGTCACTGAGGCCTGAGTCAAAGGACAGCCTTTGCTACGGTCAGTGCCAGCCCAGTCAACACCCCGAAATCCTGCCCTCATTCTTGGGGTGTACAGCAGCAAGGTGTCAGTGCCACTTTGTCCATAGGTCCCCAAAAGGCTGCCTGACCCCATCCTGCCCCCTCAGCCTGGGCTGAGAGGCAAAGCTTTGCAAACCAGAGCCAGTTTTTTTTCTGACTCAATACATGGCTTTTCCAAAGCTGGTTCTGCACAAAATGCTGCCACAGAGCCCCGTGCAGAGCAGTGGAGGCAGGACCACGTTCCCCCGAGCATCTTCCTTCCCTCGCCCTCCCTTTCTTGCACACTGAGCACATCAGTGCAGAGCAGTGTCTCAGCCGGACCTCTCACTGATGATTTTTTCACTTCATTTCCACCAAACACCGCTGGGCCAGATGCTCCCATCAGCTCCTGAGCCTTTTGCACCATGCGGAAGGCGGATGGCACCAGGCTCTGCGGGGTCTGCCTTGCCCAAGGGCTCTGATCCTGCTCGGGTTTTTGGGCACTGCTGCCCCAGGCAGTAAGTTTGGCTAAACCCAGCAGAAAAAGCAAAGAGCAGAACAACAGCTCTGCTTCTCCAGCAGCCTCTGGCCAAGAGAAGGCTTTGAGGCAGAGCTATTTTCCAGTCCCAAGTGATTATAAGCTCTGAATAGCCCAAGTATAAGGACTGCTGGGCTTGCACTGCACTGATGCTGCTTTTTGTCTTGTTTTCCCCACTGGGTCTCTAAATGGCAAGCAGTGAAAACCTGGCCCTGACGCTGTCCTTTGGCACAGAGTTCAGCACAGCCATTTAGTGAGCGATGTTGGAAAGCCGATGAAATGTGGTTGTGTCAATCTAAAACTGACAAGAGCTAAAAAGGGCACTTCCTCAATTTAACAGCAAAGTCAAAGCGGCACAGCATGATGGTTGGCCTTTTCCCGGTCACCGGGAGACCCCAGAGGATTTAGGGGAAGGAAAGGCATCTCTTCTCCTGGTGTGCCGGAGGGTCCAGGCAAGCTCTTCCCAAAGAGATGCCCTCCTTCTCCGAGCCTTGGCGGGCTGCAGGGCTTTTCCTGATGTGCTCCGAATAAGCATCAGGAGAGGAACAAGTCCCTGCTGGCTGCTGAGCTTCTGCATGTGAAGGAGAAAAGAGCAGTGAGCAGCTGTCCTTGTTCAGGTTAGCGAGATCCCGCCCTGCCTGAGTGCTGCCAAAAGGAAAAAAGGGGCAGGAATATTTCTTCTGGCTAGGATTTATTCCCACGTGCTTTCCATTGAAGGGAAGGCTGTGCTTAGCCATTTCTAGGTGGCAAAACACAGAGCAAATTCTGCTTATACCGGAATGTACCATTCTTCCCAAATCTGCATACTTTTTCAATCCAATGGAATAATAATAATAATATATACATATATGCGTGTTTTTTCTCCCAATTCCCCAGTTCCCATTAGGGTAAAATTAGGAATTGCCTGGATCACCCATGTGAGAAGCGGGCCCCTTGCTTACAGCATTGTTTTCTGAATCATCAGTGAAAACACCATGGAAAGGGAGATCACATCATCCCATGGACAAAGAAACACTAACGTGGGCCATCCTGATTTGCGAAGAGTCGGCTTTATTTTACGGTTGCAGAGCCTTACATTTAACAAAAACCACAATACCTCTCCTTCAAAGTACGAAATATATAGTATTTATTCAAACTCTGAGTATATATATATATATGAATAATATTGATTATATGTAGGCACTTGTAGAATGCATGTGCTGTTTATAAAGTTATTACACAAATAAGTGTATACAGATGGAGTATATCTGTGCGTGCATAAATATATGTACACACACGAGTGTATATGTGCTTCACAGAAGTATATATAACACATAGTATGAATCTAATATAAGTAAGGCACCTCCCTCATGCTAAGGGCTGGGATACTTGTTTTCCTCTTCCGTGCTGTTTGGAATTTTCCCCAGGTCATTTCAACTTTCTTCTTGAAGGCGTCTTTAGCCGAAGGAGACTAAAGGAACAGTCTTCATCCTAGAGAAATGTCAAAAAGTCCTGGAGAAAACCCTAAAAAGCATTAAAAGACAAGAACAGGAGCGTGTGCTGCTTAATGAAGCAGATATAGTTTGAGATTAAAAATACCACAGCATTCGTGAAATGGCAGAAAGGAGCCCCGAGCTGGGCACACAAGCTCACAGAGAAGCAGTCGATTGCCAAAGCGAGGCAGACAAGGGGTTTTACATGGAGAGTGCTCCCTGTATACCCAGAGCAATCTCTGCAGGACCCTTGGGACCCTGCTCCTAGCCAGTCCTGGGGAAAGGAGAATGACAGGGAGGAGATGAGAAGACCTTTCTAGCAAGAGACATTTAAAGAGGATGAGGTTAACTTGCTTGGTTTCCCTATAGCATCTTGCCTTCTTTTCATCCAAAATCATCACTGGCCACAAAGGAACGAGTGCCACACTTTCAGCCAAGTGCACTCTCAGGATACTACTAGTCCTGAAAAGAAAAGCTGACCACCAAAGCCACGAACAACCCTGCTCCCAAGGCCCACACCCGCATAACAAGGCAATTAGGTGGTAATTCAGACCCGTCCCCACTTGCCAGCACCTCTGCAGGAACTCCAACAAATGCTGCCCAGGCTCTGCAGAGCCGAGCCACCCTCGGTAGCCCAAATCAGCCCCCACGTCCCTTCCAGGCAAAGCAGCACACAGCAGCTGTGGCACGCGGGGCTCTGTGCGACCACACGGATTCATGAGCTCCCCTAAGACAAAGGCTCGCAGCCCCCTGGTGTGCCTTGGGAAGGCACAGGGCAAAACAGCTTGGCTATGTGTGAGAAGAGGTGTATCTGCAGGAAAACCTTAATTTGGTGGCAAAAGCTGCTGGTCCCTGGCTCCCTGACCTGCTCCCAGCTCTGTGAGCAACCAGGAAATCAAAGCAAACAAGCAAAGCCCCCTGCAACCTGCCTGCCTAAGAATCAAGCCAGAACTGGGCTTTGAAATCTCTTTTTATTTCCCTAGGATGCAAACCCAAGCTGGGTTGAGTGATCTTAACCAGGACAGTCTGTCCACCCTGCACATGTAGCTAATTGCTGAAGCTTCGTTACACAGAACAAGACCTTAAAGGCTAGTAGAGCAGGACACTGATGCCTTAAATTTTTAGAGAGCCAGGAAATTTATGATCCCATTACCAGATCCTTAACTATTCCTGTCGTGATTGAAGGTAATAATGACCAAAAGTCCTATCTCGCTTGACCCAAATTCCTGCAGAAACACCAGACTCTATGAAGCATGGCTGGCTTTTAGCTCCAGTAGCTGAACTCAGAGTGTCGGGTCAAGGAGTTTCAAGTTTAAGCTTACTGAATCCCTCTGCCTTTAAATTGGAAGGAAAAACAAACTCAAAGGGTGACTGATTCCCTGTGGAGTACCAAGGAAATAAACTCGCAGGGCAAGGATTTATTGGCATCGTTGCATCAATGCTGTAGTAACATCTGCAGCAGCTGAAGATGGAAGGAGGGCTGGATCCCCCACCTGGAAGCCAGCGCACTCTTAATCCTAAATCACATCCTCATGCCCTCTCTGCTGCAAATTCCTAATTACTGAGTGTTTATGAGAATAATGCAATACTCATAGGAAATTACTGTCAGTAAGTGAGACGAGACAGGATTCAGAGGTGCTGGAGAGGCACACGAGTCGAGGAAAACGTTCTTACAATGCTGCTGCCAGATGGATGATGTTTGACAGATCACACTGGGACTGTGGTTAGCTGGCAAGTGCCCTGCATCAGAGCACCCACTTCTTACTGGGGGCACAAACTGGTAGCCACATCTGGGAGGCCAAGGCAGGGAAAAGCCTTGGAGACCACCGTAACTTCCCACTGAAACAGGGCTGCTCCAAGGCAGGGACTTAGGGGTCAGGATGGCTCAGCTCGGTGTGTTTTCTCCAGGGCAGAGCAGAACAAAATATAAAGTCAGAAAGATGCAGCACCTATCCAGTAAGAACTGTAAGTACCAGAGCTGCTGGAGAATGCTGAGACACTTCTTGAACAGGAACTCTGCATTTAGCAAGCAGTTTAGAAAAAGCCCACAGCAGCTGCAACACGCGACCAGACGGCGGAAAGGATCGCCTTGCACTCACAGCAACACAAGCTGCGAGAGGTAACGCCACGTTTAAGGCCATCAGTTGATCCCTGTGTAACGGTACAAGTGAGCTTTACACAATCACCCAGGGTGTGAGGAGGAGTGGGAACAAGGAGCAGCGACAACACAGGCTGTGTGCCAAGGCACTCAGAGAGGGTATCGGGGTGACTGGCGCCGCTGCTACGCACAGCAGGATTTAGCATCTGATGGCCCAAGTGCAAAGCGTTCCTTACCTTCTCCCAGCGTGCTCACCACTGTGACTTCTGAGGCCTTGCTGGCACCGCGGGAGGTGTAAGCCTTTATATAGAAGCTATAGCTGGTCGAGGGCTCTAAATCAGTCACCAGCTGCTGGAAGGTGCTCTTGCTAACAGCCTCCTGATACTCCATCTCCACGGGATCTGAAGTGGGAAGAAAGAACAGAGCTGCGTTAGGCTTTGTAAGAGGTAAAGGGACTGAACGGATGCTGCAAGCAGTAATTTTGGTCCCTAACGTGGATCTGTACCTGCCCACACCCTTTTCTGCTTACATTTCTGTGTGCTTTGCCAGAGACCCAAGCGAGCAGCAACATTTGACTGTGCAGCTTCACTCTCCCCATTTTTTGGGTGTTTATATCACCGTTACTGCCTCATCTTTGTCTTTCAGAAATACGGGAGTGATGGAGGACACAGCAGTCTACAGCACTGCCTTACCCGGTGGACCTCACAGCTCAATTCTGCCAAGGCCAAGGAAGCTGGAGACGTACCTGCAGCTTTCCGGATGTGCAGCACGTAGCCGATGATCTCCTTGGTGTTCTGGAGGGGCTCCTTCCACGACACCTGGATGGTGGTTGCCGACACCGTCTCAGCCTTCACGGCCTGCGGAGGCCCGGGCAGCCCGTCCGCCCACAGCACCGTCAGGCGGGCGCTGGCCTGCGTGGAGCCAGCGCTGTTCTCGGCGATGCACTGGTAGATGGCCTCGTCCGCCTGGTTGATCCCGTAGATGGAGAGGGTGCTGCGTGGGGACACGAGAGGGAAAAGCATCCCGCTGAGTGCTCTCCGGCACAAGTTCCCCCCTCCAGCCGAGGCTGCGAGGGCAGGGCATCCATCCTACAAGCCTCCATTTCCAGGTCCACGCACGCTGTGACCCCAGGAAGCCGCAGGGTGGTGGGTTTTTTTGGGGACATAAAAGCTCAGAAGGTGGATGTGGCATTTCCCTGACCTCAGGAGGGGCAGATTATCTCCATCCCAAACCCCAGGATTGCACTTAGGATGCAAGAACACAGGGACAAGCAGACCCCATGCACACGTGGGCGCCTCACACCTTTCTAAGCTGCATGGCCCTCTGATGATGGCTGGGCTATTTCAGGGCCAGCCCAGGATCCTTAAAACCACAGCAGCAGGCGTTGACTCAGAAATAAATGTGCAGCACATTGGCGCTATCTTGCCATTCAGCGTGCAGAACAGCTTGTCTTAAGAACATTTATTTACAAACAGAGACCCATCAGCAAAAGCTCTGCTCTCTCCAGGGCTTGCTCTCTTCCTGAAACCAAGCCTGGAACAAAACGAATCAATTTGCGAGAATTCAGCAGGCACAAGATTCCATAAATAAAAACGCAGCGCATCTCCCGGCCAAGACATGGGGCTGGGGGAAGTCTCCCCGCACTGTTTCCAGCCTTTAGTGCTGGACATTTTGTACCATCCTTAAGGCAGGAGCTCAAGAAGGTAACGATAAAATGGGCTTATGATGCTCTTAGTCCAGTTCGGATGTCCTTACACCTCTGCTGATGTGAGGGGTGCTTCACGGCTTCTGGGGAGTCATCTCCAAAGCTACCCTTTATGCAGATGAAACATGGGAGGTGGAGATGATAAATAACTTGCCACTGCCTGCCTGTACGGCAGAATGAATGTTTCTTCTAATTGTGGCAAAATATTGGGCTCCCTGCATTAAAATTTATTATTGCTGTTGATTTAACATTTGTATTTCTGCCTTGCAAATTATCAGGGCCATGGTGAGCGAGCAAATGTTTAACAGTCATCTATTTATGTCCCGGCCCTTTGTTTCCTTGGTAACATTGTAAATGGAATATCAAATGTGATGTTTTCAGCTGATACGGTGATTTTAGAGAATCAGCCCTAAGCCACGATAGCCACAAGCTCAACAAATCTGAATAAATGGGAGGAGAAAGCCGGAGCCGGGAGGGGGCGGCGAGAGGAGAGACCCGATGGGTGGCTCAAGTGTGCCAGCAAAGCCCGATTCCTGTGAGGGCAGATGGCAGGAGGCAGAAGGATTATGAAGTCCAAAAGCTGCACTCACAGCCCTGCACGAAGCAGATGTGAGCAGGGAGCGGCGGCGTTTCCCGCCGTGCTGTCAATGCCGCGATTATTTTTGTGTGGCCGCCGCGCATCTGGGCACCGGGAGCAGCCAGGCTGGGCTGGCACACACATCGAGAGCAGCCTCAAGCTTCCCAGGCACAAAGCTGCCCAGGAACAACGAGGAGCTCTTAAATTTACACACCAGGTCCGTGAAAACAAGGCCTTTCTCTCCCTGCTGGGCCCTCTAGCACACACAGGCAGAGCTCTACAAGCTGCAAGCTCCGGCTCCAAAACCTGCTGGCAGCTGCCACGAGGAGGGCAGGAGCTGCCGGTGAGTTACAGGCACCCCAGTAGCACCCCAGCTAGTGCCTCTGCACCCGAATTATCGACCAAATTCTCCCCCGTGCAGCACCCCTGGGATGCGGAGGATGCACGCGCCGTGGTCCCCAGCTCTCCCAGATTTGGCCACTTTTTGCTTTTTTTTTTTTCTTTTTTAAGGAAGCTCAAACAAAAGGGAAATATGTAGTTGCCGTGCGGGGAGGCGCAGAGCGTCTCCGCGCGTCAACCATCTGAAATATGCGGCGTCCTTTTCTTCCTTCCCCTCAAAGGGGGGAAAAAAAAATCTGTCACTTCGGGACATCTGCTGTTGGGAAACTTTCCCGCGAGTGCCAGACCGGCAGCGCCGCGAGCACGTCGGGCGCGGCGAGATGCCAGAAGGCTTTCTGCTGGTCACCAAAGGCGCTCGGCGAGCCGAGGGCTCCGTCACGGCTCCGCACAATGCCCTGACAGGCAGTGATGGAAGTGGGGAGAGGAGCTGCTGCACGTTCACACCCGGCCGAGCCGCGGCGAGGAGGGGAACGGGAGGCAGCTCGAAAGCCGCCTATTCCCAAGCTGTCTCGCAGCTCGGAGGCAATCAAGATGACTGATCTGGCTCGGGTCAGGGGTCTGGGCCGCTGACCGGAGATCAGCTTTCCAAAGGCTCCTCTGAAAAAAAAAAAAAAGTCTGAGAACTGAAGGCGGCCTCTTCATCGATTCGGCAGCACAAAGAAGAAGAGGGGCCCATCTGGAAGGACAGCAGCGTGCGCGCGCACGGGCGCACAAAGGAGGGAGTGTGATGAAATTAATGCGGAGCAGGCTGCCGCTAGCGTTCAGCCCCTCTGCGGTGGTGGCTACAGAAATGGGCTGGGGCTGCACGCAGATACCCAGCACCAGCACCCTGGCCCCATGCCCTGCTCTGCCTCGATTCCTTACGGGCTGCCAGCCGCTATCAAGGGGCTTTTCCCCTTGGTGCTGTGCCCCAGCAGCCTTGTAGAAGCTTTTGAAGGTTGCCTTGGTCCCGGCTGAGAATAAGGTACAAGGCATGAAGGGTGACACTCACCGGCCCAGAGGGACACTGGAGATCATCTCCAGCTCTCCCTAAGCATGTCCTTATCTCTCCAGAAATTAAATACCTTACAGAGCTTCCTAGCCCAAACTGAAATTGCCTGGGCTGTGTTACACAGGAGAACGATCCCTTCCCACGTGAATGGGTTTGTTTAGCAGGTGCTGCAGCACACCAGCCAGGGGCCCAGCCTGGCTCTGTGGTTACAGACTCACCGTGGTGGGGTCCCTGGAGGGATGCTGCCAGCCCCAGTGGGGTGCACGGCACTGCAGGAAACCATCCCAGCCATCTGCCTGCCCCGTGCTGGCTGCAAAGCCCATCAAAGAGGCTCCTTCTTGCACCTCTGGCAGGATGGGGGATTTGTCTTACAGCATCTCTTCTGCAAAACGGGATGCTATCCGTGAATGGCATCGCACTTGCTCCAGGAAACACGGCAGTGGAACCATTTCATTCCCAAAAGCTGACCCTTTCTGGCTGGCTTCACGACACCTGGCTTTGCACTGCCTCGTCGTGACACCAAGGACTCCTGAACGAGCTGGCTGCCACTCGATCTGTTCTCATGAATCAAGGCTGCAGTCACAGATGTAACTGAATCCTGTCCTGGGCAGGGAGAAGGAAAGCTTTTACACCCACAGGTCGGCAGGAGAGCACAGAACACCTTGGGAATTGCTCCTGGAAGGGAGGGGAGATCCCTGCGTCGGTTGTGACAGCACAGACAGCTGGCAGAGCTCTGCTGCCAAGTGGAAAGCCCCCAGAGCTTTTTTCTAGCAATGGGTGTTGGAGAGCAAAAAGAACCAACCTAACCCTGGGGAGGCTGAGCTTGGGCTGCCCCATGATGGGCTCCGTCCTGCCTCGAAGCTCCTCTGTAAGGACTCGTGCTCGCTGGGGGAGGCAGGGCCAGGCGGCTGCCCCGCTGCTCGCACCGAGACCCTCCCTGCGAAGGCAATTAGGAGCCCGCGCAGCCTCCCCACGCGTCTTCCCCACAAAGTCAAACCCATAAATTATGCTTAAATCAGGAGCAGCTGGTTCACATCCTGGTCCTCCGCACACTTATTTGTCATGCTTCTGGGAACTGAGCCGGGATTTTCTATGCGGTACCCTGCCAGAACCACCAAAGGTCTTCGAGCTCGTTGCATAAATAATCTGCACCTTTAGGTGTCAAATCCCTACAAAATCAAGAGTCTGGGGGGGTGTGAACCCTGAAGGGACCATGGTTAACCCATTTAACGTGGGTTTCATGGCAAAACGCCACCTTGCAAATGACTGGTTGGAGTTTCCCTGGGTTTGGTACCCAAACAGCTGTCCTGCCTCGGGTGCTTGGGTATTTCTGCTGGAAGCCCGCTCTCCCTAACTGCTATAGGATAAAGCAACACCATCAGTGCAAGAAAAGCAAGGTTGTCCTGAAGTTCAACTGCAGAGGAATGTTTGCTCCGATGAGCTTTGAGCATCTACGGCCCTTACAGTGAGTCATTCGCAGAGCCCTAAAACAAGTGCAAACCAGCAAGGAAGAATTTAAAAAGGAGACACTTGATAAGCAAAGGTCACCGAGGAGAGCAAATGCCACCTGAGCCCGGGTTCTGATGTAGCCTTTTTCCCGTGGAACAAATGAAGTCCCTTAATTACCATTTTGTAAATAAAATCTCCTTGGAAAATCAATATTTAGAGCCTGCCTCCTCTGAAGATGTTGGCCTTTGTTCCGTGCTATTAGGGCAATATAAACCCCACGGTGTGATATACTTCGGGGCTGAAAATTATCCCCCTGAACCTGATTGGGTTAAAGGAAGGAAAGCAGTAAACCTTTCAGAGCAGTAATTCGGGTGCTATTTCATGCTTCCTTGTAAATTTTGAAGTAATAACCTAAAAAGCAGGATTTTCCACAAGCTCACAACTAATGTGGCCAGCCGCCACCCCTTCCCCCTGCAGCGATACCTCTGCTTTCAGGCCAGGCCGGTGATGCCAGGTGGGAATTTAGCTGGAAATGCCCACTGCACCTCTCAGGCTGAGGCATTTGGATCGTGATCGATCCAGATCACCCCAAGAAAAACAGGGACATGGCATCTCTGGTTATCAAGGACAGCTCCACCCAAATCCAAAAGGCTCCACCAAGTTCTCCACCCCAGAGCAGAGCTGAGTGCAGCATCACGCCAACAGCCCCGGCATCACATGGCAAGACAACCCCAGCCCCTTCGGTGATTTTTATTCACAGCTTTTAATGGAAAACCCCACAATTCCCTCCACCTGAGCCTTCATGCATTTTTCATCAACAATTACCCGCTAGCCCAGAACCGCTTTTTTGATTTTTGCTAATCATCGATTGGATATTTTGTTCCCACACAGCTGGCATTTTCCAAACACAACCGCCACCTCTGGAGAGGGCACAGCAGAAGGCTGATCTTTAATGCTAATGTGTCAAGAAACCGTCAACACATCAGGCGATCAGAGGGACCGCGAGGCAAGAGGTATTTGTCAGACACAGCCTGCAAGGCTTATTTTACTGCACTGAAAGGTTGGAAACCGCACGGCGAGTGGCTCCGGAGACCCGCATGATGTTGTACAAGCAGCCACGGCCAACCTGCAGGGAGCCCAGCCCTGAAGCTGCCATCCCACCTCAACGACAACGGTCTTCTGAAGCCCCCTGACCTTGAGGGTTTGTCCTCCTTGGGTTTGCAGTTACACACCCCATGTCCTGCAGGTCTGGACCTCGCTTCTAGCTGCATTCATCTACAAGAGTGAGGTACCTCATAACGATATGTTTTGCAATCAATTAGCACATGATACGATTTGGGATGATTTAGTCTTTTTTTTTTTAAAAAAAAATCCCTTTGGGGGCATTCAGACCTTTATTGCCATATTAAGCAGAGTTTTAATCCAAATGAATTTTTTAAGAAACCATGTAATCTAATTAAAAAGCTCACGGTGCAGTTTAGCAGCTTCATTACTAGTAGATTCGCGATCCATCTTTACACGGACAAATATTTTCCAAGTGCAATAGGCTGATAAACCCAAGGCATAATCACAAACCGATTCTGCCCGGAACTAAGTGGGTTACAGCACTTAGTCATGCCCATGGGAATGAAACAAAGGACAACTTGAAAAAGCTCTGAAAAAAAACACAACAAAAAACAGTCGTTGATCTGTTTCCTCTGATTCCTGGAGGAATTCATGGCTCCGACTCATGGAGCTCCCAGCCACGCTGTACGAGCAAGGGCATTTGTCAGACTGACAGCTTTGGAAACCACCAGGCACGGCCACTTTCCTGAAGCTGAGCACTGGAGTAGACCAAAACTAGGGCAAAAGAAGCCAAAACTTGAATGTTATCAAGCACGATGGCCTTAGGGCTTGGCTTTACAATCGTATTACTCTAGCTTAAGAAGATGCCACAAGTCAGCTGAGCACCAGTAACAGGCAGAGCTCCCCCAGCCTGGGACAGACGCGATGTAATCTGATCATTTAGCTTGCAATGGAGAAGACTGGAGCTAAATTGCATTAAATGATTGCCATAAAATACTACTACAATGTTCACCAAGTCTCAGTTAACATGCACGTGTAGTGCACTGGGACCTGGTTAGGAGTCGTGACCAAAGACCCTATGTCTACCTTCCTTGAGCAGTGGAAAGGAAAGATTTCACAGGCAAGGCACCTGGAAAAGACAAAGATCTGGACTCAGTGTGAGTTTTGTCTTGGATTTAATGACCACGTGTAAAACGTCTTTGGCCATAGAATCATGGAGTCAGGTATGCTGGAAAAGACCTCTCAGATCATCAAATCCAACCAAGTCACTTCACTGGTCAATAAAGGGGATGCACTGATTTCCCTTCTCCCATGTCTGGTCTGTTCATATGATAATGCCTCAGAAACCATGCACTGTAACACCACGAGCCTGGAATGAGTGGTGTCTGTGTGTGCATGCTCAAAGTTCACTGAGGCTTTCTAAAAAACTTCCAGCCCAGAAAAAACCTCCGCTGATCAAGACGATTTTATTACAACCCACACCTTATCCTTCTTGCAACTCACATCCTTCTGTCCTTCATATAATAAAGCTTAAGAAAGCCTCCCTCAAACCTGAAAGCAAACAGCTGTATTTCAGAGAGCCTTAGAAAAATAAAACCACTATTCTCCATACACGCCATAGTGCCTGCACACTGAAGGCCCAGACCCTCCATCGAGGTGGGGTTGTATTCATGAGATACGTTTGTTAACACAGACAGTGCCTATATGACACCATCGAGTACAAATCTCTACCGATAATTTAGGTTTACAACACAGCTCCTATTATTTTTCTGTATCTTGTTCAATGCTATTTCCATAGAAACTGTTGTCAACTGGTAATTTTCACGCCAAGAGCATCACACCGTATCATTTCCGCAGCACAAACACCCCCGTCCCCTCGCATGGAAATGCGGTTATTTAGTACTCAGAGAGAACACCCTTCCCCGGTGAGATAAAAGGCTGAGGTTCAGTGACAGTCAGCTTCCATGCGAATATTCTCTCAAACAGGGGTAAAGGCATTTGTACGCCCAAACAGGTCACTGAACATGGGTTAAAGGATGGTTTCCCTCCACTGTGGTACAGCACCCTACCTGCCAGCCTCACGGACAGCCTCTGGTCCTCCCAGAAATACCCAGAAGAGGATCAGGACAAAATAAAAACTTTTGCTAGGCTCCCACATCATCCATCAAGGTCTATCACTGATATTCTGCTATAATAAAGGATGAAACACTGACACATAAGCCTACAAAGTGCAACTGGTAGGACCAGAGAGGATGCTCCAGTGTTCTACTGTATCAGAGCCCAAGTCAAATCCACAGATCTGCTTCTGAACACCACCACCTTCACGCTACCCCTTTGCCAATGCAGAAAGAAAGCCAACCTTCTTCCCACTCCCCTTTCCATTGGAAAAAAACTGTTCAAAATGCTGACTTTCAATGCAGCCTCGATCATACACGAGTAGCACCCCGGTCCAAGGGATGCGTGGCAGCCGCCCACCTCGCCTGCTGAAGCCGATCTGGCTCCAGTGCCCTCCCCGAGCAAGGTGCTCCAGCTGCAGGGCAGCAGTGCCTCAGGATCTCTCATGCCCATCTCAGCCCCCAGGACTCGAACCATTGCCCAGCACAACGGGGCTACAGAACAGCAAGGCTGCACGGCTCACCGGGGCATCTCGCAGAGCCCACTGCTCGCTGCCAGCCTTCACCGACCGCTCCAAAACGCTCACATCTGCCTCAAATCAGCCAGCAGTGCAAAAGCTGAAGCCAGTGCGAGCTGTCTTAGTCCATTTTGATCCCATTTGTAGCTAAATCACATGAAATACACCTACAGCGACAGCTACTTCACCAGGTAGCGACGTGACCTCTGTGCAGGGTGACTCCAGGCTGATGCTGCCCGACAGCCGGAGCTGCCGAGGCCAGCGCACGGGGACTTACCTGTTGTTATTCTTCAGCTTTATGTGGTCGCTGGTCTCCAGGATCTGCCCGTTCCTCAGCCAAGTGATCTGCGGCGGGGGCTCCCCCTGGGCCACGCAGGTGAAGATGGCGGTGGTCCCCACGGGCCTGGAGATGGACTGGGGGTGCTGCACGAACTCCGCAGGAGCTGCAAGGGAGGAGAAGGATGAGAAAAATCACAATGGTCTCACTTCGCCCTGGCACAAACCTCATAGCTCGGTCTTCTGTAAGCCTTATCTGCCTGGGAACATGGGGAAGGGAAGTCCTGGTGCTGTCAGATCTGTGGCCCTGGTGCTGTCAGATCCAGGGATAGGTGGCTAGCCCACAGCAAAAGCAGCAGATAACATGAAACAGAAAGCGTGCCTGGTGTTTTGCTGAGTGTGGCACAGAGCACGTCCATCACCCTGGCAGCAATCAGCCCTCTACTAGAGAAGCTTGCAAAAACCAGCACGCACGGACAGCGCAAAGGATGCTGAGGAAGGGAGACAGCGACTGCGTGCTGAAATGATGGTGCTGGTGGGTGGGAAGTCCTGCTCAACAGCACAGCAACGCCCCATGGCCTCACCCGAAGGACCCATACGGCATCAGCAAATGGATTGTAACGTGTGGATGTACACACAGCAGTCTGGCAGCTTCTTCTATCCCCAAGAAATATCAGATTTGCCGCAGATTCTCCTGACAGCAGCAGACTGGGGAGCCCTTTTTACCCCAGATCAGCAGCCTGGGACCCCTTTGGTCCTGCTGAGCCTTGGAGAAGACTCCGCAGAGCCTGTAATTGCTGCTCACCTCACGACCAAATGTTTTTTACCTTCAGCATCAGGGTTTGTAAGCAGAAAGTGATTTCTCCTGCTTCCAGCAGCTCAGAATAGATTTTAAATCATTTATCAGAATAAAGCAGCGTATCAGCCTACAGAAAGCACTGCAGAACACTGCCAAAGAGGTGAGTTTATCCAAGCAGTTACGCTTCAAAGGGCAAAGTGATAAATACACTCCACGTTGCTGCTGGGACCGAACATCACGCGGAACCAGCAGCAGCCGCAATGAAGACAAACAGAGGAGAGGCACGGGCCCGTAATGAATTTACCAACCAGCGTCACGCAATGGATGGCCGGCGGTAAATTTTTCCACAGAAGAAAAATAATCCAGGGAGACGCGCTCAGCACCGCTCACAGGCGTTTTCCAAGCATGGGATTGGCGTGAGACAGGAGGAAGGAGAAAAGTGGTCCAGCAAAATGGGCTGGGAAGGGGTCCCCGGGCTGCAAGCAGGAGCTGCTATGTCAGGGCAGAGCCTTGTGGTTCGTGGCCAGAAGAACCCTTGGGGTTCACTGTGGCAGCACAGGACAATAAAACCCTTCCCCGGCTGCACGTGTGCAAGGGGACAGCGCCATTACCACTGCAGCAGGGCCAAAATGCAGCAAAAGGTGCCTGTGTCGAAGAGCAAAGCCACGCAGACTGTAAGTCCTGCGAGCAGGGAGGCACAGGAACTCCCTGCAGAGCCGCTCTGCCTTGCAGGAGCCTCGTCTTCCATTTTTAATAATCAAAGGGAAGCAGAGCGTGGCAGCCCTGACTTGTGTCAGCAGTCGGGGGCGTCCCCCGGCAGAGTTTATGGTCAGGCCACTTCTGCTGCCGCTCGGGTCTGCTAACAAACCTGATCCCAGCAGCCGAACGGACACACACATTTCCAGAGCCTCCTGCTAAACTTCCCTGGGTGCCAATCGATGCGCTGCCCTTCTCTTCCCTTCCATGTTTTTCCCCCTAGACTTGGAAACTAAAATAAAATTCAGGATTGGTTCAATTAAAGCTGGAAGCGTGGCCAAACGGGGGAGAAACCTCTGAACGGTCCCCTTGTGGTGGGGTACAGACCCGATTTTCAGGACTCTCTTAACCTCCCGCCCCCCACTTTGTGCTGGGGCGCTTTTCCCGGAGCAATTATTTGGCAAGTGGCCGCGCACCTCCCTGCTTCCATCCCACAGCTTGTGCCCACGACGCTCGCAGGTGCAAAACATGATGCCAAGGAAGGGCACAGCCAGCTCCCAGCTCCTGGAGGCGGCTTCGTTAAGGATCCCACACTCAATCCTCTTCGCTGTCCTGCTAAACACAGCCAGAGCAAAGCCCCAGCCCCCCTGAACTTGCTTAAACTCTCTGGGGAGCGGGTGGCCCCTCTGGACGATGCTGAGCTCTGAGCTCTGTCCTTCTGCTGCTCCACTCCTCCTGGCTTTCTGCGGGCACTGCTCTGTCCCGCTCAGCTCTCGCCCTCCTCCTTTTCATGGCAAAAGGAGCAAAAAGGCCCAGGCTGCGGCAGAAACTGGGCGTACGCTGCAGCAGACCCCAGTGGGAAGCCTTAAGGCTGGCTGCACGGACTTACGAGGCTCCTGTCCCCATTGCCAGCACCTGACAGCATCGGAGAAGGGACACGGGCCGGGTGCCACTGGGGTCTGAATGTGGGGACAGGCACTGCTGTGGGGAGATGCCCTCCTGCTGCCGCATCAACAGGAACAGAAGCACGAGGAACCCAGAGCGTTGATTATTCGGGGCTTAAAGGGAGGGAGGGGATCACGCGGTTTTAATGAATATTTAAAGGTGTGACATCAGTATCAAAAAGCAATAACGCCTTATTTATTTATTTTTTAAATGCCGCCCTCAGCACTGTTAACGAGTCGGTTTCGCTGTGCTCACCAAACTGTGACGGCGCGAAGACGCACCGCAACAGCGGGCTGCAACGGGAGAGCCGGGCTGGCTCCATCCCCCTGGGGACATCTCCTCTGAGCAGGGACCGGCCACCAGCCCCACCCCAGGGAACGGGGAGCCTCCCTGCACAGCCACAGCCCCTGGCATGAGCTTGGGGTGCAGCATTTGTTCCAGGGAAATGCGAGGTGCTGGGACCAGATGATGCCCTGCGCCTCGCACCGAAGCACTAAGCGCTCGTTAATTCTCGATTACCCAGAGCAGCAGGTCAAGGGAGGGAGAATGGGATGAGGAGAAGGAAGAATAACCTGCAAAGCACAAAATCTCATAAATCGGGCCAGCAGAACACACAATCAAGTTATAAAGACCGGTCAGCAGGGCAGTTGGTCAAGCACAGCATCAGATGGCAGGAGGTAGACAAAGAACTGCCCCTCACTTTGCTTCCCTTCCACTGCCTACAGAGGATGCGCGGATGCTTCGGTGAGTAACTCTTCAAGCTGTAGGTGGGATTCCTACAGCCAAAGACGGGCACTGTGACTGTGTCCCCTGGGAGCCAGGCAGAAACCACAGCAGGGAGGCTGTCAGTGAGTATCGTGTGCCCTGCTCGTCCCGGCATGGCACAGGCTGCAGCTCCTCTACAGTGATGGTGTCCCCATGTCACCTACCTGCGTGCTGCAGGGAGGATGCTCCGGAGGGCTCAGGCACCCCAGCTCACTCCTGCACCTCAAGGGATGAGCTCCAAGCTCCTGCCTGCCCCTGCACGGCTCCTTTTCTTGGCAAGGAAAACGAGCACAGCATGGGCTCTGCTCCCCGGGGCACACGGACCCACGCAGCAGGGACCAGAGCTGTTTTTGCAGCACGAATTTAAGCCGGGAATAAACTCGAGGCCAACCACAGTGCCGAGCCTAAACCAGCAACCACAATACCTCTGCTGACAAATTCCAGCCTGTAGCCCAGGCTCGCAACGCCAGCGAGCCGGGGCGATGGGAGAAACATCAGGAAACGCAGCGGTGGCCGGATCTGCTGGACCAAGGAGCGATGCCCGGCTCTGCCAGCAGCAAGCAGGGCGAACAAGGCAGCCATTGTCAGCGGAGCCTTCAAAACCCCGGCCTTGAGATGGGCACTCATTTATGAGATGGGATCTCATTTTTCTGCATAGCTTTCAGGAGGAAATGAAGCGTGGAGCGGAGAACACTGGTGACCATCTGGCCATTCACAGCCCATCAGTTTGTTATGACACCAAACACATAATAAAGCATAAAAGATTGCGCAGGAGGTAGAGGGAAAGTGCTTTGATTTTCTTTTTTTTTCTTTTTTTTTTTTTTTTCCCCTTCTTGCCACCGAAGCCTGCTCGTCCCTTGCCCCACACGCACGGCCTGGCTCCGTTCAGCATGCGGCCCTTCCTCGGCTCCCCCCGCGAGGCTTTCATTCGCAGCCCGGCACAAAGCAATATTCAAATGGCTGCGCTGGGATCTCAGAGAGAAAATGGAAACTTTCTTGTGGGAGAACCTCACAAAAGAGATCAAAGGAGCCTAAACGGCATGGGGAGGGCAGCGAGGGAGGGAGCGGGGGATTGGGGCCTTATCCTCTGGAGGGAGGAGGAATTCCCAGGAAGATAATAAGATGATCTGAAGGTAGAGCCTGCGACGGGAAAGGCTGGAGCGAGAGCAGAGCCCTGTGATGGGGACACCTCTGGGGATGCTGTTATAGGACAAGGACCACTGCTGGCAGCCCGCAGCGAGGCGGAGGTGGCAGCAGGAGGGAGGACATGCTCCCAGCCCCAGCTAACTCCTCGCCTTATAGCAGAAAACGTGGCCCTTTCTGCCTGGCTTTCCCACATATAAAACCCTGCCTCCTTCAAAAGGCGCAGGGGCAAGTTAATTTGTGCCTCCAGGCACTTCAAGGGCCCTGCATAAAGGCAGCAAGTACCTGGCCTGGCATGCTTTGAGGACGCTCCCATTGTCCCAGCCCTGTGCGAACTTCCTCTCCAGCCAGGCTTTTGATGGCCTGTTCTTTGCTTTTCTTCCCTTTGCGGATGTAATTTGCATCGCTGACGTCTCGACAAAGATAAAACCCCCAGTCTCCCATGTCAGTCATTATCGGGGTTTTCTTCCCAGCCAAACCTAACAGCAATCATTTGTACCTCTCAGCTGGAAAATTCTGGCAAAATGAGATTCAGAGGGAGAAGCTGCTTCAGAGGGAGGGGAGAGCGAACCTGGGATGAGTCCAGCTGCTCCCCTGGGGGTGGCCAGGCCCCCAAAACACGAGCACTTTGTGGATGGCAGCACGGGTTCAGCTCCTGGCCACACTTCTCCATACCCCCTCCTTAATCCTTCTCCCTAATCCTGATCACAGAAGGAACTCCCTTCCACGGTGAAGGGCTCTGACGGCCCTTTCCTCTTCCATTTTTTCCAATTCCCTTTTCCAATTTTGGGGACAAATTCTTGTCTTGGTTTTCCAGGTGAAAACCCACAGAAATCCTATCCCAAATGAACTTCAGCTGCTGGGGGGTGACATTCAGCTCTCCAAGGAGGCTGAAAACTGCTGATCTGTAGCGATGAGAAGTTGTGCTGCCTTTCCCCTCTCATCCAATTGCCAGCTGAAGCAGCCACCACTATTCAGTAGCCGCATTTTTACAACTTCATAGATTTTTCAAGGAATTTCTTCCAGCTCTGCCTGCCTGACACCTGGACGTCAGCTTTGTGTTTGGGTTCACAGCCTCAGCTTCACGCAGTCCCGTGCAGAGCCATCCTGCAGGGGTTTGTATCAGTACCGCCAGGTTGTTTGCAATGCCTGGGCTCTGCTTCTCTCAACAAGGGGACTCCCAGGCGCCCTCGTTGCACTGCTCACCCAAAAATGCAGTGGCAAAAGAGACGGCAAGTTTTCCCCTCCTGTTAGCACCTGGGACTCAGGAAGAACAAGCAGCCCCGTACACATTCTCTTTCTGCATCACTCCCTGATGCTGCCAAGGCAAAAGGGAAGAGGGACGCCAGCACCCAGGGACTGCCACCTCTGCATAGGCACCACGGTGCCGGATCACCGCCAGCCGCTCCCAGGACCTGTCAGGTGAGCATCAGGGCTGGAGCAGGGCACTTTCCCCATCACCAGCATGAAAGGTTCAATTAGCCTGCTCCAGCAGGAGGTGTATAATTTTAGATTCAGGATATCATCAGTCAATAGTTAATGAGTGAACTGATGAGAGTGTGAGATGCTTTAAGTGGACTAGCTTGAAGAGGAGGTGAGTGCCTGTAATCAGGGGTGGATTACTGCCATTCAGAGCACGCTGCCAGCTGGGTTTGCCTTCTGAAATACTTGCCTGGCTCCCCTCACCATGGAGACTGGTCGCACAGAGCATGTGGAAGGGATTTGCTCGGTTTCTTGAGCGCTGCTCTCTGCTCTGGGCTGAATCACCCTCTACAAGTGACATTTCAGGACAGTTGCTGAGGAGAAGGGGAGCAGCCTGCACTCCTGCTTTACCCCACGTTGGAGCAAAGAGCTCGGATGCAGTGCCAACTGCTACAGCAAAGGGTCTTGCTGACTTCCTAGAAATGGTTTTAGACTTACTTGTGCCATTTCAGGTCAGGGAGCAACACTGTGAGTGAGATCCAATCCTGGGTATCACTGCAGCTGTGAGATCCGTTGTGTGGAGACATGCCATACGAGAACAGTGCCCACATCCGTACATCACTAAGAACCATGCAGAAGGTACGAGGTGATTTGCTGAATAATTCAGCTTGTGCTGTCAAGCCAAATCCCTTGAGGAGGTGAGAAGCCACTGCAACCCAGCAGCTGAGGCCTCAGTTCAATGATACCTGGTCACTACTTACCTATTTGGGTCTTTTCTACACAAAACCATGTGTAGAAAAGTGCTTTGCCTGATACCATCCAAGAAGCCCACACCAACCCATCACAGTGCCCAGGAGACAGGCAGAGACCGTGCAAAGGGCACAGCAAAGTGGGCACCGTCGCTCTGCCGGGCCCGTTTTGCTCACCTTGCACCACGAGCCTGCCCTGCGCGGTCCGTCGCACCCGCGTGCCGGGTTTGTTGGCGGCACACACGTAGATGCCAGAATGCTGCACGGTGAGGTCCGAGATCATGAGATTTCCTGTGCCCAGCACCTGGATTCCCTCCACGCCAATCGGGCGGCCGTCTGAAAGAGAGGGAAGAGGGTAAGGGTCTGTACTGGGTCTAGCTGGGATGGTAACTTTCCCTGCAGCAGCCCATACAGTGCTATGCTCTGCACTTGTAGCTAAAACAGCAGTGGTATCACACTGGTGTTGTGTCTGCTGCTGAGCAGTGCTGGCACAGCATCAGGACTTTCTCTAGCCCTCCTAGGGGGTGGGCAAAAAAAAGTGAGAAACATCACCAGGGCAGCTGACCCAAACCAACCAAAGGGATATTCCATACCATATGATGTCACACTCAGCAATAAAAGGTGGGAAAAGGAGGAAGAGGGGTGGGGTGGGCTCTCGTTGCGAAAACGTCTGTCCTCCTCTCCGAACACCGGCTACGTGCATTGAGGCCCTGCTTCAAGGACGTGGTCAAGCATCGCTTATTTGTGGGAAGTAGAGAGTAATTTTTTTTCCCCTCTGCATTTCCACATAGCCTTTACTTGTTTTGTTATTCCCTTTTCCCCTTCCTCTTCCCCTTTTCCCTTTCCTCCCTTTAGTTGAATTGTTTAATTAATAATAATATTGTTAATAATAATAATATTGTTAATAATTGTTTAATTAATATAATATTTCCTTGATAATATATTTCTCTCTTTATTAAAATTATCCTTATCTCAACCCGTGAGTTGTTTTTTTCCCTTTACTTCTTCCCCTCCTCATCTGAGGAGGGGGAGTGAGAGAGCGGTTGTGGTGTTCAGTTGCCTAATACGGTCAAACCACCACAGGGTCACATCCTGAGCCTTGGTGTGAAGTGCCCCAGCACTTGGTGAGGTCTGATTTAAGTACTTACGGAGTGGCACCATGCCCTGTTACTGGGATTTGCCAAGTAAAGTCAACAGGTTTTAGCTGATGCTCTTAGCAGAGCTGCCTTCTGGAGGAAACCAGGACCCTCAACTAAGTGTTTGCCCAAAACCACGCTCTGTGCTTGGAGAACTAAGGCACCATCGTAGGAAATTTGGAAGCTTTTAACGTGTTCAGGTTAAGATGAAGCTCCCAGAATGCTTTCCAATAAAGCAATAAAACCAAAAGAAATCGTATCAATTTCCATGAGCCACTGATCCATCGGATTGACCAAGGATCCAGCCAGCTCAACAGCCCATTGCCAACAGAGGCAGATGCTCTGAGAAGGAGAGCAGCCACCCCCCAGCAGTACTCCCCTGCTGCCCCTTCCCAGCCATGAGCAATTTATGGCTTATGGACTTCCTGAGCTAGAAGTGGTCCTTTTTTGTCTGCTAACCCTCGATGGGTCTGTCTTGTTGCTTTTAGAAAATATGTGAACACTGGAGTTTCAGTTCCTTCGCTCCTGAACACACAGAAGAGCCCAGAGCCAAGGAGCCCAGCTCTGATGGACTCCAGCACAAGGTTTTGAAGCATCTGAAGTGCTTAACATGAAATAGTATCAGAGAATTCGCCTTTTTCCATCAAAGCCTCTTTCCACTGGAGAATTCCCAGCCAGCTCTAATTACAATGTGTTTCATTAGTATCAGGCTATTGCTTTTTATTGTTTCATTGGTTTGTGTTTTAAGACACTGTCTGACAAAGGCAGCTCTAAATCAGTCCTAGCATGTATCAGGATGTCTGGGCAGAGGGGCAAGGCGGGGAGCACTTTTGCTGGAGGAGCAGCTAAGCACACGTTCATCAGATGGGAAGCAGGAATCCAGTTCCTCTCCCACATTTGCTCAGGGAGGAGTTTAAGGAGCTTACAGAAATGGAGAGGCAAGAACCAGCCTTAGTGATTGCCCCATCTGAACATCCCGTGAGCCTGCCATACCTGTGCTCCCCAGCAGCAGAAGAGACACTTCAAAGTTGTGCGTGGTAAAAGGAAAAAATCCACACCATCATCCCCAAGGACTTCCTTCAGAGCCCCTGCTGTACCCAAAAATGCCCCCTGATGGAGGCCTGGCTCTCCAAACTGTGAGAAACAAAGTTGTGTTTTTGCAGTAGAAGGTGTTTCTGCAGCATCGTGCTAGGAAACACTGGCTAAACGGGGACTGAAAGCTCCCCAGCACTCCATCAGCGTTTCTCCTGCCACGCTCTTTGCATTGTTTTTCAGGAAATTTTTAGACTTGAAGGATTCCTTGCTTCATTAGGCAGGCAATGCCAGATCACTTCATTATTTGCATTGCAAAGAAAAATGCTTGGGTCTTCTAGACAGAGAAAAACAATGTCATTAAATGATTAAACGATCACATAGCTGGCCAAGCCACTGCGGCAGTAAATGGCTTGGTCATAAAAAGGACAGTAAAACATGACCTGTCCCGCATTTAATGAGCAATAAGAAGGAACCATTTCCTTCAAACATCATTTGAACTGAAGTGTAAAGAGGTCTGAATTAAATTCAAATTGAACTTGATTTCATCTTTTAAGTCAGACCTTTAGCAAGCCCGTATTTACAATAGGTGTAAAAATCAAATCGCCCTCTCGAGGGAGGGACGGGATCAGTGAAAGATGCAAAGTGTCCCCACCTGGATGCTTCATCACATCGTTGCCTTGAGAAATACCACAGAAATGTGACTTGAATGTCAGCAGATTTACTGGGTTATTTACAATGTGCTATATAATTTAAGCACAAAAGACCCAGCCTGCAGCAGGTACTATGCACAGTCCAAATACCTGTACATCCTCAGTTGTCTCTCCAGCTCCAACTATCAATTACAGGGGTGATGCTCTGAAGAAATGTCTCCTGTCAGCCAAGCACCTTTCGTTTCCCTGAAGAACAAAGCCCTCCAAGCTCAGAAATCCCAAGGGAACTGCCATCTGATTCAGGGAACGTGGCCACCTCCAGCAGCCAGCCAGGGTCAGCGTGCCAGATCAGCCCATAGGCTTCTCGCTCAACTGCTGCTTTCCAAAAAGTCCTGGAAAGGGTTTCTAGAGCAACATCTGCACTTTTTAATCATGTTTTTCTTACAGGGAGAACTGAGTGGCTTGGATCAAGGGACTCTGACCCTGCAAACCCACCTTTCTGGCATTGCTTCCCATCACAAAATCATCTCTCCATGGTGGAGATCCAGAAGACTGCAAAAGCTAACCCTGTTGCTCAGTCCCCAAAGCTCTCCAGACCCACAGAGGCTTGAAACTTGCTCACTTACTATGACCTTCCACTTTTTATTAAGTCAAAAGCAGAAAATTGAAGGCCTGAGAACAAGCCAGTTTAGGGGGAAATGTCTGCCAGATCATCCCAGTCCCCAGCTGAAGAGAGATGAAGGTTCAGCTGGTAGTGAAGAGCAGCCAGTGACTGATTAATAAAACAGGCCGTTCTCCAAGTGGGAGATGCTCCAAACTAACGCCCCGGCTCTGGACAAGTAGAGGTCTCCAGGTTTCCTATTTGGGTGAAATCTGGGGTTTGGGAGCCCTGTTATTTCGTTTACTAGGTGTATGTGATGCTTTCTGGAGCCCGTTCTCCGCCTGCTCAACCAGTGATTGGCACACCGGCACCAATTACGGGGACCCGTTAAAACGTGCCGGGCGATATGAATATGCAACAACACGAACGCCTTTCTTTTATAAGGAGCGAGTAGAAAGAAAGTAACAACTTTCTAATGTTGATCATTTAGGTCTTTTGTGAATTCTTTGTATTGTGCCATAGTAGCCTTCCACTTTTTAGACGCATGGGTCTCCTGCTCTGTCCGACACCGGGCACCGCGGATTAGCATATTTAGAGTACATTGCAACAGTTGACTATTCAGGATGTGAAGTGGTGAAATTTACTCTATTATTTCTAAACACTTACAGGAACGGCGCTCCTGTCAACCAGTCAGCCATCTATTGCAAGCTTCTGTGTCCAATAAGTTACCAATTAATTGGCTCCTACAATTGTTGTATGGTTTACTTTTTGAATGGCTCCCTCTTTAGTAATTTCCTTCCCATTGTGCGACCCTTTCTGACAACTTCTGTATAACGCTATCAGATAATCGCTGTCTTTTCTTTTTCGCCTCACTTTTCTGTATCTCTCTAAATAGTGTATTATTCTGCCCTGGTACCTTTTATGGAGGCCAGCTCAGTGGCCTGTCACTTAGAGGGTAAGGATACATTAAAATCGTCATTCATTCAAAAGGCTTTGCAGTAAGTGCCCAGGATATTCATTTGTGCGCGCATACAGGTCCCAGCCTGAAGTGCGTAGCTCTGAAAGGAAAAGCCCTATCTTCCCTGAACAAACCCTTAATGATTTTACGTTTCTCTCAGAGCCTGCTCTCCAATGAATGTTGACATTTCATGCGCTGCGAGACACAGGAATTCTGTTTGTGGTCAGGGGCTACAACATATTCCCAAGGAAATTAAATTCAAAATTGATTGCGTGACACTCAAAAACCGGCCCAGAATTCGAACGATTTCCTTTAAGCAAAATATAGCTGCCTTGCCCCCTGAAAACTGGCCAGGTTTTCGCAAAGCCAATGCAAAAAGTGCAAATGTTGCTTCCCTTGCAACTGAAATCTGTAAAAGCAGAATTGTCCTTCGCTCCTTTCTCATAGAAAAATGCCACATCATCAAAACTGGGAGCAAAAGGGTTCAAACAGATACTCCAAAATGGCAACAAGCCCTGTGCACAGACTTGGCATAACGGCAACGCCATGGCTCTTTCCCCTCAACCAAGCAAGAGAGATGTTCACATAGAAGTGAGTTTTACATTTAAATTATTGCATGTCTTTAAGACTTTGTGGCCAAGGATTTTATTATTTCTTCGAGTGGATGAAAGTAAGTTGGAAAATTACCTTGGAAAAAAAATGGTTATTTAAGCTGAACCAGGTCTGCCAGAAGGACCTGAGGATGGAGACCTTCACATGGGAGGAAGCCACCTGCAGAGGACAGATGCTTGGAGAACCTCCCTGTCCAGCAAAACCCCTCTCCCACCTCCAGATGACACACACGAAGACATGAAAGTACTTCTGAAATCACTACCGAGAGGTGACAGGCCCACGAAGTCATCAGAGAGCCTGTAAGCCCCATCACTGTTGAGAATGGTATAATAAGAAACAAGACCGTGTGATTCTTTGGGCAGGAAACATTCACACCGAAGGAGAGGGAAAATAACAGGGTCTCTTTGCCACTTAGGAGCTCTAAATCTGCTGCTTTGCTGCAAGGCCACGTGGGGAGGGTATTTATTTTTGGTGGTAGGCAATGCTGAGCTCATGCCATCCAGGCAAACATGGCACGAAGCTATTACATCTTCATTACCGCACTGCTCTTTAGAGACAAGTGTTTTGAAGAAGGTAATAAGCACTTATAATTAAGGCAATTATAACGTAGTTTATTATAGTTGAGCTCTAACGTAGAGCTGCCTTGTGTCCAAGAGAACCAAAACAGCGATATAGCTTATCTGGGGAATTTTTAAAACAGCATCAGTCTGATGGTTATGGCTCTGGAGGAAAAATAAGAAGTTAGCAGACACAAGTTGATTTTATAAGCCACCAGAGGAAGCAAGCTGGAGGGGAAGCGTGGAGAAATGGTGTGACTGCTGCTGGATACGTGTCCTTATCCCTTGCGGATGGCTCTGAGTGGGAAGTCATGATCCCGTGAGCCAGGCCAGATCCCATCAGCAAGGCCCTCGGAAAGCCAAGGGGCAAAGCCCCTCGTCCAGCACTGCTGCATGGGGCAGGATTATCCCTGCTCATGCTTCACAGCCACCTCGGGTGACTTGGGGAGATTAGTTTCAAAAAACAACGTGACCCCGCAGAGCATGAGGGCTTGGGAAATGCTAACTGACCCCAACCCCACAGCACGCTCACACAGTTACGAGCTCCAGACGATAAATGAAAAGCTGTCAGCTCTTTGCTCAGTGCAGATTTCTGTTGGGCGGTGGAAGTGTTGCTCTGCACAAAGTATTTTCTGAGCTGCTATCACGGTAAAAGCCTAAAAGAGCCCTTGCTTTCGGACTGGGAGAAAGACTACTTGTACGATGCCATCAGACCCTGGTTCTGGTTTCCATGCTGATTAAAAACTTTCACTGACCCCAATATAAGCATCTGTATTTTCAGAGGTTCAGGCATGCTACCTTAAGCTCTCTCTGCCCCCTAAGATTTTTTTACAACTCTCTGAACAGACAGCAAATTTCTTTCAAGCCTGTTTCACGTGGAAGACGTGTTTGTGTACGCTCCTGCTTCTCTGGGCCAACAGTGGTGATGTTTTTGATGCAGCTGAAGAAGACGCTGTCACTCAGGGAACGCTAAAATTATCACCTTTCAGGAAACATCTATGGGTTTAACCAGCCCACTTCTCTAACCGCTAAACACAGGATCTTGGCAGGGAGAAAAAAACAGCGCAGACAAGAAGATAAAAAGCACTTTGAGCCTACAATTAATCCCCGTACAAATGGAAAAGGGGGATCGCTTGTTGTGTGAGATAGTCCCTGGCATCACCTATTTCCCATGCGATGGCAATGGAGAGGAGGAAGGCATCCTCGGGCTTACCTAGGCGGCTCCAGGAGACGATGGGCCGGGGATTGCCGGTGGCGATGCACTCCAGCACCGCCGTCTGGTGCACCGTCAGCGTGAGGTTCTCCGGTCCGACGAGAATCATGGGGTCCTTGTAAACAGTGGAGTGGGAGCCTGCAAGGACAGCATCACTGTTAAAGGGCGTCCCTGGGGCCTCTCATCTCACCCTCCTGTTTAGTGGAAGCACAGAGGGCTTCGTTCATCCTCTAGGTAACGATGATGCGGCTGGTGTAATCCCCAGTAAATCTGAGATGCACGTGAAGCAAAGGGAGCACGGTATTTGGGAGGGCAGCTGCGTTGTCTGAATGTGTTTTAAGTGTGCACTGCTATTTCTGGGGAAAATTCAGCCACAGGCACTGCTCTTAACACCCACGTATGGGCAGCATAGAGAAGGAACCATGTCACGAGCTGCAGTGCGCAGATCTGCAGGTTGGATGTGGTCTACAGGGAGGACACAAGCTACAGGACAGCTCGTACAGACAGGAGTGCAAATAAATTAAAGATCTGCTTCACCTTTCAATGCTTCGGTTTGCAAATTAATCTGTGTGGTCCATAACACATAAATCCACCTCTGTGCAAGCATCCTCTGTTGCTGCCGGTGTCATTTGCTCCAGAAACCCTGTCCTGGGACACACGGAGAAGTGGAGGTGGCAATCTCTGACTGCTGCTGGGGATGTTTTTGAGAGGAAACTCCAGAAATTGTTTATTTGCACTACAGTAGCACCAACAGGCAGCAGCCGAGATTGAAACCCATGATGCAAGATGATGCACGGACTCACAGTAAAATAAAGCTCTGGCACAAGGACACTGGAAACTAGACAACCACATTTCACCGGACAGAAGGAGACTGCAAGGACCAAACTATCATCCCGTGTCAGGCACAGCACAGCTGAACCTGCATCTCCTGGGCCACCTGAAAGCGCCTTACCCCTGGGCCAAAGCTCCCTTCAGCCTCCACTCCCCCTTTTGGGGAGCAGAAGAGGAGGAAAAGGAGATATTCTCAGTTCTCCGTCACCAAACAGGAACAACGACAACCCCTGCGTTAACCTTCTCCCTTTATGCTCTCCCTTGCTGACGAGATCTGGGTTGCACGCCAGAAATGCCGAGGTCAAGCAGTGTTTGAGGAATTTAAACAATCTGACAGCTGCTGCTGGCAAAAAATGCTCCATGCACCTGCAGAGAGGAATACGTGGGCTGCTCTTCTCCCCCGAGCAAGACTGGGGCACGGTGGAGGGCTGGAGCAGAGCTCTGCCACCGGCAGGGCTTTGCTGTAGGGTCCACCACACACCGTCTGCTGGACACGGACGTTCCCAAAAGCTTGTTAAAGCGAATCGACGCCCCAAAAACGACCTGCGAGGGCTCTTCCCATGCCTTTTAACATCACCCTCTCGCAGCACCTGAGGGGCTGAAAGGAGGCTGGCAGCAGGGGGATCGCACGGCACGGATCAAAGCGGCTCGCTGGTGAACCAGCCCTGCGGGGGCTGCTCGGGGAGCGACAAAGCCACTCCGACGCTGCGTCTAAATGGGCAAAACCCAAGAAAAATCACCGTGTCGGCGTGACTTAAGAGCTGACTTTCTCGCCGAACGCATTTCACTGCAAGCCATAAAATGCAGATTTTTTTGATGAGAATCAGAATGCACAATAAATTCATGCGACCGGCCGCTTAACCCCAAGGGATCTGAAAAACAATACCTCCCCCCTCGGTACCTCCGAGTGCCTCTAAAAGCCATGTAAATTTATTGTTCTAAATCACAATAGTAAATGTCCACACTTAGAATAATACGATATTATCATCGTATTATGTACTAATTTCGATATTTCAAAACACTGAAAAATGAAATGAAATGTCCAAGGTCACCCATGAATATCAGCAGACGGGAGCTGAGAGCAGAGTGGAATTTACAAAACTCTCTATTTGGCCAACAACAACAACAAAAATCACACTTCTTTGATTTACACTCCGAGTCCTCAACATGCAGGCGGGTTCCTGCGTATGGGATCAGCTCCTAAGTTTGAGCAAACCTTGCCCATCTCTGGGACCTGCTCTTCCACCGCTGCTGAGCCCGATGTTGGTGGCAGTGGCAGCTCCTGGAGGACCCCAGAAGGGACAGTGACCCAGGAGGGACGCAGCTGTCCCCTGAGAATCGGGGAGGAGGTTTCCTTCTCCTGCCAGGACACTCTCAGGGTCAGGAAGGGAGGAGTGACAAAACAAGGGGCTCTCAGTAGGCAAGTGCTGCTGGAGGAGCATGATGGGGGTTTCGGGCAAGCTGGGGGGGGTGTTATTTTGAAAGGGAAAAAGCCTCTAATGATGCAGGCAGTCCCCAGGGGCTCTGCCAGCAGCAATCCTGGCGAGGGTGGGGAGGTCCCCGGCACCGTCAGGAGCGACAGGAGCTCTAGCAGGGATGGGAGCGTCACTGGCACGGGCTGTTAGATCTTGATCAAAAGGACGGCAGCAGAGAAAGACGTGGCTCGTGCTGAAAAGGTGTCAGTGCAGAGAGGCAGGCGGCCCCCCGGGAGCAGCTCCGCTAAGCAGGCACTTGAAAATAATCAATCAGTAGGGCTGGAAGACTGATCTGTGCTGAGAGAGGAAGGGAAGTGCTGCGAGCAGGCTCCTTCCTCCCCTGCAGCAGCCACCTTCCTCCGCCTCTCCCACCCCAGGGAAACCCCAGGGAGGCTTTCTGCACGTCAAACAACTGCTCAGGTTGCTGTCCCAGCCAGGGAACCCTCGTCTGAAGAGGGTAACGTGTTTTCAACAGGCTGCAAGTGTGTGGTTCCTGCAGCTCTGCTCACATGCAGTAGCTGAAGCATGGGCCGAGCCCTTCACAGACACACGCCGTGCCCGATTCATCTCTCGACTGCCTTAAGGAAGAGAAAAACCACAAGCACAGACAGGAAACCTGGAAAATATCCACTGGGGATGAGGGATGGTCGGCTGACAACAACTAGCACTTTCTGCCCTGTGAGAAACAATAACTCAGACCAGAAGACTGACACAGAGAACTTCAACGCCTCGGTAACTCACTGTACATCCCCCCCCACCATGTGGCTACTGTTCACATAGATCACAAAAACAGCTAGCTAACAGGCAGCAGGAGCTCCCAGGTCTTTCAGAACCAGCTAACCTGCTTGCTTTCCCCACCAGTCCACGTACACAGCATCGCTCTTTCCTCGGCTTCTCCCATTTCACACGTGCTGCTTTTTTCCAGCTGGCTAAGGCAAGCCTGGCACTCGGTGTGAGCCTCCAACACACAGGTGTAGGCTAGCAAGCTTCCAGTCACCAGCCATTACATACAATCGAAGGCCAGAAGGATCACAGCTTGGGAGGAAGACCCTTAGCTGCATGTAAAGGGTCCGTGCATGCTCTCCCCAACACACCTAACTTGTGCACCAACAAAGTGTGGGTGTAAATCGCTTTGGTTTGCTTGCACAGCACACCAAAGGCCAGCAGGTATGTGACTTTGGACATGCTCCTGGAGAGGGACCAAAAAGTATTGCCATTTCTTCAGCTGGAGCTTTCAGAGGTGAAAACCTGTTTTCAGCAAATAACTTCAAATATGGATGGAGAACCAAGCCCAAATCCAGCCTGGGGTGCTCAGGGTTTCTCCTCCTCATCTTCCAAAGAAAGGTGAGCCCACTTGGGTTGCAGCGTAATGCTAACAGAATTTATTTAATGCGAAGCTGCTGTAACTCATGTTCACACCGTCCCCCCTTTCTCCAGAAACTGGGCAAAGAGACAGATTTCTCTGCTATCAAATTGACCAATCTGGCAGGAACAATACAGAACAAGGAACGTGCTACTGCTGGACAGAGGAACTTTTCTTGGTGTTATTAGCCCAAAGCTAAACCGTCCTGGTCCAGAACAGCAGCAGGAAGAGGGAAAGGCAGTGAGGACTGGTACTGACCTGACACAGTGAGCCTGGCCTCCCGGCTGAACTTCACATTAGCAATATTGGTAGCGACGCAGTGAAAAATCCCGCTGTCCTCTGCCCTCAGCCCCGTAATCTGGAGAACCCCCTTGGGAAGCAGCGTGTACCTGCGGGGAGAGAAAAGCAGAAATTAAAACCTGCAAGGCGGGACACGATGGGAAAGCAGGCTGAAGAAAAAGCAGCTGAAAGGCAGCTACCACCTGGATGATGCAGACCCCAGCAGGCTGAGCACGTTTGCTTTTCAGTTGTTTGCTTTTTGGATATTTGAGCCTCTGCTCTTCTTTTACTGAGGTTATGTTCTTTTTTTATCTTCTGATGCCTCCTTGGGAAAGGATGGCCTTCGATGGAAGGCTACAAAGTGGATGCTTCCTATTTAACTCGTGGAAAAGCTTTGGAAGTGCATTTTCATGTGAAGACAGCTGACATGTGAGTCTACAGACAAGCACGGGGGGAAGTGTGTGCTCCAGGTCCAGCACAGGTCTCAAACCCGTGCAACATCAAAACCTCGAATGCACAGAAAAGCATCTTTAAAACAGATATTGTGTGGGCATACATAAATATAAATATTTTGTATATACAAGCCAGACACACTTAGAGCACGCATGCACGCACATCTATACGTGTACATACATTACGGGTCGCTTGGCAACTGCGTGTTTAAATGGCTCGGTGCTATGTCATTACACCGTGATGAGTTAATAATCCATTTCCGTCTGGAAGATGAAGAATACCTTGCTCCGGATCAGCATATGGTTAAGTGCCTATAACCTGCTCCCTCCGCCGGGTGCTAACCGCGCGGCGTGGTGTCGGTGGCAGCGTGACAGCAATCAGTCTTACACGTCCCCAAGTTGATTGCAATCTCTCCGGGACTTTAAAACGCCCGTTGTTTTGGATGAATTATACCACAAGAAGCCTTCATTTCTGTTAACAATCTGCCCACAGCATTAGAAGATTCAATTCCAACGCTATTATTCTGCCTTCAGAGCCTCCAAGTGCAGGGCTCAGCATACAAATTTATACGCACTTCATACGCAGAAATGCACCGGGCATGATTAATGCAGAAATCCAATTCAGTGAGAGAAGCAACCCTCATCACCCAGGCCCGCTGGTGTCAGAGATTAATCCACTGAGCTAACAATGAAATCCTTCTCCTGCAACTTTACTCCTACAAAAAACCTGTTCAAAATCAGGACACCGAATACTTGGAAAGCTGCTCCTAGACCGTGTCCTGCAGGGCTTGGGTGTGCTCCTGGCCCCAGAGGAGATGCAGTGGGATGGGCACAGCCTGGGGTTATCTGGCTCTTCCTCCTTGGTCTTGGAGAAAAGAAGTCGTGGTCACACGAATCCATGTCCCATCTGTCCATCCCCACACCAGTGACCTTGGGCTCAAGCAGCAAGGGGCAATAGTGCGTGAGGGACTTCAGGAGGACTTTTCCCATCCTGCAACACCCATCAGGATGCACGCAAGGTGCCAGGCCTGATTCTGCACCCTTTACTCCTGCCGATACCACCTCGGACCAGCCGCCCTGCTCTACCACGTCCCCGGCTTAGCACTCGTGTGACTGAGGAGCCTTCAGAGGAGACTGAGTTTGACGAATCAACCTTGTGCTGGGCTAAAAAAAGCTCAGATGAAAAACACAAGGAAAAACAAAACCTGACAGTTGCAGTTTTCCACCGCGACGTTGGGCCTCTTGGGCCTCTCTACCGAAAGTTCACCCTAACACTGAAAAGGTCAGGCATTGTTCCAAGCCTCACGTTTTCTCCTGCCTCCGAAGAACCCCACCAAGTTGTGTTTCAAGAATAGGGGCTTTCAGGAAAATATTTACGGCTTCCTGGTCTCGCCTATTCCCAACGCACGGCCGCCAACGGGCGGTGGAGGCGTGCTGCGACCTGGTCTCCTGCCATCGCTTTTGTGCAGCCCCCGAGCTGCAGCTGGGACCGCCGGAGGCTGCCGGCACGGAGCACGGGCTTCCTGCCACCTGTACCCCACTCAGAGGATCAAACCGTGGCCAGTGAGGTTTCCGACGCGGAGGGAGCAGGCTGTCAAACACAGGAAGAGAGGACGTGCCGCCCCAGGCCTCGGCTGCGGAAGGGGGGCGGCTGTGGGGCTTCTCTGCAGGAGGGAAACAGCAGCCCCCAGGTGCTGCAGGATGCGCTCCGCGGAGCCTCCCTGCTGCCAGCAGCTAAGGGAGCCCACCCGGGAAGGAAGGTCTGGTGGTCGTGGTATAGTTCAGTTTCGGGAGCCACTTGCAAGACCGTGTTATGGTTCTGGTGTGGAAAGAGGTGCTCGAAGTGGAGTCACAGGGGGATGAAGGATGCCGGAGTTGCTCGAGGCTCTCCTCGGACTGCTGCGTGGGCTCTCCAGTCTGGGAAGTCAATGTGGAAGAGGGCTGCCTCCTCTCGGGGAAGGTCAATGAAAGCTTCCACCCCTTCCAAAATCATCTAATAGGGTTTACCTAGCAGGTTCATTTCCTTGGAAATGCAGTCTTTCTGCATGATCTTTGACCAGAAGGAGCCCTCACAACCCACAACATTAACCTAAAGAGTCTTCCATGGCAGAAATGCTGGCCAAGAGTCTCAGCCCAGGTCAGTCACGTCACAGGAGACCCGTGAGGGTAACTCCACCTGGGGAAAGGACATCATTACGTGGTTTGGACGTGTCCTACCTTTCGTTGTCCGTGTTGACCGGCATGCGGTTCTTGTGCCAGAGGATGACGGGCTCGGGCAGGCCGTGGATCTGGCACTGGAACCTCGCAACACCCCCTTCCTCCACCACCGCGTTCTGCGGGTGGATGTGGAAGTCGGACATCGCTGGAAGACACAAAGAGAGATAAAAGCGGTCAGGTGTGAATGGAGATCCATCGCCAACACGTTCGCAGGACCTAGGAACTTTCCCAGAGCTGGCAAATGGGACTGTCAGGCACCCGCCCTGGCAGAAGAGCAGGCTGATTGCACTTGACCCCCATCTCTGCTCGGCTCACTGCACGTGGAAGTAATGGTCACATCTCCACCCTGCAGAGCACCAAGAGCAGGCTTCAGAGCTCAGCATCTCTGCTCACCACGGCTTTTGGGGCTGGGACCACCCGCCGGTGAAGGACAGACCCCAGTGTGCCCAGGCAGGGTGAGCACAGAGCAGCCCGTTTCAGCACAGCCACAGCTGTAAGCATTGTGCGGAAAGGCTCTGGCACGCTGTCAGAGCTCCATAAATAATACAGTAATTATTACTATTAATTAATTGGAAGGTGCTGCCTGTTGACTCGGCAATAAACATATTCCAGGCTAATAAACATCCCGGTGGTTATTTAGCTCGTGATTCATTTAGAGCGCCGCATCCACGGGAAGATCTCTCACATTATCATATAAAATAAACTCCAAGAGAGCCCCCTGCTCCGCCATCCCAGCCCGATAATGCCTCTCCCCAGCGAGAAAGCCTTGTCCCCTTTTACACGCGTCAGGCGTAATGAATGTACCTCGGCTACGGAACAAGCTGCGTGTGTGTCAGGGCAGCTGAATCGTTCAGCTGCCAACTCCAGTCGGGCTCGGGCAGATGGGAGGTGGCCATTAGCAATCATACATTAAATATGTGTTGCATTAACCCGCGCTGCTCCCCGACCCGTCGCTCGCAGCCCGCTTGCCGCGGGTTTGTTAAGCTGATGGCACAAGGCGCAGCGAAGCCCCGGCATTTGGTTTGCAGGGTTTGCAGCTCTAAAAACATGCCCACGGCTCCACGACGGGACTCTTGGGTTGGCAGACCCCTGTGTTGTGCTCCAGCCAGGCTGCCGGGGGTGCACGCAGCAGCACAAGGCAAAAAGACAGAGCACAATCCTATCTGACTTTCCCAGGATGCAAGGTAACGCAATATTCCCTCCGATAAGGGGCAGAGCAATGGCAATTTACCCCGTTTATACACATTCAGCCTGGAAATGGGACTGTTCGTGGCCCAGAGCACCCAGCCACGCGGGCTCGAGCCCAAAGGCAGATGGGGTGTCTCCCCCGGCAGCCCCCAAACCAGGCAATCCCCTCGCCAAAGTGATGGGGGCTGCTGAAAGCAATGGGGTCACCGGGGGTCCCTGTGGCAAGGGGGGCTCGAGGGAGCTGCAGAATATCTCAAGGCTGCCCCTCGGAGGTCCAGGTCAGGGCGAGCATCCTTCGCCCAAAGCTGATGGGCTCTCACCAAGAAACGAATCCAAGAATTAACGAGAACGGCACAAAGCTCCTTAATAAAGAAAGGAAAAGGGAAGAAAAAAAAAACAGCTGGGATTCAGACGCCTGCAGGAAAATTCCTTTCAAACGTACAGATGCTCAGCGCTGAGGTTTTTCGGTGGCTGACAGGGTTGATAAGGAGAGGGAGGTGTGAATGAGACCAGCCCCAGCACAGACACGGCTCTGCCGGCTGCAGAATTCATTGCTGCCCCTTTATTTCAATAATATCACCTCTTCTAGGTAAAACTGCAGCGATAACCTCTACTCTTAAAGACACTGGTATTAATATTTATCATGAATAAAACATGGGCAGTTATAAATAATTCAGTTATGAGGATGTTAAGTAAAATATTACTCTTCAACGACCCTATAATGTGGCTTTGAAGCACAGTTTTATGTTAAACGCCTAGGAAACACTGTGACCCTTGCCAAGACCAGCTGGTTTGCAGAAGATGCATTAAATATTCATGCGCCGAGCTACAAAACGCTATTTTTAACACGCTCTTAGGAGTTTATTTACAGTTGCACAGACAAAGGCTTTCGTGGCACCTCCTGTAAAGCGGCACCAAAAGGTGAAGGCGAGCGATTACCTGGACACTGATCTCGGCCAGGACGTAAATCACGGGGTGAGCAGAGGAGAGGGACGGGAGCACGGCCGCTGTGCAGGGCATTGCTCAGAGGGTCTCAATCTCCTCTGATCCCCATAAGATTTCTACACACGCTGCAGCTGACTGCAACAAACCCGTCCGGGAGCGCTCGCTCCCGTTTGGCGATCGTCTTCCAGCGGAAAACGCCGGGGCTCCTGTTATCAGCTGGGCACTCTTCTTTCAGCCAACACCCAGAGCTGCACGCCGGCCTGGCGGGGCTGGCCAGCAGCCAGAGAGCCACATCTAATCTCAATGCTAATGGCCAGAATAATTTTAAAAATAAATACACGCAATCACAATAGCCCCTCGCCCCCGTGAGCTCCTTAGCGGGGAGGCAGCCTCTGATCCACCTGCCTGCATTACCTATCACTCTGGTCATCCAGCACCACAGCATCCACGTGCCAGCGGAGGAACTGGTGCTGCCCAAGGTCCCTCTTTACTGTCATCACACAGGGTGTTTGTCACCCTGTCCCGTTAAACTGCCCTCTTCCAGCTCCAGGTGTCAGCAAGCCCTAAGATCGGACCTGACTCATGCCCACGTTGCACCGTACTGATGGAGCTCCGAGCCTCGGTGTCTCAGTGCTTCTGCTGCCATCACAGCTGGATTTTGGCTGTGGTACACCCCGACTGACACAGGGCAGGGAGAGAAAAAAACAAAATGCGACAGGAGAAGGCTTGCAGCAGATGGGGATGGTTATAAAAGCCCTCCCACATCGCTCGCGTGGGTGCACCTTCTCCTGAAGATGTTGAGGAGATTTTGAGATGCCAGCTGGGCAGCTCTGCAGCGTGAGCCAGGTGAGCTGCTCTTCACCTCTTCTCCCATCTCGAACCACGGAGGACCTCGGTTAGGATGGGGCTGGGTGGTTGGTTCTCTTCCCCAGAGAGAAGCCCTTGGGCGTCCCACTGCCTCACCTTCACCGCCACGCAGTCCCCACGGCACGTCCTGCAGACGCTGCACCACGCAGGTGAGCAGCGGCTCTCATCCATCCTCATCCGTACTCAGAGAAGATTTCTTCTGGCAAACAGCTTTGCTGGGTCTCCTCTAATCAAAGAGCAAACGCTCTCCCCAGCCTAACGGATCCCGCAGAAAGGCCAATGGAATAAAAACGAAAACAGGTATTGAATGAAGTTTCCTTTACTCCATGAAAAAACTAAATTGAAACCATTAGTGGCCAATCCTTTCTCGCTCGGCACAGCATTAGTGCTAAGCCAGAGATTGACCTAGATTTGATATAGAAAAAGAAAACATTAACTTGGTATGTCAAAGCAAATCCCAGGCCTGCTGGAATCATTAAAACGCAAACATTATTATCAAGTGCAGACACAAGGGTAGGAAGAAGACTTAAAAGTTTCGGTGCCAAGCACGGTGTTAGGAGAGTACTGGGGAAGCCCGGTGAGTTCTGCAGGCATAATTTAAAAGCTTTCTGCTTTTAAATTCCTTGTCAGGAAACAGATGCCCAGGCTGGCTGCGATACAAGAGGATGCCGGGGAGGTGCTGAGCATCCTCACTGCCACACAGCCCACAAGCAAAGACCCCTTCTCCACATTTGTGCCTCCAGCCTGTTAAATTCAGGCCTCTTCTAATGGAGCATGTGGTTAAAATGCCTCTGAGTTAACACAGGACGGGGAAAAAGAGAGTTTAATGGGGACACGGCTGCAGTACCTGGGCTCCCAGATGCTCCTGCCGAGGAGGGCAGGCTTCATTAGCTCCGTTACTGCTGATGGAGACAAATCCTGGGAGGCACGTGGTTTGCCCAGGGAGAGAGAACAAGCCGCGGGCAGGGCCTTCCCCTTCCAGGAGTGGCTCTGTCCTGATGGTCTATCCCGGCACAGCCACTGATTTTCATGCTAAAATCTCCAACTTACGAATAAAAATTGAATTTCTCCGTGGGCTGGCAGCAGTCAGGGTTATTTTCAAAACGCAAGGAGCCACTCGTCCAGTTAAACCCAGACTTGAACTGTTCTCACATCTGGGTCACAGCTCCAGCAGAACCAGCCCTTGCTATCCACACGATTTATTAAAGACCCATCCTGCTTGGCACCACAGCTCCTTCCCCAGTGCGCTCCCGGAGAGACAGCAGCCCCAAGGCGAGCAGGGGGATCTCATCTCCCATCCCCTCCCAGCTCACCTGCACCACTAAGCTAACAACCTGCCGGGGAGCATTTTCAAGAAAGTTGGCAGGGAAAGGCTTAGCAGGCAGAGGTCACTTCCACACTCTGGAAAATTGAGGATTTGCCTGCAAAAAAAAAAAAAAAGAGAGCTGGCAGAAAAGATAGGGGGAATACGGACATCACAAACCCCATCCTGCCCTCTCCGTGCCCTGCTCTCAAACAGGAATGCTTCTCCAAGTCTTTAGGAAAAAAAAAAAAAAAAAAAAAAAAAACACTTGATCTTCTCTCTCTATTTTGTTTTTAAGACGCATTTTTATAACGATCAGAGAACCGCCCGTGTCACAACACGGTGGCCGCTCCAGCTGCAGAGCCTGCGAGCCGGCCCCGCGTGTCGAATGGTGCCATTGTGCGGGGCTGCTGCTGAACTGCCAGCAGCCCGGGCCTGAATGCAAGTTGCTTTGTGCATGGTGAAGCGTGAACACCAGCGCCGCCCATTTATCTATTTAATTCGCCAGGAGTAGCAGGAGAGGGGGGCCTTCGCTCACATCTAAAGGGAAGAAAAATCGCCTTTCTCTCTCTCTCGGCTTTGGAAAGGGAGGGAAATGTTAAAGAACAGCCTGCACAGCTCCCAGCACAGGGGAAAATCCCCGCTGCCCCTGCCCGCTAATCACAGGGCTGAAAATCCCAAATCTCTATTGTCCTCTCCCGACCTCAGATCTCAAAAGAAAACAGGCTGCAAGACTCCGGAGAGTTTGAAGCGAGGCAGAGATTTCGGAGGAATGCAGCTCATTCAGGAGCACCTACACCACGTGGAGAGAAGACAGAGGGGGAAGCCCCATCCCACCCTGTGCCGGCCAGATGAAGATGGAAAGAGGGTCAGACCTGCACGCTTTTTGTTTGCAACATTTGCAAATCAATGCTTATTCCTCTTCTGCTGTCCCTTTCTCCCCCTGGAGCACGGATGGTCCTGGCTCTCCACACTTCTGCATCTCGCATCCTCAGGTCTCTGCTGTGGTCACACGCACTCGTCCTCAGTCAAAGCTGAGTGAAATCATTTAAATGAGGTTGATGTCGCATCAGTCGGACTCCTCTGGCTGAGGAACCAAGTTTCCACCTGGTCTGCTTTCCTTTCCCTGCCCTAAGCCCCCCGGAAGGGGATGATGAAAGGGAGCCAAGTGAGCTCATGCCTCGTGGCACAGCACAGCAGCTGCCCACGGGGGGCAACGCGCAACAGATATTTTGCAGGAGGGAAAAAAACAAACAATAACAACAACAAACTACTGCTTCGTGACTCAAGTCCATCAGGAGGCAAATATCTGGGAGTGGGGCTCCTGAAATTTTTGCACAACTCACAAAATGACCTCGAGCCATCCATTTCCAGCTCAGGCGCCGGCCTTTTTGCAGTAGCCCACAAGGGAGGAGTTGGCTGCTCTACCCGAGTGAAGTACCGAGGTGGGGAGGATGACGATGGGGTGACCCTGCAGGGACTTCCCTGTGGCACCTGGAAATCCTTCAGCAGCCTGAGCTGCAGCTCCGTGCTCCGTGTGAGGCTCCCTTGGACACGCAGCGCTCCCCGTCCCTCAGCGTCCCACCGCGTTACCTGCGACACCGAGCAGCACAGCAGGCAGCCCGGGATGGCGATCCGTCTTCCAGCACCCTCTTGTTCTGCAGGGGAATCGCCTAATAAACAGCCCCTTTAGCGCTCTTAAATTGGTTTCAGGGAGAGAAGTTGTTTCTGGCAGGGAGGGCGGCAGCGCCGGGAGAGACCTTTATCAGGGAGCGCTATTGCAGTAATTTTTCAAGCCGAAATTGCTCTCTGGCTCGTGACAGCATTTAGTGTGTCCTGAGGCGACCATTTGTGAAGCCAAACCCGTGGTCCTGCTGCCCTGCTGCTGGAGGGAAGGGGGAGTATTAAATGTCATAAACAACTCTTAATTTGCTCGGGCGGACTGCATATGGGGCTCACGAACCTGCGGTTCAGGCGGAGGTTATCTGTCACCGGCACCGGCGGGCAGGCACCAGGGGCGACGTTGGCCACGTTGAACCACAGGGGGCTGCTGGGTTTCTATGGGGTCAATTTCTGAGCGGGGCAAACCCCAGCATCACAGGAGGTTCCCCCATGGGGAGCTGGGCTCCCCTCCAGCACCAGCACAACGTGCCTCTGCTCCCTCCTGTCGCACTCACCCCGCTCCAAGCATCGTCTCCTTCGGGACCTCGCCGCCTCCCAGACTCTCCTCTGCAGCACATTTGCAAAACACCCACAAGTTATCCTATTCAAGGGCCCCTGCAGAGCCCTGAAATACCGAGAAGACGAAGGGCAAGCTGTCCCACAAGCCTGCAGGAGGCTGGCTGGGCTGGGCTCGACGCAGCGCGCTGCCAGCAGGCAGCTCTCTCCTGCCAGGTTTCCATCCGGAGCGCCTCGTGTTTTCCCTACTCCGACACAGACAATTAAGACAAATTACACGGTTACCGTTTTGATTTGTTGCACGATAATGATGTTTCCCATCCCACTCCCAAATGTTGACGGGAAATGGTACGAGAGGAGGCTCCGGCACAGCCGGTTTTGGCCGCGGACCGCTTTGTTCGCAGCCAGCTGCTTCTGGTACCAAGCGGGGACGAGCAATCCTGCTTTGTCTCGGCCCCGAGAGGCAGCGAGCCCCCCAAGCACGGCACAGCGAGGGCACAAGGCACCGTCCTGCCCCGCTGCAGCACCTCACCTGGAACAGCCCTGCTCAGACCTCAGAGCACGTGGGCACCGCGGACCCCAAATTTTGGGGTTTGGGAACGCGCGCACGCTGCGCTTCAGCACCTCCGGAGGCAACGGCGGAATTCGGAGAGGCGACGGGCAGGAAGCTTTTCATCACCCCTGCCCACGGAAATGCCACCAGCCCCGCTCACAGACAGGGAGCCGTCCTGATTTACAGGCTAATGAATTTTAAATGAGATGCATTTTTTTAATTTTTTTTTTTTTTCTTGTTGTCAGCCCCCATTTTTCTGCTGGCAATCACTCCAATAATAGCTTTAAATTTTCAGCATCTGTTTTTACCAGCTCTCTTGTAATTAGTTTACTAATGTATTTCACCGCGCCTTTGTTATTTTCAGCGAATTACTTCATTCCCAGCTATCAGAGATAGTGCACTTCAGTCTATAAGGAGTTTGGCCTTTGTTCCCTCGTGGTTATTCACATGGGGGGAAGATGGCTCGGTGAATGACAAGCCTTTCTATCACCGCACAGTCTCCGTTTAATGTCTTTATACTGGCTCATTAATTACCGCAGAAAACTCCTTTTCCGAATGGAGCCGGTGATTTATAGGAGGCTTGGGCAAGGTGCCATTTTTATCGGGCCGGCAGCGAGCGGCCCCAGCTCCGTTAATTCGCTCTTCGTTTCCCTTCCTGCTGCCACAGCGGCCAAGCACGGGGTCGGCCCCGCCGCAGGGGGAGTTTTGCCTGGGGAAGGCTGCAGGAGCAAGCAGCGGCTGGAGGAGTGCCTGCAGGAGGTGCTGGGTGCCCCGGGAGCGTCTCCAAAGTGTTTTCCCTGCGTTTTTCTATGCGATCTGGTGACCTGAGGCGTTGCGGTGGCACGTGGCAAAAGAAACAACCCTGCACAGCACAGAGACCCTCAGCCCTTCTGCACGGCACCGCTGCACCCAGGCACAGCACCTCCAGGACACGCAGCACCCCGAGGGCAGCAGGACACGGAGAGGAGCTGCGTGGACACAGGGAAAGCCTCTCTGAAGACCAGGCCAAGTCTGAGAGCAGCAGAAAGCAGGATCCCTTCCTTCGCCAGGGAGTCACCTGAACAACGGCTCCTCTGTGCAAGGGAAATTCACGTTAGGTCCCTCAGAACACTATTTCTTTCAGCACATCCGTGCGCGGTGCCGAGCGTGACAAACTTCCCCTTCTTTCCTAAGGAACGGAGTAGAGGTGGGAATGGTGCGCACGTCGACTGAAGAAGCAATTCAGGGCAGAAAAAGAGGCTGGATTTCCATCGCTTGCTGCAGAGGAGCTGCGCACACCGCCACAGGGGAATATTCGGCATCCACCGTGTGGGGAGGAGACGAGAGGCCAAGGACCCAAATGCAGCTGCAGAGCAAGTCAGGCTCAGAGTTAAGGTCACAAAACACTGCTTTTGGCTCCTTTCTGCTCATTTTAACACCAAATTTCTCTCCTGCACCTGATTATCCACAACATCCTGCTCCCATCCCTGGCGGCGAGCAGCGCCGTTGTGTTACGGCACTGCCTCATCTGGTCTGAAGGTGATGAGATGGAAGATTTAGAAAGGATCGAACCGCCATGATAACTGAGAAAATCCAGCTTCCCCCAAGGTTTGCTTCTCCTCCCAGCCGCGCCGAAGCCGTTGGCTGTCATCTCACCCCCGTGGCCGAGTTACGTACATCAATTCCTGTCCGCTCCTCGGCGCGAGCAGCAGCTTCCCATTCTCCTGGCAGCCAGCCAGGGGGACCCGGGCTGAATTACGGCCGTTCTGCGGAAAATAGGCCAAATCCACGAAAGCGGGACACATGACTGCATCTGTGGAGCTCGTCCCTTTTTTTTTTTTCCCCCCCCCTCTGTTTATTCACCGCGAGGAGCCTCGGCCGGGCTGGAAAGAGCTTATCTCGGGAAGCCCCCTCTTCCGTCCGCGGCTGCCGCTGCTGGCTGCTGGCCAGGCCATTACCACCTCAAAGGGAAAGTTCCTAGCCGAGGCACATCGGCCCCGCTGCACGGCGGGTGGGGGTTTGATGTTTTCCCTGATTTTTCTCTCCGTGAGCTCCGAGGAGACCCCGGGATTGGGTTTCTGCACAAGTGCCAGCACCGGTCCCGGACCCGCGTGGGGATGTTGGCATGAACGTGTAGGGCCGGGCATGGGGTGTGCACACACGGCCACGTGTGGCACAGCACTGGGGACAACGTGCCCGGGTTCCTCTGGACTCCAAGGATGACAACAAGCTGAGGATTTACATTTCTCCTCGTGGAAATGCTGGGTCCGCTCAAAGCAGCCACTGCATCCAAAGCACGAAGACAGACAGGCACAAGTGGGGACACAGGACAGCAATTAAAGACAAGAAGGGTGTGGAGGAGGGTAACGCAGAGGAAGAAAGTGATGGCAGCTCTCAAGGAGGGGTTAGAAACTGCAGATCTCACCGTTCAGTCTTCCTCGCTGTCAGCAGACCATCACTAAAGCTACGGACGCATTTCGGGAAGCACAAACACCCAAAGAAGCATGAGCATGGCCAGTGGGGGTGGGCCACAAAACACCCCCCGGGCAGCAAAATTCAGTGCCACGAACAACAGACAAGAGGAGATCCTGAAGAGAAACCCAGCACCCAGCCTGGGGGAGAGCTCAGCACCCGCAGCCCCTGCCAAAGGAAAGGCAATGGGGGCAGCGGAACGAAAGGCTGGACGTGCAAGTAGCCCAGCAATTCCCACCCGTATGCCAGACTGGACAACATTTAGCCACCTCAGCTCCCTGCCTCCATGAGATTTCGTTTTAATTAAGGTCTGTTAAGGATTTACACACGTGTGCGTGGAAACCCGCCTGGGAGCCCGCGTGGAAAACCCCAGCAGCAGCTTCACAGCGACACGAAACCAACCAACGGAGAGCTGCAGGAATTAGCTGGGGCAGTGACGGCCCCGAATGAAAATGAAAGCAGAAGAGGGGGGGGAAATATAAATAAATCCAGGCAGGCTCGCTTTTGTGTCACCGCACAATGGGGCACGTCAGCTCCGGAGCCTCCGCAAGCCATCACCCGCCATCTGGCACCGGGCAGGGCCGCTAATGGGAGGCCCCGGTGCCCCAGCTGACTCGCAGAGCCACGAGGGAAATCAAGCTGACGAGGTGCCCACATTAAGGCAGCTAAATTAAGGCAGATGAGCAAGAAATTCGGCTGGTGAGCCGCTCGGCCGGTGCGGGAAGGGCTGCGGCGCGCCGCAGAGCTACGGCCGTGGATCCAGCGGGGCCGGGGAGGGCACAAGGTGCCCCTGATGGTTTGCAGGACGAGGTGGGCACGAGGGGAGCTGCAGGCACGGCCCCCTTCACTGCTCCCGGCTCAATGGAGAGATGCACGAGCTGCCCGGAGGTGGATGGATGCGATGCATGCAGCAGCAGGGACGGCCTGGATGAACACCACTTCGTTGAAGCGTCGTTCTCCAAATTAACTCCAAATTGGAGCTGATCTGCTAGGAAATTACCACGGATAGGGGACACAGCAAGCAGGGGATGAAGATGATGATATTAGGGGTCAGGACCAGGCTCGCAGCACACAGTGACACGGGGCAATAGCTCTCCCCAGGAACTTCAGCAGGAACACTTATGAATATCTGATTTCCTTAAGTGCTGAATGAGAGTGCTGGAGCCTGGATCACGAGGAAAAAGCTGCCTTGGCGTAGCGAAGAAGTGGCTGAGTACCTTCTCAAAGACATGAGGTCCAGCTCCAGCCCTTTCGCTTGCCAGCTGCTGCACGAGGAGCGAGAAGAGAACAAGCCTCAGGGGATGAAGGCTGCACAACCCGTCCCAGGCACGGAATCGTGAATTGGAGAGCTCATCTCCAGCCCGGGGGGCACCCACAAACCCGCCTCCTCCCCTGCTCTGGACATGGCAGCAGGCTTCAAGGCCACCACAGAGGGCAGAGCCTCCTCTGCACCTCTGCGAGCTCTCCAGGTGCCATCCGGGGGAAATTTGGGTGCATTGGTGGGTGCCTGATGCTGCTTCTGTGGCATAAGATGCAGGTGAGAGCTCCCTAGAGGGACTCGGCTCTGGCTGCAGCGTGCAAAATCTGAACACCTGGCCATTTCTCCCCTCCATGGCCAGGTTGGAGGGCAGCAGAGGACCAGAGGCAGCGGGGCTTCTTCAGACGTGGGCGAAGAGCCCAGAAGGATCAAAGCAGCCCCACAGCAGCAATGCCACCCGCAGCTGGCCCCCGCACGCTGCCTTGCACCCCGGCACCACGCAGGCGAACGATTCCCTCTCTGGCTTTTCGCATGCCTTTGCCACAGCTGTGACCAGCAGCCTGCTTCTCACCGGTGCCAGGAGACGGCCGAGTGCTTCCCTTGGGCTAACCTGACCATCGGAGACCTCCAGGGAATCCCTGTGACAATCCTTGGGGCAAACAAGCAATATTTTTTTGCAATTGCGGTGCATTTCAGCATCCCTAGGTCCAGCTGCTTTTGCACAGCCCAGGGAACCTCTCGGGGTGGCAGCGACACCTTGCAAGAAGGTATTTGGGGATCCACCATCTCCGACGGCTGAACTCCTGATTCCAGCAGCCAGGCTAAGCCCGGACCCTTCCTAATGACTTCGGATCCATCAGGACGGTGGACGGCATCAGGAGCGATGCTGCAGCCTTAAGCAGCTCACATCACCTCCAAATCACGTCACAGACCCCTCACGCCCCACCAGCAGACGAGCAGAACTTTCATTAGGGTGGGAGAAGGGGAGAAAACCTCTCCACGCAATTAATTCGCCCTCAAAGTGAAGCTGGAGTAAGTAACGTGTCGGTAAACGCAGAGCACTACTGGGATAACAGCTGAGCAGGGGCTCAATTCAGCGAGCGTCTTCAGATGAAAATACCACTCATCGAAAAGGCATCACCGCTCGTTCATGCTCAATAAAACACAAAACGGTTACAGATACAATTGATGGAAAATGAGAGAGAGAGAGAGAGAGAGAGAGAGAGAGAGAAGTAAAGGTAAAAGGGCCAGGCAGGGAACAGCACACGAAAGGAAAAAAAAAAAAAAGGAAAAAAAACCAACCCTACCGTGAAGAGGTTGATTTAGCACTCTGCTTTAGGAGAAAATTCAAAAGCTGGTTTTAATATCTGATAAAACTTCCCTGCTGGTTGCCACGCTGCCTGACGGAAGCACGGAAGGCGCCTGATAGCCCTGGCACACCACACAATAAAAGATTTTAAGCAGCACCGCTTTACTCGGACTTGCTGCTTTCAGGGACATTTTACGGCTGTCCCTCAGTGTCTCACCACCAGCCCCCGAGCACGCCTGAGCTCTCAGCCTTGTGCAGGGCAGGTAGCTTCCCCCCAGGGCTGAGTTCCTCCAGTTTTTGACTGAGCTGAATATTGGATGTCGCAGCACCTTGAGGCAAGGATCTGCAAGGGCTGGGGCTGAGCCTGAAGGACAAGAATGGGAAGAAGCACGAGAGACCTTCCAGCTGGCACTGCCTGCTCTGAGCTGTTCTGGCAGCACAGAAGAGCTGGAATTGGGTCATGGGGAGATGGCTGGGAGAGGACCCACACCAGGGCTCGTGGCTCTGCTCTTTCCTTGTTTCTGTCCCTTTTGGGATCTCCCTTCGTGGAGGGCTCCAGCCCAGGCTGGCTGCTGCTGGCTCAGCCATAATGACAGATGGGGGGGCTTGCTTTCCACTATACTTCTGTTTTATAGATGATTTCCCATTCTAATAAAGGAGCAAAGCATTATCTGTTGTCTCTTATTTCCCAAGGAACGCCGAGGCTGGCAATGTACGTCTGTCTGTCTAATAAAACTTTTACAGCCCCCTTCCCTGAGTGTGGAGTCAAAACCAAAACCCTCTGCACAAAACCCTACAAAACCCCTCTGCACGACCGCAGGTCCCAGCACAGCCTGCAGCTGGCTGTAGATACCTTGAGACAGAGGACGACAGCAATTTCTCCAAAACCACAAGGTTCTCAGCGCAACAAATACGCCCACCAGGTATCGGTGATTTCCAGCTGGAAGGAGGAAGAATCGGCACAGAAAAGGCTGTCTGCAAGCAAAAATCTTTCTCGCACTCTTCCCTGCGATGCTGCCAGCTCAGATCAGCACCAGTAAGCGACCCCTAACCCTAACCCTAATCCTAATCCTAACCCTAGCCCTAGCCCCCTCCACATGCAGGATGAGCAAGGAGAGGCACAAAACCCCTGCCTCGTATCACAGCTCTGGAGCTGCGTTGACTGAGAAAAGGCAGCGTTGGCCAAGGCAGATAATTACTGGGAAGCACTAATTAGGAGGGTGAACAGGGGGAACGTGGAAGGGAAAAACATATCCGATGCAAGATGGCTTAATCACCCAGGAGGAGCCTCGTCCCAGTCCGCTACTGCCTCCACCCCTGGGTATCTTTTAAGACATCTAAATCCAGGGTGGCAAATTCATAAACCAGGGGGAAGAAAGGTTCTGAGGAGCAGGAAACTTTTCCTATCACATAAATCAACCCAGGGAAAAGATTTCATGCTGCAGAAACCCAAGGCCGAGTTACTCATACAGTCAATCACAAACCCCAGGAAGGAGAGATGTTTCCTTTCTCTCTGCAAAATGTTTTTTTTTTTTGTTTTTTTTTGTTTTTTTTTTTTTTTTAATGTCATGAATGGTTTTAATTAGCGGGCTCAAAGCCCAAGAGCAGTTCTGGAAGCCCAGAAGCCTGTCCCTTCCATGGTGGTAGAGGAAGCCGAGCATCCCTGCAGGAGATGTCCCTGCTCCCAGGAGCAGCTCCGTCCCCCTGGCTCCAAACCCAAAAGCAGGCGGGGAAGCGGAGCACGGGGTGGTTTCCCACATCATCGAGACGGTTGGGTTTCCAAAATTTCTCACCTGTCCTCGGCAGCTTCATGCTCCTCAGGTATGGCTCTGGGAGACACCAGCCCCTCTCCTCCCCACGTCTCACCAGTTTTCAGAGCTCAGTGCCGAGACGGCCAGCTGGCATCACACCCTGCACTGCTTCAGCTTCAATACTCCCTGAATTCTGCTATGAGCTCCACCAGCAAACACCCGACCATGGGTCCAAGAGAAGCTCCAAGCCCCTCGCTCTTGGATCACGACTCAGATCCTGGCTTGGCACACGGCAAACAGCTGGGAACGAGCTCCTGGGGAGATAACATTACCCTGCAGCCCTTTAGGATGGCAAGAGCCGCCGCTGAGCCTTGTTTCGGAGAGCACGCACCACCTACATTAAGCCAGCAACCTGACCTCCATAAAACATAAAACAATTAACTCACTAATTAGTCAACAAATAACTTTCACCCACGTAGATACCAAGTTGTTAGGAAATCTATTAGCATTTCCACTGTAATTTCATGCTTTGCTGATGATGAATAAAGCAAGGTTGAAAGGGACCTATTCACATCCTGAGCACAATGGCCGGTAGCCGTACGATGGCTAGGGGGAAACTTCCTCTAAAGAGCCGAGCGGCGGGGCCAGAGCCACGGCCAGTGTCACCGGCACCACGGCAGCACCGAAACCCAGCGGGGGCAGAAGGAAGAGCCAGGGCCATGAGGCAGCCGGGGCAGCTCTCCCCGTGCTCCCTAAGAGTTTAGGTCTCAACCCCAGGATTTGCTTAAATGGGTGGTTTTAGTTCCCCTAGCCAGCTCCACCACAGGCAATAGTAATCTTACCCCTCCAAAAAATGGCTTTTTCACCATCTCCAGCTGCCACTGGGCTGTGATCTACAAGCAAGGCCACCAAGAGCCACAAACCTACAAGCATCCCCTCTCCGCTCCCTTGCGGAGGACCCAAGCATGCCAAACAAGCCCATGCCAAAGGTCAGAAGACCCCCAAATTACAGCGTGCTGCTGCCAGCCCTTCACATCACGCGGGTGAGCACCTATGTGAGTACCCATGCTGGTCACAAGGACCCTCACGCATGGGGAAGGTGGGGTCTCCCAGGGGACAGGACCCTCCCGATGGCAGGACGCGCTCCTTGGTGGCATCCCAACGCTGTGCCAAGGAGGGGGCAGCGCCTCCAGCCCTGCCTTCTCGCCTGCCCTCAGAGGGACCTCAGTGTGGGAAGGGCCAAGGACTTGCCAACTCAAAGGGCAAGCCTCGGATGAGCACCAGGAATGCACGCGGCATCCTAACAAAGACCTTCAGAGATGGAGCTAATAATACCTAAGGCTAGAAAGAAGGAAAGGACGGTCAGCACACACACCAGGATCCCAGCCATGTGCACGGGCAGAGGAAGGACACCTGGGACTCTGGCTGTCCCGTTCGCTCTGGAGCACAGGGACAGTCACAGCCACTGTAGGGACAGAGAGGAAATGCAGCTCCTGAAATTCAGCCCCCACTCTCCTTTTGTCCTACCGTATGCCGGCACGGGACGAATTTGCATGTTAGAACAATTAGACGTGAAACATTACAAGCCTTATCTCGGCGATATTACATAATTGGATTTGCGGCGCATACAGATAATGAAAGCCAGAGCTTCCAGCAGCCAGAGGTATAAATCATACGCCACAGCTCCTGCAGTTAAAGTTCGGAATATTTTAAGAGGCCTTGGCAAAAACGGTGTTTACATTAAGGAATCGAATCGTGTTATTAGGCCCTCCGTTTATCCAGTAAAATCTTTAGAAAGCCCATAAACTCGTTACTTTATTAGTTCAGACTTATTATATGTATTTGATGCAATACTCGGAGGTATTGTTAAGCTCCGGCAGGGAAGGGTTACGGGTGTTATGCTTTTTCCTTGTGGTAGCACCAGATGTGCCGGGGGCTGATTTGGAAGCTCAACACCCACAGCAAGCCCCCAAAAAACCTTCTGTGTGTTTCCACTCACCGGGGACCTCGGGCACATGGGCAGCTCCGTTCCCTCCGAGGACAACTCCTCACCCATCGGCCTCCCCAGCCCATGGGATGGCCACCTAAGAGCTGGCTGTGCAAACCCAGCTGTAAACCCACTCCTGGGGTAACGATGCCTGCACTTCTGGCGCTAATTAAGCCAAACGAGATCCCGCTCCCCGCCTCTGGAGCACCCACGGAGCACGGGCGGGATCCTGGTGCCACTTGGCTAGCAGGGAACTGTTTCCAGAGCTGCTCTCGCAGCAATCCGTCCTCATCATCCTCTCGGATCCAGATTTATGCAAAGAGCTCAACGCGTTAATTCACGTACTTGATGAATATGCATTGCCGTGCCTGCAGAAGTGGTAGCAAACACCCTAATTACCAGCACACCAGCCCCATCGGGCTGCAGGATGGAAAGAGATCGCCAGGCAGAGCGGTGCCGTGCTCCTGCTGGCTCCAGCGGGCGGCTGACACCAGTGCTGAGCCCCTCGGCTTTGGCCAGGGCAGGTCAGAGAGCGTCTGAGCCCAGAAACCAGTGGCACAGCCAACACATGTGCTTTGATCTCACCTCGCTTGCGGGGGATCCGCAGGAGGACCTCGGCTTGGATGGGCGTGGGGTGCAAAGTCACAGATCCCCAGAACGAGAGGGATTTTTTTCCTGTTGGCAATCTTGTTTTCAACCCACTCTTCTGATTTTTCAGGGTCGGATCTGAGTCAGGAAAGCTTAAAGCACCGGTGCACAAGCATGAGGGCACCGAACCCTGCCACCAGCCTCTGATGGGAGCACCCCCAGCAAGCCAAAATCATGCCAAAACCACCCCCAAGATGCGTGCAGAACCCCATTAACCCATCAGGCAGCGCTGCTCCCAGGGGGCTACACAGCTCCAACTCCAGCTCCCAGCACCACCATCCTGTCGGCGCTAAGCAGAGCACACCCTGCACCCCAAAGCCAGCCACGTGGTGCTCCCCAGGCCTCCTCCACGGGCCCCCCCATTCCCCCGGGCTCTCTCGCCCCGCAGCAGCTGGGTGCCAGGTGAGCGGCGAGGCTGGCCCAGGGGGCTCGCAGCCCCCGTGACCCCGCAGCTCCTCGCCCCCCTTCCCCGCCGCCTGCCTGCCTTTGAAGCCCGGATAATGACAAAATGACATCCTGCCCCTGCCCGCTGCCGGGGCCCCTTGCCTGACCTCGAGGTGTGACGGCTCCTCGGGTTCAAAGCACCGGGAGGATGCTTGGAGCTGAGCCCCAGCCGGCTGCGGCCATTTCGCAGCCCCAGGGGCGACAGCGCTAATGGACGGTGCAAACCACCACGGTCTTGCTTTCGCTGCAGCCCCAAAACACTCAGGAAACACTGTTTTCCCCTCTTTTTATTTTATTTTATTTTTTCTAGCTGGAGCGTGAGCAGATTCAATGCCTACATTGGGAGTTTTTACCTGGAAATGAAGCTCTTTCCAGGTGAGCGGTCACCAGAGCTCCCCGTGCCACTGCAGACTAAATACTTTATAAGGTCTAATTATTGATTCAAGCAGACGGGGCACTGATTGCTGCCAAGCAGAGTTTCAAAGAGGGATCGGATGAGCCCTAGCTCTCTATTTGATATGTCATTAAATCGGGTTCCCCTTACCTGAGCTTCTCAGCTCAGACACCAGTAAAAACAGACGAGACTTTATTTCTTCAAGTATTTCCTATCCCCTCTTTAAAGAACAATAATTAAAATGCTTGAACAAAACCCTCCCAAGGCTTCCGAGCAGACAGGGAAAACATTTTTTAATCTCTCCCTCCGCAGTTTAATATCGGCAATCATTTACCATAGGCTCAGATTTATTTAATGGGATGTGCAGCATGAGCAAGCAACCACCCGCTCTTAGAAGCCGGGGATGCAAAAACTCCATCACTGGCGGCTGCAGCCGTCATAAAGGCCATTAAGGGAGCTAGTCTGCCTAAATGCACATAATCAGCAAATTTATGGCCTGTTTCTCCTGCTCGGCGAAGAATTGGCAGAGGCAACAAAGACGTGTGATGCTGACAGCTCCCAGGCAGGGCTGGCGTGCAGCTCGGCAACACCGGCCCCCCGAAACCTGCAACAGTTTGGGGCACAAACGCGCCCCGCACCTCACAACAGCTCCGCCGCCCGCACGCCCCAAGCTGCCCAGTTCAATTTAATTGATTCCCCCAAGGGCTTTGCTATGGGTTTTATAGTGCATAACTAATACTGATAAGCAGGCGTGATAAGGTAGTGTTATTACCCAACTAATGGGTCACTTCATCCACAAATACTTTCTAATTTAATTGAAAACAGGAACACGAGCTGCAAGCGAAACCTCCGGGATCATCAGCACCAGCCTTCCGAGCGGCTTTCCGCTCTCCCCTTCCCACCTTCGGTAGCTCACGAAGCATGGCAGATGTCGCCAAACTGTGTTTTGTGGCTATGGATTCACAGCTGAAGACCTCTGGATTCAATTCAGCCGTGCAGCGAGGAAGTGCAGCTCCCGGGGACTTCAAAGGGAACTGCATCCATCACTTTCAGCGGAGCTGAATTGGCCTTTGCTTATACCTACCTCCCTAGGTCTGCCCCGAAAAAGGAAATTCCTTGAATAACTTTCATGTGCTTAACCCTTCGGAAATGGTAGGCATTAATAAAGCCCCTCCTCAGCATCCGCTTGCCTGGCACAGGTTTTGGAGGCCAGCCGCGGCTGAGCGGCGGAGGTGGTTGCTGGTCATTAACAGAAACACGCACCTCCGAGGTTCCTCGCGGCTGAAAACCAGCACGTTTCGCATCCCTCCCGAGGACATTCCTGAAGAGCACAGCTACCATTAAGCAAATTGCTCTAACAAGAGCCTGGCCTCCTCTAGTAACAGCTACAGGATGAGGCAGAGATATCGGGTGAACTTCTCGGTTACTCGGGTACTGGGGAGAAGCACGGTGACCTCTAACTCAAGCAGAAGGAAATATTTTCTCTCTTTTCTCCGTTTCCAGCTTGTCTAGCACTAACCCTCCTCCCCAGGGGGGATTTTTGCCCATTCTCACTGCCCCTCTGCTTGGTACCACGGGGTGCTACCACATTGCAATGCTTGGCTCCCACTTCGAAACCAGACCAATTGCTGGGAACGAGGATGGTTTAAATATTCCTGCTTACCTCTCCCCCTTGTGCCTACAGCCTCTGTGAGAGGCTACAAGCCCAAGTTCTGGCTGATCAGAAGCTTAACTAAGTGACAGGAGAGACAGACCTGGGACCAGCTTGTGGGGGTCCCAGCACCGGAGCTGGGTGGGCACCTCGGGGGGCTCGCGGTGAGCACGCACCTCGTCTGTCACCAGCACCAGGCTTTGCAAAGCAGGAGCAGACTGAAAGGAAAATAAAACGCTCCCCAGCCCGTCCGTGTGTGCATTTCCCTTCATTAGCACTAAGATCAACAATTTAACAGGAGGCAGCTAGGGGATAGCAAGACCAATCCAAACAGTTTTACTTAAATTCCGTCTAAATGAACCCAGTTTTCTGGGCTTTTAGCAATGGAGGGATAATGTATGCTTATTAAAGAGCATGTCAAAGCCCCAGTCACACAGTCTGGGCATTCAGCTAAAGCGAAGGTCACAGATCTGTGCCCTGGGGCCAGGAGAAAAAGGCTCAGAGGAAGAGGAGTGGCCATCTGGTCCCCCGCTTCTGCAGAGGTCACTGCTTTCTGTCACCCCCCCCCCCCGTGGCCTCTGACTTCTAGGACTCAAAAGGGGAAAAAAAAAAAAAAAAAAAAAAAAAAGAGCCAGGAATGATGAAAGCGGGGCCCTGATGTGCTGAGACAACTTGCTAAAAGAGCTCTAACTAAAACCAGCCACATGCTCTGCACGGTTAAAGGGACAGCTCTCGCCTCGCCGGCGCCCGCTGCGGCGGTGCCTCCCGCGTGGGCGCGTTCCTCCACGCAGGGCCAACGGCTGGGGAGAAAAACCGAGCCCCCAAACCTCCCCTAAACCTCCTCCTACAGCTGCAAGGGGGAAGCAGGGATCCCGATGTAATACATCGAAATACAGCAGCGGCAAGACAGGATAGAAGGCGATGGTGGGGGGGGAGGCAGAAGCAGAGGCTGTTTGCAGCGGTCTCTGAAGTGCCAGACACCCGCACATGCCTGAAACGAAGATTGATGGTGTTCGTGCCCGGCGTGCTTGTTTCCTGCTCGGCAATGGCATGCGCACCGAGTCGAAGCCACTAATTGTTCCGTCCGCATCGCCGTTTGCAAACTGGATGGCTGAGGAGGCGGAGAAAATAAATGAGGTGTTTATTGGAAGGAAGGCCGGTCCCATATTCTTTATAAAAAGCAAAGCAGCTCTGATCCTCCGTCTCCTGAGCCGGCTTTCTGGTTGAGATGTGACTTGGAGCTGCCGGGGCTCTCGTGCCTCCGGAGATCCTCATTCGGCATTCAAAGCATTACAGTAACTCTGCCATTTATTGCCAGAATAAACAGGTTTCTTGTTCATTAATTACATGGCTCTTCAGACAACATGCACAGTTCGCCGTTACCTGGGCTCTGGGCGGTTTGCTCCCTGCATGCCCGAACGCTGTGGACTTTTTATCGAGCAATTCGGCTTCATTTTAATCCGTGATTTATCTGCGGGCCCAGCTCCGGTGCCTGAAGGGTATTGTTTAGGGAACAATGCTGATGTACACGTTCCCACATCAAGTGTCAAGGGAGAAGAGGGCCGCTCCGGAGGATGCATGGGCTCAAAGGAAATCATTAAAAGCCACTGGCCTGCAGAAACTAAATTGTATTCGAAAAGAAAAACTAACAACAGGCAGGAAGCTACTGGCAACCAGGCATAGCGGAGGAAAGCAGCTCTGGGGGGAATAGCTCGGTTTCCCCTTACAAGCCCTCACCACGGCCCAGGTTTCTTTTTTCAGCAGTGACAGCCACAAAGTTAAACTCCCGTTCATACACACAGCCCCGGTGCGTGGCTCGGTGTCATCTGGATCAAATTCTCCTTTTCCCAGCATACAGCAGAGTCACAAAAAGCCCCTTAGAGGCACCGGCAAACCTGCCTCGCTCCCCGCCAGCATTAACAGAATCCAGTATTTTATTCCCAGCCCAAGCCCCTGGAAATGAGCGCAGCCCCAGCAAAAGCAACAACTCCAATTAAAAGCTGCTGAGGAGCTTCCCCACTTCGTATCCCAAACGCGTTCCTGTTAAAGCACAGCCCCGAGCAAGCGCAAATCGACCTCGGGGAACGCCGCGGCTTTGTGACAGCAGGAAAAGAGATGCCGAGTATTTGCTGACTCTTCCCCTGTTTGCTCAGGAAAAGTATTTCTTCCTAGGATGCCACCTGCACTGCGATTGTCTGAGCAGCTACTTTTAAATTAAATTAAGGGAAGGGCACAGTGTTGTGTAGAAGATAATCAGTGCAGTGCAGTGAGAAAGCAAACCCTTCCTTTTGTCAGAATAATTTCTGAAGGAGCTAATAAAGAAAGGCGCCATTATCTCATCCCTGCTGCTCAACAAAGGTCAAGAGAAGCTGCTCCTGCACCAAGGATGGAGGCACATTTCAAGGTCTCCATCCGGCGGAGCAGTGAAGCACCTACACAATTCAAAGCCGGGAGCAATGCCACCGAGCACCAAGTTTGTAGCCCAGGTACTGGCAAACCTCATGCTTTGGAAACCCCGAGGAGATGGGTACCACCGACCTAGGGAAAGCCCAGTTGTGTGGGTTCTTCCAAGGAGGCCGGGCTGGAGCCTGTGAAGGATGGCAGAGAGGAGAGCTGCTGGTTTTATTCCTTAAGGAATAGATAGTATTAATGATGCCTTGACACTACAGAGGTTCCCTGCCAACACGGGCGCTGTGCTGACTGAGGGTGCTTTCCAGTATCATCAACATGGGAAAAAAAAAAAAAAGTCACCTTGCACCATCTTGACGCTCCCACCTGAAGGAACAACAGCTCAAAGCACTCGCACGGCTCCCAGCTGCTACTTCTCCTTCTTCTCCAAGCCCGAGGCCGTCTCTCCACATCAGCCACCTCCACCACGTTGCCCTGAGCCAGCACTGCCAGCCCAGCGAGCTCCACGATGCAGCAGCCCACCAGGAACCAACCTGGGCTGCAGGTCCCACGGACACACATTGCTTTTCCAGTCCTCAGTGACACCAGGTCCAAAAAGCAACAGCATCACCAGAAATGCTGCTAATCACTTAATAATCCATAACCACAGCTGTACGTAGCCTGGCTGCACCGTGAAGTCAAACACCAGCTCCCAGACAGGCTGGAAATGTAATGGATCTCTCAAAACAGTACAAAACGCCCCTGCCTTTGGGGATAAAGCATTTCCAACGCACTTCACAACAAGGAAGAGATAGAGGAATTAGATGCCAGTTCATCTGCAAATATAATTAAACTCCGCAGCACTAAGACTTCATTGTTAATTTACTCGCACGTCCATGTCATATGTGCAACAAATGAGAAGCAGGGCTATTAATTCACAGCTTTACATATAAGCTACTCGGAACGCAGCATAAAATGGCAGGAATACAGGCAGCTCCATCCAGAGCTCCGCAGTTGGTAAATTAAATCTATGTGCAGCAAAGTAAATTGAAATACATACTGAACTTATTACCGTGTCTAGTTTAATATCTACAAATGGGCTGGATTTCTCCAGGTGAATGTTATCCATATGCAGTGGGTGAAATTTGGCTGCTCCCAGCTCCCTGCTCAGCATCTCGCCCTCATCCTAGGGGCGCTGCTTCGCCCCGACGCCTCCGGGGCTTTGGGGTGGATGGGGAGGGGCAGATCCCAGCAAAAGTTCACAAATTTGAACGTTGTTCAAGTATCATTAGGAATAAATGCTGTATTTTCAAAATTCAGCAGTGTTTTGTAGGGTCAGATGGACACAACTGGAAAAATAAAAGTATTTTGGTCATCTACAGAAGTGTTTTGATGTTTTTATATCCAGGTGACAATCAGGCACACTCAGGAAGGTCAGGAACATCCCACAGGGTGTTACAGCCCAGGCTTTGGGACATAACTCAGTGTCGAGCACAAATCTGAAGGGGAAAAATACTCACAACGACTGTTTTTTTTCCACCCACAACAGTCTGCAGCATCCCTTTGCTTCAGAGCCAGCTTCTGACCGAGCATCTAACCAACACAGCCAGCCCAAGCTGGGCCATGAGGGCTTTAAGCAAAGAAAACTGGGACCAGGGCATGAAGTCTACGCTCAAATTTAATTTTCAGAAGAAAAACATCCCCTTGTTCCACCCCCTCCAGCCTGCCCCTGCCTAACGGGCTTTATTTAAACAGGGCTCCCAGCAGCTCGCCCCCCTTAATACTTCCAATCCCTAATGCCTGAAAAGCTCTTTCCCTGGACCCTGCCCGGTTTATAGGGTTAATTGAATGCACACTGATCTACTAAGTGTCCAGGAGAAGAAGCGCCATTCTTTAAGATGTCATTTCTCCCCCCCATGGCCCCCCAGACAATGCTGCGGGGCTGCGCCTGGCCAGCCCTGGCCCCAGCGAGGTATTGTTCCCCGGCCGGGGGGGCCCTTCGAAAACAAAGCAAAACAAAAGAATCCCTGACATGCCTAAAAAGGAGACTTCATGCCAGAGCTAACCTTTGAAGATTTATTCCCCGCTGCCCTTGTGACCCAATTCAACCTCCATTACTCAGGAATTCCCCAGACAAGCCCCGAAAGGCAGGGATGGAATTTCGGACTTTCTACCTCATTTGTTTGTGCAGGACAGGGTGGTCTGGCAACCCCGGTCAGAACGGGGGGGGGGGAGAGGCTTGATATAAATACACGTCTGAATTTATAGGTGCTGTAGGTGTTACACACAATTATCACGACGATTCCCTCGCCCTCTGCTTAAAATTGCAAATCCCCACCTCGCACAATGCCACGGGACTCTACCAGGCTTTTGTGCCTCCCTCAAGCCTCAGAATTCACCGCCTACTTTTAGGGCTGGAAACTGGAGGGGGACACTGGGGGGGGGGGGGGGGGGAAGGCTCATCTACATTATAAAACTGCAGCCTGCTTCCCTTGAGAATATCTCCAGTGGGGTGAGAACTTGGGAAATGCTCGTTTGGGACATCTGCTGTGAAACACCTCTTGCAACAAAGCTTTGGAAGAGCTGGGGGGCAGCCCTTAGTGCAGGGCCACGGGAAATGCCCAGGGAGATGTGTCTGTGCCTGGCAAAAAGTCAGAGAAACCCTGAAGGAAAGATGCAAGAGCCATGGAGTCAGCCAGACCCTGCGAGCATTATCTCTGCATCGCTCCTCTGTCTGCAGATGGCTTTGCCAACAACACCGGGGGGTGTGGGGGGAGGAATCCAATTTAAGCACTAAAAAACTTGGAGGAAATAGCTCGGGAAGGAGTCATAAAAATGTCACACATGCCTGGTCTCATTAGGCCAGCCAGGGACGTGTCCCCCCTGCTGGGCTGAACGCAGACCGAGCTGGAGAGCGCGATTGTCCTGGGTCCGGTGCAGTCTCCCGGGGATGAACGGAGTTCTTGTGGCCACTGGGGTCTGGTATATGGCATGGGGTGTCAGCGCCTGTTAAACTACTGCTAGGAATAGCAGGGAAGCTGTGCTGGTGCCTGAGAAATGCTGTGCTCCCCTCCAAGCTGCTCCAGCATCAGACCAAACCCAAAGTCCAAGCGTGCTGCTGGCAGCCACGCAGCTGCCTGTCCCCTGCTCTTCAGAGGGGACAATTTCTCTCCCTGCACAGTAACGCAAGCGAGCTTCTGGGCCAGTGTTTTGCTCTGGCCTCTCTAATCAGCCGTGGCTTCCCTCGGACCCTTCCTCCGGGATGGCGAGGGGGATTTTGCATGCCTCAGGTGCTGGGAACAATGCGGTCTCGCGCTCCGGAGGAAGGAGAAAATTCTCTCCCCATGGGTAGCAGTAGGTCGGAAAGAGGGCTGGCTGGAAAATAACTGCCTGGATCTCCAGCTGCACACTGGCCACATACTGGGAAAAGAGCTATAAGCAAGTCCAGCTCAGGGCAAGGTGCCTCATACCCAAGCTAACATCCTCAGGTGGAGGAGGTTTACTCCAGAGAACAGTCCTTACCCCAGCCCCACCACACTGTGTGTGGTGGAGAAGTAAAATCTTTGCTAAGAAGCATCGTTAGAGCTGCTGAACGCCTCAGAACACACAGCGTGCATATGAGCAAGAAGCCAGCAAAGGTTTATCTGCAGGTGAGCTCAGAGATGTTCATCTCCGTGACACAAGGTGCTGCACGCTTCACAAAGTACATCGCTGCTTCCCTCTTCCAAAAGGCCTGATCCTGCCTACCTACCTGGGGAGAGCACTCGCAGGCCATCAAGCACGACAAGAAAATTCTCTGTGGCAACTGGAGCGCATGCCCCAGCACAGACGTGGCTCTTTGGAGAGCTGGCAGCGAGATCCCTGCTCCTCACAGAGCCTGAAAGGTCCCCCCAGCTCTCACTGCTCACAGACACGGAGCATTTAAGCACTGAAGTCAGTTAAGTGCAACAGTTAATGAACTTTTCACCATTTTCGTGTTGAAAAGCTTCGAGTTAGAATGGGAACTTCTGATGTTGGCTTTGAACGAGCACAAATAACCCCAGCAGAGCAGGGGTTATTAATTCCTCCCCAGGCAGGGCACAAACAAGGGGCTAAAGGCTTTCATGCTCCACATCAGCTCTGCAACAGAGCTCTGGACTTTCTCGGCATTGTCCTTCCCCTCCTATCCCTTCATGTCCACCCTGAAAAATGACAGTGATAGCATTCACCTGCTTTGCTGGCCCCACGAGCGCTCCCTCGCTAATCCTGGCATCCTCCTTTGTGGACAGGGGGCTGTTCTCAGCTGGAGCCGTGCTGACGTATGCCAGCTGGAAGTCTGTCCCATTAAGGGGTAGGTGTTGCTCGGGTCTACGTTCAATACCTAGGAAACGGGCTTGAGAAATGAGGTTAGGCACACAGCATGGAGCTGCACGTGAACTAGTAAAGGGAGCTTTACTCCTGCCTGGTTGATGCAGCCCTGAGTGACTGGCTGATTACTCCGTCTATATACAGTAAGACTACACTGTAAATATGTCAGCATCGTGTCAAACAAACCTCAGAAGTGGTAAGTACAAGGTGAGAGTCTGGAATGTAAAAACAATCACGTTTTTGGCTGGTATTTCCTAAGCACACTGGCTAAATGTCTGAACTGCAGCAAAGCTTCGAAGTGACCACCGCGTTGCGCAGCACGCATCGCAGGCATGTATGCAACACAGCTACCCAGGGAAAAGTCTGCAAAATTCACGATACGGTTATCCAAATCATTTACAAAGTCACAACACACTTACTACAAAAGTCTCCTGGGATTCTTCTGAAGCCTCGCTCCCCCAGGAAGACTTCAGAGGCCACCAGCACTAAATCCCACATAGGCACAGCACCCTGCTGAAAAGCCCCGTGCACCCACCCCGCAGAAATGCCTGCCAACAAACACAGGGTTGGCTCCAACACGCTCACCAAGCAAAACTCAATTAATCTCCTGACCCTTCTCATTAAGATAAACGAGGTCTGACTGCCACTTTACCTTGCCACTCTTTCACTTAAAACTGAGAAGGAGGAAGCAGATTCTTAATTAGCATCCATCACAGGCGTTCACAGGTCTCAGTGTGACGAGTAAGCAATCTGCTATTTCTTGGAAATCCTGGGTGACATCCCCCATCCCTGGGGGGACGCCTGCCCCGTGCTGCAGGGCACGGAGGGACAAAATGTGGGGTGAAACCAGCACCCTGCCAGGAGCCCGTGGCTCACCTCCAAGCACGAGACACCCAGAGGTGCCCCGCAGCTGCAAGGTCTGTGTGACCCCTGTATCTCCTTGCTGTGGTTAAGCTTGAAGAGTTTCTAGCTCCCAGCCAAGAAAACTCACCCAATCCAGTTGTGGACCCCACAGCAAAGTGCTGCGTGGTTGAAAATCCCAAACGCTATCAGGCATGCTGGGGGGAGGCTGGCTGGTCAACGAGCTTCCCTGGCTGCTTCACAAAAAGCTTTGCTTTGTTTCTGCTGGAGACTTTGCTGCCATGGACTGCAAGGAGCACATAAAGATTTTAGAAGGAAAAAAAAAAAAAAGGCAGGAAGAACAGATTTGCTTTTTTTTTTTTTCTTTTAAGTAGCCAAGGTTTCAGAAGCTCATAGAGGACCAGCAGCCAGAAGGCAACTGACACAGGCTACAGGACCCAAACAGAAATGCCATGCCACACCTAAGGAAATCTGCTTCATCAGAATGAGCCCCCTGAGGTGTTGTTGTTGTCTCAATGATGCTGATGGGCACCAGCTGAAGGCTCCAGGTGTCCTTCAAACACGGGGCCAAAGCAGCCCCCACTGACCCCAGTGAATGTCTGCCCTGTCCAGCAGGCCTAATAAACCCACCTCGAAATGGAGATCATCTTTGCATGGCAAAGGCAGGTAATTCACTGCAAAGGAAGCCTCAAGCACTTGAGCAAATAGAGATAGGGGAGAAATGAGCACCCCTGGAGAGCTGGCTGCATTCCTTCCAGAGACCCAGGTGCCCATCTGGGGCTGGAGTTTGCACCTTCCAGCTTTACTCACCCGAATCTCAGGGAGGAGTTAGCCCCAGGAACGTTAACGAGGAACAAGAAATCCCCAAGGTGCTGAGCCTGTCTAAGTAAATCACGCTTGGAGGTGTGATCCGGCCGCCCTCGCTCCCACCTGAGGAGACAATCAGCGGCTTCGGCCCAGCAAAAATACTGCAGGTCTCCAAGAGAGAAAGAGCAACAGATTAGAGCCCTCAGGAAAAAGATAAAATGGACTATTGGCTGGTTAAGAGTCCTTGATTTGAGGAGGATGGGCCTGTGGTTCAATTTTATCAGCTGCTCAATAGGTACATTTAATGAACTTCATTGCTGCCTGTCTCTCAACTCAGATGGGGATTAGCATTAAGCTGGGAGAAAACAAAGCAATTTGATGGAAAAACATGTAATTGAAGCAAATGAGGATGGGAACCACTCTGACCTCCACAATGCTGAGGGTATTTTGACTCCAAACCCATTAAAAAAAAAATCCCCAACTATCCCCGGATTAAAAATAATAATAATAAAATCCCCACAATTCACCTTTAAGCCATCCTCCATTTATTCCCCATTAAAAACTCGAGGTTGTGTAAATTGGATTCAAATGAACGTATTTACATTTGCGGGAGGAACCTGAAGCCAAGCTGTCAAAACGTCACCCTGTCACTCATGTTTGCATCGCGCCCCGTCACAACACCGAGACGTGTGTGTCCCCCCCCTTCCCCGACAGCTTCCTTGGACCCAGGGGATGAGTGGCAGCGAGGACGGCTGCTGGGGGGGGGGTCCTCCCAGGGATGCCGTGGTGGAAAAGTGTTATTTGCCTGCAAATTCTGGCACGCCGGGCCCTTATTGTCATTGGATTTCGGCCAAGCGCTGCCAGGACACAAGAAGGTGATTTAAGTTGGGATTTTCCTTGACTCGCCGCCCCTCGTTCCTCACCTTTCTGGGGCAAAAAGCTGGCATTGTGTGCAGAGCTGTCACGGAATGGTTCGTCTTGGTTAGCAGCAAGCCCGGATGGAGGCTGGGTTACACGGGCAGGGTCGGGTTCACTGTGAAAAACTGCGTGTTACTAATCTGGGGTTATCTATTGTATGCCAGGGATTACACAACTCATCTCTCTTTCCTTAAAAAACAAACACATGGGGAAAAAAAAAAAAAAGACTAAAACCAGACAGCTGAAGTTTCTGGAAGCAGGAAAAAAATCTCCAGAATGAGAATGAATCCCGAGTAGGACCAAGATTTACCACTTGAGGCTACACACTGCAGGGGAACATCAGTAGGAAGATGAGGAGCAGCCCCGTGGCTGACCAGTGGCATGAAAATTGCATCCCCACACCGAAGGAGGTGCCAGTCCCCCTGGCCATGCTGCTGCCTCTTGGGAGCTGGCTTGCTCTGGCTCCCAGGAAAAATGCATCCGAAGCCACTATCGCTAGGATGGGGTAAGGGCTTGAAGTTCCCACCTAGCTGCTTTCCAGGCCAGAATGGTCTGCTCAAAGCCCAGGAGACAACCCCAGATCTCTTATCATGAAGCCCGGATCCCAATTTTTAAACGTAGCTTAAGCATGCAGAGATGGGAGCATAACCCACGTACAAGACCATTTTCCTTATCAGTATTAAAAAGCTAAAATATTCCAAGTGCCCACACCTCGGCCTTTTATCTGAACCAGGTATTTTGGACCCCATCAGAGTCAGGAGAGCGCCTCGACCAGAGCCACAAACCCATCACTTCTGCAATCCTCCGAGACGCTGCCCTCAGACTCATTATCCAAAACCTAAATCGCCAAGAGCTCCATGCCATTGCTCTGCATACCAGCAGGAAAAAAAAAGGGGGGAAAAAAGTAAAATTCACCACGATCTAATTAGGAAAGAAACTTCCAGTCCCGAAGCAATTGCCGGTTTTCCACCCCGCAGATCGCGGCGATGCGGTGCGTGGGACTGCCACCGCGCCGCTTCCCCAGCGTGCCAGAAGTGATCAGCGTTAGGCCCTCCTAATGTGTCTCCGAAACAATAGCAATTACGGAGTCGCCCATTCATATCTAAAGGCTCAGCAGCCTACAACTTCCCTCAGGAGGCTAAAGACATTTCATCGAAGCAATTATATTTATGTAGCATTAAAGTACTTTCCTCGAAGCCCCGGCAGCCACCTCTCCGCATTACTGAGGAGCCCTCTCAGCCCACCCCAGCTCCTCCGAGCGTATTTTTTTTTGCCTGTTTAAAGACAGCAAAAAACACACACATCAGGGGCTTCGCTGCCTTATTTTTAACGTTATATTACGCTCGCTCACCCGAGGGATCTGACATGCAGATTGGAGCCTATTTACATGACAAGGGCCCAAAATGGAAGACGCTCGGCAGTTTATTCCGCTTTCCCAGCTCTCATCGTTTCATCAAGGATCTTGTGATGTCTGGCAGCGCTGTGAAGCCCCAACTTTCAGTGTTTTGCAGCTCTATCAACCTTCGCTCTCGTTATGTTGAAAGCGATGCTTTCAAGCTTTTTTTCTCAATGAATCACATATGCCGGGGACAGGACTTCAGGGTATCAGAGCAGCTAAAATAGATGATCTAAAGGAACTATTAATTAGTTGGTTTTTAATATCAAGATTTCAGAATGAATGGTGTAATTCTGGGAGGGGAGAGACAGCTTGCCTCACAGGTCTCGAGTGCTAGAAGCTGTCAATACCACACTGTATTTATTTTCCACTTTTTTTTTTTTTCCGCCTTTTCCTACAGAAGCAAAGCAGCTCTCCAGAAACATTCCACCTATGAATCTCACAGCATGCATCCGAACATGGGAAGGCAGAGCCCTTGGCGTGACGTCTCAAATCTCCACGATTCAACAGCTGATAATATTTGCCCTTTGAGCTGCACCAGCTGCACCCTCCCAGCACGCCCGGCTCGCAGCACTTCCAGCAGCTGGGATCCAGGCTTGAAAAGACGTCGCCTTCAAAGCACACGCTGCACCTCGCTCTGGTACACAGGGAGGGGGGATTTTTAGAGCTAATGCTTGGAGCTTTAACGAGGGAACGGCTCCCTCGTGTTCAATCACCGCTTCCTTAGACCTGGGCTCCTCTGTTGGAGGGCCATCGGTGCTCAGCGCCCTGAGAGGATTGCCCAGAGGCTGGGAAGCAGCTCCCATCCCTCTGGGCTAGCAAAGCAGCAGCTTGAATTTTGCAGCCTGCACCTTGCGGGCACAAAAGCCGTCCCCATCCCTCCTGCCTCTTCCTCTGGGGATGCCGAAGGCTGGACGGGCTCCCGGCCACATCGCCACGTCGCAGCCGAGCCCTGCGCTGGCCGAAGGATGAACTTGTTGCCATGGCAGGGGGAAGCATGTGTCGGGCTCCACGGCGGCTTTTTGTTGTTCCTTTCCCACCGCCGCGGCCCCGCCACGACGTGCCCGTCCTCTCACCGCGCTGGAGCAGCCTGGCAAAACCCAGCTGACCGTGAAGCCAGGGCAGCCCCGCGGCCGAGGGCTCGCCGCTGCGTTTCTCTGCCTCCTTCTTGAGCACAGCACGGGGGGAGCAGACCCAGAGGCACGGGGAGAGCCTCCTGAAGCAGGCAGCGCACCAGGGGATGGCAAAATGTCAGAGGCAGAAGCTCTGCCCTCTGTGGAGCCGGAGATTTTAAGCAGCAGCACTCAGAAAGGAGGTTGTCTCCTCTGAGATTACCCGGGCACAGCGAACGTGTGGCTGCTGCGGGGATGTTTGTTACGGGACAGGCTCAGCGCGGCTGCAGCATCTTTTAAAACTCCCCTGCAGCTTTGATTAGCCTTGCTAAAACCGAGGGTGTCTCTCGTTCGCTCATTAATCGCTCGCTGAGGCTGGTATTCCTCATCGCTGTGGGTTTTAACAAGGAGAAATGCAAAGGTGGGCTTAAAAATGAGAGCACTGCTCCTTCCCGAGCCACGGTTTCGGTGCCCCTGAGATTCCTGCTCTGCGTGGCAGCAAGCCTTTCCAAAATAATGAGCCCGCTTCCGTCCCAAACAGCTCCCGTTTGGAGAAATGAGCAGAAACGTATTATGGGCTCACCCTCACCAGATGGATGTCCTGCTTTGTTCCCCGCTTACAGAAAGCCCTACACATACAGTTTGGATTATCTTCATTGTAATTCTAATCACCGCCTCTGGAAGGGAGGGAGGGATCCCTGCCGCAGCCAGGAGAGCTAATTAAAAGTTGTGAGTCATCCAGACTTCTCCGCACACTGGAAGCGCTCTTTGGAGGACCAGGTAATCTCTCGTTCTGGGGGGAACACAGTTAGCAAAAGGAAAATTAAGTGGCCTTCCCTTGGGCAGGGTGCTGGGCAAGACCAAATCCTGCTTCCCCCGCAGGACGCGGCAGCGTGAGCCGCAGAGGTGCTGCAGACAGAAGCAAGCTACACGTGAGAACAGCAAGGCTTGTAAATATTCCCCAGAAACTCATCCCTGGGTGCTCGGACACCTCTGTGTACACATATACCCACGCTAGCTTTTATAACTAATTGTCTAAGAGGCTTTGGGGTCTGAATGCACAGAGCAGGGACCTCAGCCTTCCTCTCAGAGAACTTCCGAACCCCCGGCTGGTTCCTGGGGGTGGCTGGACACAAACACAAAGCTCTCAGAAAAGCCGGACCTGGGAACCTCATGGGGACCAGCTCGGCGCGGGCAGGATGAGGCAACAGACCCCAAACCCAAATGGGCCAGGTGGGGATGGGGAGGGGGGCAGCACCGGAGCCTCCGTGCCCAATTCCCGGGGACGCAGCCATCGGGAGAGGTGTCAGCAGGATGCCAGCAGTGGAGCCAGGCTTCCCAAGGCATCAACCACCAGGCTGCGTTGGCCAGAAATGTCTGAGTCCTTAAAACTTGCTCAATGCCATGAATCCGCTTGGCTTCGAGCCCCTCCTGAAGCCTTTGCTTCGTGGGAAGCCAGCCGCCCTGGGGATCCCTCCTGGCTAAAGGATGCTCCCTTCATGCTCCCACCTTCACGCCCAGGGCGAATCCAAACAAAACCAGACACGATGCGTTTCTACCACCAAAATGATCTGATTGTAACCGGCACGGCCTGGGGACTTAGACACCCACAACCAGCTTACCCCAAATATATGTTGGCTCTCATTTCTCCCTGGACGTGAACACCCAGCAAACCTGAATCCTGCCTGCAATGCTCAGCAAAGCCACGAACCCCACAGGTGAACACCCCCAGCTTTTCCCTGCCCCTCCGGAGGCATTCACAGCCTCCTCCTCGGTGGGATTTCACTGTCCCTCTCTCCCATTGCCACCCTATTTGCCCCCAGCCTCCCTTCACCCCCTCTGGTCCTTCCCACTGCCCAGATCTCCTTGTTCCTCCAAATTTCTGTTCCCCTGCAGTCTCAGCGAAGCACATCCCTGGTAGGAAGAGCTCCAGCCTGAGGCCAGGGTGGGCACCAACCTGCCCACAGAGACAGGAGGGAATGCATCCCAATGCGCTCTGCTGCTGCCCAAAAACATCTCCTTGAGACCAGCAACAACTCGACCTGGCTGGTTTGCTGTCCCTGCCCTTCCTGGGCACGGCAGGCAGGAAAATACTGGGTTTTCCCTCGGAGAAGGAGCACAGAAGCATTGACCAAGTGCAGCACAACGCTGCAGCTGAAGCATGCACGCACGCAGCCCTTTCTGCTCCTGCAGCACCGCCGCTCATTTACACACCAGCAGCCTAAAACTATCTCTTTTGTACGTCCAAATTGATCCCCGCTCTTAATTAGTGCTCTCGGTTGCAGGAAAATTTCATTTGTTTCTTCCAAATGCGGCCTGGCCCATTGTCCCTCTCCCGTGACCTGTGAAAATTAGTCATTGAGCTCAGTGACAGTGCTAAGTGCGAAACGCAGCATCAAAGGGACATAATGGGGGCCTCTCAGGCCTGACAAAAAAACACCATTAATCACGGCGTGCTCGAGAGGTGCCAACTTACTGAGGCATGGGAGCGGCGCCGGCCCCGCAGAGGGATTCACAGGAGGATCCCGCACCCGAGCATCGCTGCTCCTGGACAAATCCCAGGGATGTGTCCTCCCACGGTCCCACGGAGGTTTTGGAGCCATGCGGATGCTTTTTTGGGCAGCTCCTTGGTTTAAAGGGTTGGGATTGAGCGTGTCTGGTGACACCTTGCGCACTGCTTTGGCTGCGTCCGTGGTCCTACTGCCCTACAACGCGTGGGCCACCCCATAGGGTTGTGAGGCAGATTTCAGCACCTCCGTGTGTGTTACCAGGGCTAGCACGAGTGCCCGCAGCCTCCTGGAGCTGAACAAGGCATCGAGCATCCCCCAGCAGCCAGCACTGACCCCCTCGTGTCGTCCCAGGACCAAGCTCAGGGGGAAGGCACAGACAGCCCGGAGCGGGGCAGCAGCTGGGACAAAATCCCCTGGGGAATCACCCCCGGGACCAGGGCCAGAGCTCCCCGTGGACACATCTACACAGGTAGCAGTGGGGCAGCTGAACGTCGAGGGGACCGATTTTAGCAGAGAGACTTTTAGCATCAGAAAAATGAAGCAAAGAGGTAAATCTCCGCAGAATTCCAAGCCCTGGAGCAAAGCGGTGCGGTTAAGCCCTCTCCTGCAAATCCATGTCATTAAACAGAATAACTTGGACTCAGCGAATCCAAATGACTCTCACTTTCAAGGTCCTGCATTCAGAAGCCCACAATGGAGAACAATGAGGTAGAGAAAAAGCCGAGGATCTTGACGCCGCATTCAGAAGGCCATCTGGTCCGGCAGCCAGCGCTGGGAACGGGCAGCGTCGTGGGTTGAGATTTAATCTGAGCCACTTATTGAGTGACCTCAGGCGAATCGTTTGACCTCCTTTTGCCTCAGTCAACCCAACTGTAAAATTGGGTTTAAAGCAAGAACCTCTCTGAAAACCATATGCCGTGCCTAGGAGGAGCGGGAGCCGCTTTCCCTCCCAGCAACGGGGCTGCGGCCGTGGGCAAAGCCAAAACTGGCGCGGAAGAGGCAGGATCCGGCAACCCTTAGTGCTGGGGAGCTCCTGGACCAGTTCCCAACCTGCTGTCCTGGGAAAAACTGCTCCGCTTCCACGCAGGGGCTCACCTGAGAGAGGATGTTTGGGAAGGCTGCCTTTGCTCATCTCGGTGCGGCACCCAAAGACCCCAAACATTCAAAAATCGGGTCCCCAGTCTCACAGCGACACATGATATCGAGAGCATAGATTGCTCCGGCCAAACGTCCCCGCAAATCGATTCCTACTCCCAGCCTGGCCAGCGAAGGGCAGCACAAACACAGCCCCCAGCACCTGAGCACCACCACGGCCCCGGCCCCGCGTTCGCCTCCTGGCAGGTGCGCAGGGAAGCGAAGGCGCCGACAAAGCACGTCCCCATCAAACCAGGGTCCCCAGTAAAGGGGAAAACCAGCAGCAGCCTGCCCCCCTGGTGCAGTTTGCACACAGGGAGGGTGCAAACAGCTGGTGTGGGGGTGTCCGTGCCCACCCCGTGGCCAGCGGCTCCCTTGGGACCCCCAGAGGTCGCGGGGAGCGCGGGCGGCAGAGACGTCAGAACTTCCTCAGCTGTGCTCCCGGAGTTAATTGAGACAAATAACTCAACAGTGCTGCCATTAATGAAATTCTTCTGATGTATTTCCCCTGAGCTTTCCGTAAATGACTAAGTGACATTGCTGCCTGCAGTGCAAACCCCCCTGTATGAGAGATAACGGTGCCAGAGCTGAGGTTGGCGCGGCCCCGCTAGGAGCCTCGTGGAGAAGTGCACGATGATATTTAAATAACTCTCACACTGCTAGGAAACGAGCAGCCGAGAGAAATATGGCCTTATAATGTGCTCGAGTCTCGGGATGGCTTCTGGCTGTTACACGTCGACACTGAAAGGCAGCGGGTGGTACGTGACAAACTCTTTTAATCCCCCCCAAATCGACTAAAATTTCCAGCCAGATCTCTCCGTTCCCCCCCGGCGGCTCCGAGATTTGCCCATTTGTTTTGCAGCACACGCAGGGCCAAACACTGCAACAGGAGGGATGCGAGAGGTAGCGGCACGTCAGCCAGCGTGTCCTGGAGGCAGCCCAAAGAGCTGATGGAGAGAAATAACCCGCTCGCCCATCATTTCCCTCCCCTGCAAGGCTCTCTCGGTCTTTTTGCTTCACTCCATTTTTATTTTTATTTTTTTTTAGTAGTTCCTCGTGGGTATTTTCCCCGCTGGGAACCGCTGCTACAAGCCCACGATGTGCTCTGGGTCTCCTGAAAGCTGGGAGCATTCAAAGCAGAGGCATTAGGCAGAGGAACACCGCTGGTACCAGACTAAACCCCGCTGCTCAGGCTCACTCCTTGGTATTTGAGAAGAAAGAGCACGAAACGCAAAGAAAATGGGGGAAAAATAAACACAATTTTTGTCTGTGGATGCGAGAAACTTGGCGTGCAACACCAGGGGCTAAACTGCAAAGTGAACATCAGCCCCCAGATCCCGGGAGTGACACGGGCACGGCTCCGGAGCAGCAAACCAGCACCTCCGAAGCATCCCTTCACCTCCAGCACGTGCCTCGCGCCGCTGGAACCTGTCCTCACAAAAGCACCCCGCTCCCAGCTGTGGTTCCCTCGGTGGAAGCACAAGCGCAGGGCAGGGCCGTGCTGTCAGTACGGGTGCCGTGCCTGCAGGAACAACCCGCAGCGAGGCCGCGCGCTGGCGGCGTGACTTCGCGTTGGGAGCTGGGAACCGGCATCCAAACAGTGGCACTGCCCGGGAAATACCTCGGGGACAACTTTGGTGCCACCTTATTTAAACCTTAATTTCAAATGCTAACTTCATAATGAGTGGAACAAAACTGTGTAAAAACATTTCCCACTCTAATCCTGGTTTGATCCCCCCCAGTATGGCCTTCTTTTGTAATTACATCCCTTTGTGATCTCGCTCTAATGCCTTGTATTGTGACCCATAAAATAATCAGCCCCCTTTGTCTCTCCCTAATCCTTTTAGACTTCCTTCTTGTCTCTACACTCTTATAAATGCTGCCATTATTTGGGCTCAGCAGCTCTTCCCACCACCCCGGAGCCTGGAAAGGGGGCTGCAGGTTAAACCCTGAATGTATTCCGCGCGGAGGAGCTGAACCGATGGGAAGATCTTGGCTGCTTTAAAATCCCCGCGATTCCCAACCTCCTCCCCTCGCCGGGCTGCTTAGCGAGGGGAAAACAACTTGCAGGCATGCATATTCAGCAGACCTGCCCCCTTTTTATATTTTGCAAATGGCCTTGAGACCCTTGGCCCGGGGGTCTCGGTGGTTGGCGTGGCTTTAGGGAGAGCCCCGGGATGATTAGGGAGCTGAGGGATGATGGCAGGGCTGAGCCCCTGTCCTGCCCATGGCCAGGCAATGTGCTGGGGAGGAACGGGATTTGGGGCAGGATGCAGAAGGAGAAAGGCATAAAGGAGCAGTGACAGGCACAGGGGATACACGGAGTTAAGCAGGGCTACAGAGCAGTGCCCGGTGGCAAGACACGGGAAGGAAAGTGCCTTTTTTAGCAGCCCTGACCTCTCCAGCTTCACTCTCACCTCCCACAGTATCCCAGGAACATTTCACCGAGCTTCATGAAATATCCTCCTGGATCTAAGCCGCACGATTGACTTACCTTCCCTGTTTTTAATAGCACCAGATCAAATGGTGACAATCGCTGCTCTCGGGCCGGATGCGTTCAGAGCCTGATCCGATCCCCGGTTTGGTGGTGATTTCCAATTAGTGGTAACTGCTCGTTATTGAGTGATAGAATCAATGGGTCCTACTCCACCGGCCGGGCTGTGATTTACGATGATGCGGAGCCGGCTCCGTCAAATTACAGCGTTGGCAAAAAGGCTGGAAATGCCAGGAGACAGCGCGGCCGGAGCGGAGGAAGGTTGAGTTTAGCAAACGGTGGTGAGGAGAGGAAAAGTGGCTGCGTTTTGGGGAGCCCCTCTTCCAAAGGAATGGGCTCCAATGCTTACTGCTCAGGGGTGTCTTCGCCCCCAGACAGCAAAGGCAGGCACTGGTTGCTGGCACAGGCAGCGTGTCGGGCAGAGGATGGATGTGCCAAGGGCCTCTGCTCGGCTCGGTCATGCACATGCTGCTTGCAGACTTGTACTTGTGCTAAAGGAGGTTACAGTACAAAAATATCATCAAGGTGTTCAGCACATGGCCTGCCGAGCCACAAAACAGCCAAGATCCACCTTCCTCCGCTGAGAATCTTCAATCACCAATGACAAAATACAGATTTTTCCAAAGAACTGCAGCTAAGGGAATTCCACAAGCCAATTTCTGGCAGGAAGGTTTTCAGAAGTGCCCGCTCCGTGGGGAAACTGAGGCAGGAGAGCGACAAGACTCACCAAAGGCAGCAGGGGAAGCCAGGACTGACAACACAGGCTGTCCCGTTCCCCACCTTTACAGACAGCTCACCTACTGCTATGGCAAAACTGCACATTTTTGCAGCTCCACCGTCTCCAGACTGTGCCAAACCCGTGGCTTCCTTGCAAAGCTGGGCTCATCTGCCCGCCCCGCGCACGCACGGCGAGCCCAGCGGGGCCGCACGCGCGGCGGCTGAGCGCAGCACCTTCTTCCAGTTAAATTCTGCGTCCAAGTAAATTTGAAACATAAAAAAGCCACGATATCCAACCCACGTTTCCTGAATGCAAATATGTGCATTCCTCCGAGCTAAGCAGATTATATTCCAGGCAATAACCCGAAGCCAGGGGCTGTAACGGTGATACGAGACCGACGGCACGCCTTTGAAGACAGCGAAAAGTGCAGCGGGGCTCTCGAGGGGCTCCGCTCTGTCAGATCCCTTTTATTCCGCAGTAGCACGGCCTTGATCAACTTTCAAGATTTTTGTTTGCGAAAGGTTTTTATTTCTCCTCTGCTTTTGTGTTCGGATGTCAGGCTCGGGGAGAAGAAGAGCTTGGCACGGGGATGAGGTTTTACCCACCGGCAGTATTTACTCTGCTCCGCAACGGTCTGCTCAGCGCTTGGGTTTTTTGTTTCCAGGCAGCCAGCACCCACGGCTTCAAGGCAATGGTCCCCTCGTCACTAAAACAGGGATAATTACCTTCCCCACCTTGTGTGACTCCCTTATCTGGAGCTGGGGTAAAAAAAAATCACTGTGACTTGCATGCCACCAGCCTGAGACATGGGGACTCAAGGGTACAACTGTGGTTTGCTTTTGGGGAATCTCATCTTTGCTGGCACACACTCGGGGTCTTCCCAGAGATGTGGGTTACACCTGCCCACGGCATCCCCTGTTCCAGTCCCGCTGCCTGCAGGTGCACGTGGCGTTGGGGCCAGGTGCCCGTGTTTGGTGCTGGCCTCCCCCAGACCTTTCCTTAGGGCTGGCAACAAACCAAGCCCGAAGCCAGCACGGACCCAGAGGATTTTCAACGCGATCTCTTTCTCAGTTTGATTCACACGAAGCTGCAAAAGGAAGCGCTATTCAGGGCCACACAGCACATCCCGTACATATTGATGCAGGAGCCGAGATAGCAGCGTTTATCAACAATCCGCTGTCCCAGAGGTAACTCCTCTCTGGCTCTCCTGCCTCCCATTCACAGGTCGGAGAAGTCTGGCGTCGTGCTCGTGCGTCAGCCAGCTCGCAGCTCAATGCCAGAGCCGTTCACCAAAAGCGCTCCGAGGTTTTGCACCGCAAGACGGACACGTTTCAGATCCAGCTGCTAATCTGGCACGGCCCCAAAGCCCTTGGCTCCTGGACAATGTCATTTCTTACCCTACTGAAAAGCTAGGTTTGCAGATGGCCACTTCATGCGCTCGGGAATTGTTGTACACAAGGGCTGAAGTGTTCCCTTGGTGGGCTGCCAGCGGCCCCAGCGCTGCGGGGAGCGGGACGCCGCGCTCCAAAGGGCCCCCCAGGCTGGGGGCTGCAGCCGGGGGACCCTGGGTCTGGCCCCAAACTTTGCTATAGGTTTTGCAGCAGAAAAGCACAGCGTGGTTTGCAGACACAATGGAAGTGGTGTAAGTGGCTTGCACACAGGGAAGAGTGGCAGTCGCCTCCCAGACAAGTTAGGGAACACTTCAGTAAAACTTAAGTGAACAAACCAGCGTTTGGCCAGGTCTCGGGGCCATACTGAACACCCACATCCCTGCTGAACATCAGTCAAACCCAGCAGCGACTTCTGGTGCGATGCAAAAAGGGCCAGTGGCTGCCCCTCCGCAGCCTGCAGACATGCTATGGGCAAAGCCAGCCACCACAACGGGGACAGAAGCCACCATGTCACAGCTCCTCAGCTCTGCCATCAGCCCCAGGACAAATCAACCCAGAAACCAGAGCTGGCAAGGGGGAACCCATCATCAGACAACCCAAATGGGACAAGTGCTCTGGCTGCAGCAGCATTTCCAGGTGCAAGGGGCAAAGCCGGGCGCTGTGCAGGGCTGGAGTCGCAGCCAGCCCTGTAATTCTTCCTCCCCCACCTTTAAATTTCATTCCCTCGCTGACATTTTCATCTCCCTCCTCCTCCAGGCTCCCCCAGCAGACAATCTGTCTGGCGTTGTTAGCCTTGCCCCCAAAGGCACTGCCACGCTGGGTAGTAAATAAGACCTTGCTGCCTCCTCACTGCCTGTCTTAAATAACAAAAGGAAAGAAACCATGACCTTCAAAAGGTCTTTGCCGAAGGCTTAGGGTGTGCTGCCTGCCAAGCAGAGCCCGACCGCGCTGCAGAGCCGAGGGGCTTCCAAAACTACCGCAGGAGAGACACGGGCCACGGACTATTTCACTCCATGACTTTACCGTAACTCACCCCTCCGAGACAGATTTACTGCTAGAAGCTGGCTTTTAGTTTTCTCTCCCCGAGAAGGCTGATTAGCTCTTCTTTCACAGCTGGACAACCGCACAGATTAGATGCCAGATCCCCGCACCGGCTCCCTGCTCTTCTTTCTCTTCCCTTCCTTAAGCCTCCCTCCACCGAGCACGCAGCACCGTAGAAGAGCTGCCCCATGAGGTGCAACCGGGACGAAACCCGTACTTACTGGCTGCCTGGATCTTGGCTTTCCTGCTCACCACCAGCCCGTAGTGGTTCTGCGCCATGCAGTCGTACTCGCCTTCGTCCGAGGACCCATCCCCACGGACCCTCTGGAAGCGGGAGACGTAGAGCGAGCCGTTGGCCAACATGAAGGCGTTCTCGCTGTCCACGATCATCGCGCCGTTCTTCCGCCACGTGATGGTGATGGGCTGGATGCCCTCCACCTGGCAGTAGAGGATCAAGGGCTGCTCCTGCACCACGATGTCGTCGCTGGGCTCCACCACGAACGCCAGCTCGGAGGAACGGCCGAAATCTAAAAGGCAGGGAGGAGAGAGAAGGACGGAGTCAGCAACGCAAGACAAAAAAGAGCCAACTGCTAAGGGTGGTGGGGAAAACATTTCGGAAAAACAAGAAGCCCTTGGGAATGTTTTGCCTCCCGAGGCTTTGCCCTCAAAATCTCAGGGCACGGGAATTAATGGAGAATCTGTACCAACAATGGGCAAACCCTCGCTTCCCATCACACAGATACGTGCTAATTTTCTTCTTTTGCCAACAGACCGCTTAAACACCGTGGCGTGTTACGCTTCACTTGGTCCAGCACACCTTTTTAGGGTATAATTTGCCATACAGGCGTGATTAGGCACTACAGAGGATGAAGGAAATGGAGCTATTATTTAAAGATTAGCCCAAAACACACGCTGCCACGGAAGACAAAAAAGCGACCGAGAAACAGGAGTCATACAAATATCCAAAGGGTGTAAATGAAGGGATGGAGGCAAGTTTTTTTTAAACAAGAGCAACGGAGAAGAAATTCCAGGAGAGTAAGAAGAGTAGGATTTCATGTGAACCCTTGGAAAGCCTCTAGCTGCTCTCCTGTGCTACAGCCACCCACGGGTGGAGGCTTCCAGTGGCTGTGCCCTGCGGTGCAGCTTCTCCTTCTTCCACGGGAACCAGGGGACCAACTCTACGGCTGCTGGAGGAACTGGGGCACACATGGGCAAGGTCTTTGGGCGAGCATCAGCCACGGCACGGCCCTTGTAATGCCCGTCTCCGACCGACCCCGCCACCGGCAGCATCCCGATGTGCTGGGGTAACGGGGGAGAGCGTTAATGCATGGTAGAAATAAAGGAGATGAGAGGAGCCAGTTAGCCTAAGAGGAAAAAAAAAAACAAAAAAAACAAAAAAAACAGAGAAAGAACAAGAAAAAAAAAAAAAAGCCTGTCTTTTTGGCTCTGCAAACCCGGTGAGATTTTTTTCCTTTCTTTCCTCCACCATAAACCCCCACAGCTTTCTACGGCAACTTAAATTGGATTACGGGGGATAAACACTGAGTGCAACCTGAGCCGAGGCAGATGGACAGAGCAGACAAAGAAGGCAGGGGCAGTGCTCGGCGGGTCAAAGGTACTGCTGTCGAGGTATGAGCGTGTGCAGGGAACGGCGAACCCGGCTCAGTGAGGACACCTCCAGCACACGTTTAATTAACCAATTAAGCTTTAAAATGCCAGGCGAGCTCCAGCCAGCTCGGTGACCCATCGCTCGGCGTGACGTGTTGTTTTTTTTTTTAACAGGACAGCCCTGGGGTCCTCTCCACAAGGTACGCTGCGGCCAGCACAAACCCACCAGTTACTTTTTTGGGGTAAAAATTAAGGAATTAGATGAATGCTCTGCATTTTTCTGCAAAGTGGCCAGATTCTCGACAGCACCTATCATGCTGGGGCCTCATCCCCTGTTGGCAGGGTAAGGACCCTCACCTCCTGCCTCCCCACGGAGCCTGGGGGGGCTTCTGACATGATAAAATTGACCGGGATTTCAGGATTTAACCTACCAGGCAATCAGGACAAATCCCTAATGAATTAAATGCCCCGTCTTTTCCCCCGCTCCCCTGGACTCTTAGATAAAATAGCTTATTATGAGATGTACAATAAAAGGAAGAATCAACATAATTACACGCCCTTCCCACAATCGCTGTCATTATAATAACCGTCATTAGGGCCTGTGATTGGAGATAATCATGTTTACCTCCATAAACAGTCGGTCTGCATCCTAACTCGGGGCTGCTCGAGCAGCAGAAGCGACGCCGCTCGTAATGAGGAGTGGGGAGCTCAGACACGCGCCCAGCACGGGCTTCCCAGCACCAACTCTGGGCCAAGTTTTGCTTCTCCCCGGACAGTTTGATGCTGAAAGAGGTGGGGAGGAGCCCTTCAAAAGTCCCAAAGCCTTTCCCTGGCACTTTGCACACCCTGAAGCTGCCTAAGTTGCATCATTAAGCAGACAGATCGTAAATCGCCTTGAAAAACTCCGCTTTGGTCCTCAAGGGCCTCGGCGTCCCACTCTGTGAAGTTTACAGGGTGCAGCATCGCGTTCCTGGAAGTTTTCCTCAAAAAAGAAAAGAAGTGAGGCTCTAGGATGCTGCATCATCCAGCACAACGCACCAGGAGGAGAAGGAATAAGAAACTGGCCCACAAACCCCCCAACCTATGGCCAGTGCACAGCTGCTCCGGACAAAAGTGGGTGCTGGTAAGAACTGGACACCTTACAGCTTCTTTGTCCCTTCCTAAACATCCCCTTCCAACCCTTTGGCCGTGACCACGCTGGGAAATGCCACAGGCTGGGATTACTCACATCGAAAATGGTTTTCAAGGACTGGGCTTCGAACAGAGACGCTGGGGTTTGGCCTCCCAAGGCCGACACTGTGGAGCTCCAGGTCCCCAAGACGGACCCCAAGTGCCTCCGTGGGACGACGAGGGACAAAGGGAGGGGGATGCTGGCAGGAGGTGAAGGCTGCTGGCACCACGAGGAGCGTTTGCTCCACAAGGGCCAAGGGAGATCACACACAGCCAGGAGGTAACAGCGGAGAGGGGAAGCCAGCTCCGTTAGCACAAATACCTGATTGCACTCAGCAGCGAGGCGCACGGACGATGAAATCGGACGTAAACAATGCTCCGAAGGCACATGGAAACAGTAACAGTGCAATTAATTGCGAGGCAGAGGAAACCACGGAGGCCGTGGGTGCTCACAGGGACATGAGGAGCCCCGTCCTGCCCCAGCTGCTGGCTGCGTACCCAAACCTGCCTCATCCCACGCGACGTCCCGGGCACCTCCAAGGAGGGCTCCAAGGCTCCCAGCACCGCCTGCTCAGCACAGGGGTGCCACGCAGGGACAGGATCAGCTCTTCTCAGACTGCTACAGGCAGCACACGAGGGAAAATTGCTTTACTTCTGCAGCAGGACGGAGGGAGGAAGCGTTATTAGCTGTGACATAAAGGCCACGAGAAAATTATTGGAATCCTCATGCTACAAGTCTCCTTTGGAGAAACATTTACCATCTCCCTGAGCAATACGGTATGAGGCTATACGTGCAAATATTTAACAAAAACTCCTTCCCCTATTGATCAAGCAGACAGGCGTACTCAGAGAAACCAATTAGCACTTGTGCTTTTGAACCGAGAGATTTATTTAGCGCTGAGAGAAAGGACTCGGAATTAATGGGAAGCTTAAAAGACACTTTGAAGTACATTTAAAAAAAAAAAAAAAAAAAAAAAGTTTAATTATTTTTTACTTGACACTGTGATTCATGTTCAAAGCTTCAAAAGAACTTGCTCATACCCTAGCACTGTCCTTTTCCATTCGGTTTTGGCTTCCCGTCCTGTTCTCCTGCAAGACGCAGCAGCTGGTCTCACTGCTCCCATTGCAAAGAGCCTGAGCAGGACCCAGGCTCATCCTCCTGCACTCCTCAGCCCCAGCAGCACGTGGTCCCAACGGGTGATGCCCAGGTCATTAATCCAAGACGTTGTGGGAGCAGCCAGGCCCTCGCTGCCCGTCCCAGCTCGGCGAGGAGACGCCAGCAGCCCCAGCTCCTCTCGCATCGCCCCGACACCCTCCTGCAAGCTGCCTCTCGCGGGCAGGAGGCTCTTGCTTGCCCTCTCCTGATTTACCGTGTTTGTTCCCAGCGTAACGCGGCATAAATCAGCAGCGAGCCGCCGGCGAGCCTGGCCTCCACCAAGGTCCTGCTGCAATAAAAATCACAAGAAAGCCCTGGGGCTCCCGCGAGCCCAGAAGCGGGGTTTGGGCAGTGGGCTGCGGGTCGGTGTTGGGACAGAAAACGTGGGTGTGCGTTGGGGCAGCCCAACAGAAAATTACTCCTGTTCTTTGTTTTTTTGTTGTTTTTTTTTTTCTGTAGACACTTCTGCAAATGCAAGGAGAGGTGGAAGGAACAGCGATCTAGGCCTGCAAGATGCTCTCCAAACAGGTTTCAGGAGGATGAAATTGGCAACCTAAAAATCCAGCTGGTGCCCCCTTAAATCTTGAGGCTGACCCAGACCCTAACGGGAAGAGCACTGCAATAAAGCGCAAATTGGCTCTTTAGGGCATCCAGAAAAATGTATATTTAGAGAAGAGAATGGGCTGTAACGTGCCCACCACCTTGCTGGCAGTAAAGTTCACTAGCTCAGATTATTTTAGTCCCTTTCCTTTCGGACAGAGGTTATACGACGTGATTTGTCCATCAGGGCGCACAAACCACATCCACTCGTGACGGGCTTGCAGGAGGCTTTGTGAGGATAACCGCCCTCTCGGCCACCTGATGCCGAGGTTTTAGCAAACGCAGCCCAAAGAGGCAGAGAAACGGCCCCAAATAATTTTCAGATGTTTGAGACCAGACCGGGCAAATCCCAGGAGGTCGCTCGTTAAATACGGTGCGGAAGCAGGAAGCGTTCCCAGCACAAAGACCCCTTTCCAGGACGAGCTCCGAGTCCTCGTGGGCTCTCCGGTCTCTAAATCAAGCGGGGTGAAACCTGTCCGTGTGGCTGCAAAGGGCACAAAGCTTTTTCTGAGCGAATTGCCCGCGGTAGCTCCGTGCATGGCGAGGCAGCCGGAGAGCAGGGCAGCAGCCCGAGCATAGGACGCGTTGTTATTTGCATTCCCCACGTGCTTCGCAGCCCTGACCAGATCACAGCCTCACCGCAGAGGGCATCAGCGACACAAACACGGAGCAGGAAAGCACCGCGTGCGCTAGGAAGGCAAACACGGCGGCCGAGAAGGGAAATGCCGTGCGCAGAGCCGGCTCCCCAAAAATCAGCGGCCCCATCGCATCCCCCTGGAAATCCAGCCTGAGTGCTCGGGGGCAGGACTGCCTGGTGAGCAAGGGAAGGAAAGGCAAGGTCCTTCTGCAGGAAGAGAAGTTTCTGTGCACGTTAAAACCTTTGAAACTCTCATCCAGGGGATTCCAAGGCTCCCAGCTCCTTCCCTTTGCTTGCCGTTCCCTCTGCCCCGTCACCTCCCATCCTGCGACATGGAAGCGCAGGTCCCCGCCAGCTCCAAAACCAGAGCCTTCCCCAGGAAGCTAGCTTCAAAACCAGAAGCAAAACCCTGCTAGCTCCAAAACCAGAGCCATCCCCTTTGCACTTCTCTCCCGTTTCACATACGCTCGGGTTTCAGCACCAAAGATCCTCGTGCGACAGCATCTTTGCTCGCAAGCCGCCACCCGCCGCAGCCCGCGTCCTCCCGGCTCGCCGCGAGCTTCATCACGTGCGCAAATAAAAAAATAAAATAAAAAGGCAGCAAATCCTCGACTCTGCCCTGAAACTCGGGTTTTAAATTACCACCGCGGGAGCAGGGCCGGGTTGTTAAGGGACCAGGCTCCTCTTGAGCGGAGGGCGCGACGCAGCAGCGACATCTGATAAAAGAGCGAGGCCAGACGGGTACGCTGCGCGCCTTTCCTTGGTGTGCCCGCCTGTTTGCCTCTCTTTTCTCTTAAAGTGCAATTATTGACATGTTTGCCTCCTTAACCGTCCGTTTTATATGCCTGCCAACGACTCCTGAACATGTGTAAACAATTATTTTTATTTTCTTGCAAAAGCAAAATGTTGCATATTCTTTTGGATAGGCGGACTCGGGTAGATTTTCATGAGCCCTGCTACGTAATTTATTAGTTTCGAAACTCTGTAAAACTAAAAGCTCCAGTAAAGTTCAAATAAGTTTGTGATTTCAAAGTAATTTTGAACGGACTATTCCTGTTCCTGCCCGACGTTATTGATGTAGATGGGAATTCTTGATCTGCAGAGGGGGGCTCCTGCGTTGTTTGGTTAGATCAAATAAAAGGACAATATCCGGGGGCAGAAGCCCAGGAGCAAAAGCACGAAGGAATAAAAGCTGGGGGAAGGGGGTATGGAGGAAAGCATCTTCTGCCCCAGCCCCGTCACAGGCTATGGAGTGAAGTGTGTGCTCAGCTCCAGCACCGTGACACAACCCCACAGGAGAAAGGAAACCACAGAAAGCTCACGCAGGCAAAGGGCAAGGAGAGAGGCTTCCTCGTTTGCACGCACGCCGTGAGAGCAGTTTTGCAGCTCTCCGCCCAAAAGTTCTGCTGCTGAGCTGCTCCACGCTGGCCTGGGGCGGGCTGGTGGCACTGGGGTGCTCGGCTAAAACCGGGCTGGAGCAGGAAAGAGGGAGGGGAACCTGGGCTGTCACCGGGACCGGGGACCCCCTTCCACCATCAGCTCCTAAGCGAGCGCAGAGGCTCGTGCCGTGCCAGCCCAGAGCCTGACAGGTCATAAGAAGAGGAGCAATGTGATTAGCTCAGGATTTTCAATTCCCAGTGCCGGAGGGTGGCAGGGAAGATGGGGAGGGGACCAAGCTGCCCCCTCTCCCTTTCTTTCGGGCAGCTTTTCAGTGCTCCCAGCGGGAAGCTTGGTGGCGGTGGTCCCGGCGGACGCGTGCGCGGCGGTGGCACGCTCACACCCGCCGAGCCTCGCGCCCGGCACCGCTCCCCGAGCTCCTCCTGCCGAACCCCCCCGAGAGAGGCAAAGCCCAAACACGGGCTTGAATTTCATGCACCGGCTTTGAGCTTTACTGGGGAAGTGACACCAGATAACCTCTAGGTATGTGATGAAAAAATTGGGGGTATTACATCGGGTTAGGAGATGGCAATCTTTTTTTTTTATTTTTATTTTAATCTAAAAACAAGACGACAGAGCCACGCAGAGCAGGAATTAGCGAAAGCTTGGAGCTTCAATAATTTAGAAGATAAGCCTACTTAAATATAAATGACGATGCTTAATTCCGAGGCTGTTACTGAGCAGAGCCGGGAGCCTCTGGTATTCCTGTGCCTGCCTTTGAATGCCGGGCTCAGCAATAACAGACAAAAGCTGTCCACCACCCAGAACAAAGAGCTCCAGGAAATTAAAAGGAAAAAAAAAAAAAAAATAAAATAAAAAAAGAAAGAAAGAAAGAAAGAAAGAAAGAAAGAAAGAAAGAAAGAAAGAAAAGAAAACAGCGTCTCGCTGCTGAGCCCCCTCCGGCTGCCCAGCTCCCGTGCTTGTGCTTCGGGAGAGCCGCACGGGTGGGAGCCGAGCGCCGCGTCCCGAGGAGCAGGGCAGCGAGCATCCCACACGGAGAGGGACAGCACCCGTCCCCAGAGCACAGAATCCGTCCCCAGAGCACAGCATCTCTCCCCGTCCGTCCCCTGCCCGGCCTTGCTGCTCCGGCACTGACTGACATCGGCGCGGGGGCTTCATTAAACGCAGCAGAGCCCAGAGACGACTTCACGCCGCTGCTAACCGCACCGACGGTGCGCAAACCCACCGAGGGCAGGGGGGAAACCTCAGAGCAGAAAAACTTTTAATGCGCAGCCAAGCGGCCGGCAGCGGGGCCAGCCAAACACCCCCCGAAGCCAGGAGCCGCTGCCTTGCCAAGCCGCAGCGTAAACGAGCACAGCGGCAGGCGATAAGCTAGGCACACACACAGCTCATCCAAGTTTTGCTTTCAAAACCTCATCCTCACATTTCCCTTCCCCAAAAAAGTACTTTTTCGTCCATCCCCTTGCACTGCGGTATCCCAACAGAGCAACGAGACCCTCCTCGTCGCACCCGCTCCACGGACAACTTCTATTTCCCCAGTCACACCGGCTTCTCCTCGCTGTGGCTGCCACGAACCACGTGGCAAGATTTATTATGGGAAGAGCCCCCAGCCTGGTTCCTTAAACACCTCCCGTATCAGGCAGCAAACCTCTGATTAATTAATCTAACGCACGCTTTTCTCCCCCTGACCCTGCCGGGCTGCTCGTACGTGCTTAAAACAATTCCTGCTTTTCTTTATACGGCTGCTAAGCGAAGAGAGGACAGGAGGCACAGCACAGCGTCTGTCTCAGCATCCCTCTCAGATTAGCCCCGTACTTAAGCAGCATCCCCGGCAGAGCACAAACACTGCGGTTTATCAGCGGGGCTCGTAGGTCCGGGGAAAAAAATCCCCTTTGATGTTTTTGTAGTTCGGCCCTGGTCCGGTGGGTGGTGTTACCGGTTGTGGCTGAAGGAACCGAGCCGGGCGTTACGCTGAAAGCTCGATGCTTGGAGGTTCAGCGGCTCGCAGCCCCACGTCCCTGCGGGCAGCCACCACCTACCGATGGCCAGCGTGGTTCATCCAAGCGGGCGCCGTCTCCCGCTCGCGCTGCCGGCTTCGCGTGGGCTCTCCAGGCATGGAACCAGAGCCAGGCGACCACCACCACAACCACCCCGTCCCTTGGTAGTGCCGAAGGCAGCGCGGTCCCCACAGACGCCACTGTCCCCCTCCAACGCCTCACCCACTGGGGGATGCTTCCACCATGGGTGACGGTGGGACCCCGTCCCACAGAGGGGTGCCACCGGTGATGGGGGGGGGCGTCGTGGCACACCTCCACGCTTCAACACCCGGAGCTTTCGGAGCCCCACCAGGGACCTGAAGCCACGGGGATGGGCTGTGAGCAGGGACGGTGGCGGCTGGGGACGGGCGAGGGGTCGGGACCAGCGGAGGGTCCGGCAGCCTGCTGCAGGGCTTGGGGTCGGGGCTTTGCGTGGGGTGTCCCCGCTCCCCAAAAGGGGGTGCCGAGGGACGGACGGACAGCGGCGATGGATCCCGGTCCCCCACCCGTCGCTCCCCGCCCTTACCTCCGCGGCAGGCGAGCAGCAGCAGCCCCAGCAGGCAGGCGGGCAGCGCGGAGCCCGGCGGAGCCATGGCATCCCGGGCGGGCTCGCCTCCCTGCGCCCCACGGGGAGGGAGCAGCCGGGGCGGGAGGGGAAGGGAGGAGGCGAGGCAGAGATCCTCCCTCCGCTTGAGAAAGGAGGGGGGGGGGGAGAAAGGAGGGGAGGGAGGAAAAAAAAAAAAAAGGTGAAAAAGCCAAAAAGCGGATTTCAGCGCAGCTCCCCTCCGTGCGAGCACGCCGCCGCGCCGGGCGGGCGGGCGGGCAGGGGACCGGGGGGGCGGCGCTGAGGGAGCGGGGCCGCCGGCGGGCGGGGGCGGGCAGCGCCTTGCGCCATCTTGTGCATCCGCCCGCAGCGCCGCGGTGGGGCCGGCCGGGACCGGGCTGCCACGGCTCCGGGGCTGGCAGGGCTCTGGGGATGTCCTTCCCGGCCGGGGGGAGGCAGCAGTGCGGGTGGGAGTCGGTCTCAGGGAGGGGTATCTCAGCACCCACGTTGTGTGGGGTCGGGGGGACCCCTCGTGGGTCTCCCCCCTCGTTGGTCGCTGCATGGATGTCCTCAGAGGGGGTCTGCCCTCAAGGGTGTCCTCTCACCACTGTCCCCTCACCAGAGCTGCATCATGGACCTCCTCTGAGGGATCTTTCCTCATGGGTCTCCCCCCAAATGAGTGGTCTCCCCTCAACCCTGGCCCCTTGCTGGTCTCCCCGTGTGGGTCCCCCACTGTCCCCTCACCAGAGCTGCATCAGGGACCTCCTCTGAGGGGTCTTCCCTCATGGGTGTCCCCTCAAGGGTCTCTTCTGGGGAGTCTTCCTCACATCCCTCCCCTCCCAGTTCTCCCCTCCCAGGTCCCAGCTGGCCAGCACAGCCTGTGCTAATGGCAGGGGATGTTTTCCTCATGCCTGCCTGAGGGTCTCGCTCCTGCTTGTCACCACTCAGAGCGACCTGCTCTTGGAAACAGTGCCCAGGACCGAGGCAGAGGGTGAGGGCAGGGTCCAGCCCTGCAGCCACAGCGGTTCCCTATTGCGGTTAACCCGCTGGCCCATGTTCTCCACAAACACAACTCCCTGTCATCACCAACAGCAGCAAAGTCATCCCTTCAATGACAGCTCAAAGCCTTTTGTGTTGTTTGTTTGAAGGGGAAAAAAAAAATATTAAAATTGGATGGCAACTCTTTTCTCTTTTCCAAACAAGACCAGAGCTCAATGTACCAGGTTGCTAACCCTGCAAACTTGTCCAGAAGCCTGACGAAAATGCTTTGCAGAACAGGCAATGTGTGTCTCTCCTGATGGTGCACTCTGAGCATGGTGGAGTCAGCTAGCGAGGAAAGAAGACATCACTGCATCTGCTCCACATTAAAGGTTTGCTCATTTACCGGAGGGAAGAATTTGCTCTGGGCTGAACTGGCTCTGCTGGCCTCTCGGTAACATCTGAATTTCTGCGCTGTCCCTGACCTTTTGCACAAACTCTGCTCCTGTTCCCCAGCTGTCTTCCTGGCTGCCACCATGCAAGCATTTATCATACGCAGCCCATCGTGAGCTTGTAGCAGCTCCAGGGACTCCACCAGCATGGTGAGCAGGCTCCAGAGCCCGACTGGCCCCAAGGACAGCTTGTCAGGATCAGTAACTCCAAGGGAAACAAAACTCAGTGTGCTTTACAGGGCTTGTTTCCCCCAGGAACCACAGATTTTGGATGCTTTTGCTCCTGTGCAAGGGCAGTGCTCTGGGTGGCAGTGGCAGGACTCAGGAGCAGGGGTAGGTAGCTATCTCTTCAGAGCATCTCTAAATTGAGCCCACGTTTTGCAAATGACATCGGTGACATCACTGGTGTCAATTTCAAAAGTCACAGGTGTGGTTCTGCCATAAAATGGGACTCACCTGAAAAGCCAAGAGATTTTTTTTTTAAAGAAAAATGCAGGTCTGGGGCTCTTCTTAGACTTACTTGAGGACAGGCATCTGGAGCACTCACATTTTTCTGTGCTCCTCTGTAAACTACGAAACCTAAAAAGTTGCTTTGTATTGGATGCAGGAATTTGTCTATCACACAGTGAGCAGAAAGTGCAGGCTTTTGAAGAACAGCAGAGCTGCAGCGTGGAGGTGCCCAGCCCGTGCTGAGGCAACGCGGCGTCCGTCCTCCCTCCTGCAGAGGGGTCCATCCATCTGTTGACCCTCCCCACAAGGTTATCCTCCATGAGAGCCAGCCTCGCGGGGCTTTGCTCACCCCTTGCTCAGTGAATTTCCATTAGCTCCAACAGTGCTCCTGATTTACACCAATTAATTGCAGACTGAGGTCCCCAAGACACCATTAGTAGTTTCAGAGGATGAAGCAGGAGATTAACCTGTCTGAATTCACTCCATTTATTATTCTATGCGTAATTGTGGCTTCCCTGTCTGCTAACAGCCTGGGAGCTTTTCGCTTACGTACACACACGTGGGGGTTTAGCATCTGCTTTGTGGTCAGTATTGGGAAGGGGAGCCAAAACTGGGGCACCCTACAGCACTGCGACAGCCACAGGACGTGCTCCTGGAAGCTGTTTTTCCCAGTAGAAACCCTTTGCCATCCACGCTTAGGGCTGGGGCTGGGACCAGGCTATGTGACAGACGTGTCATCGCTGCAAGGAGGCGAGGAGATGGTGTCACTGTCCTCGGTGAGACCTCTCGGGCACAGCTGTAAAACACAGCAGGGGAGCACGCTGCTGTTTGGAGCGCCTGTGGGAGCCTTTATAACCGCTAAAGTACACATTGCCCACAGCGCAGTTGGTATCCAGAGTGGGATGGGAACAGCTCTGGAGCATCCCCGGCCACCTCGCTGCAGCAGGGCGGGTTACCTCCCACTGTGCCACTTACCATGCTGGGCAACGTGCTGCACCGGCCCCTTGCTGAGCTACCTGAGACCACGGGAGCCTCGAGCCCAGCGCGGTGACATTGCCAGCTGCATCACAGCACAGCACACCGCAGCAATAAATACTGCCAAGGGAATGAAATGCAAACAAATCTCTTATCTCAAGTCCTCCGTAGTCCCAGCTCTCCTGTAACTGCTCTGTCCGTTCGTCCCCCTGCTCTGTTAATCCAAGTGCTGCCCTGTTCCCAGCTGCTCCCCTCAGCAGCCTCCTGCAAGCATCACGTGCTGTGAACTGAGGTGGACGTGGGGCGTGCAGTCACACACCCCACAAAGGTCCTTCCTTGCTCATTACCTGTCATTAAGAGAAAAACTCCTCGGAGTTACGCAGTTTGACAGAGTTCCGTGTAAGCACTATCAGCAAACACTATGCTAAGTGCAGATTTATTACCTCTATAATGCAGATAAAATGAGATTTTATGGCCCTGTAGTCCTGGCAGCATAAAGCAATAATGGAAACTATCTACTCAAGTAGGGAACGCATCCTAGGAAGAAAGGGAGGTGCATGGGAGGCTAATAGGGTGTCCCCAGGCACTGCCAGACATCTTCTTGCCAATCTTGCTGGACACAAGCCACTAAGTATTTAACCTACTACACCATCTATGAGAAGTCTCACCATTTGTTTGCTAGATGCTTCTGATTATTTTCCCCATAAAAATCCCCAACAGGATAATGTATAAAACTGGAGGTTTTTTTTTTTTTTCTTCTAGGAATCAGTTCAACAGTTGAGAAATGAGTAAGCATTAAAAACACGTTTCCCAGGGTCCAGCCACTCCAAAGTTACAAGACGAGCCTTCCACAACAACTTTCCCTCTGAGTGAGAGCTGTAACAGACTGACTCCTGAGACAAATTCTGCTGATTTTTAAAATATTTTATTAATAATCCATTAGTTAAGGAATATAAGGACAATGTCTTCTTACACTTTAACACTAAAGAGTATTCGTGGAGTAAGAACAGTCTCTGAAGAAAGAAAGTTATAATTAAGTACAGCATGGAACCAAATACAGACACAATCTTCAAACAAGATCAAGTTCTGGTTACACATCCTTATGCACTGTGTAGAAAGTTAAATGAAATTTAATTTTAAAATATTATCAAGGGAATACAGTAACAGAACTAGATGGTGGATTTCTGCTGGACTCAAGACCTCTTTTCTAACAAGGGTATTGATTAGAAAAGACAAAATGATCCCTTCAAGACATCTATTTCTAATGAGACCAAAAACATATAGAGCAATGTACTAAAGTGGTTGTTCTCTTATACAGCATGTTTCATGGGCTGACCTCAGGATTATTAGGCTAGTAACATAAAAAACTCTCAGAACCTAGGTTATAAGTTATCTGATTTAAACTATTTCAACCAGAACTTCATTGTCTGTTAAGTAAGAAATCAAAGAGTCGAGATATTCAGCTGAGTCATGTATTTCATGTAGCAAGGATTTAAAAGAAGTAAAGGAATAAGAATTGTGACTCTCACAGCAGCATGGGAAATATACAGTTGTGTAGCCAAATGGCAACATTAATACTACAAAATTATGCCAGTGAGACAAATCTGACATTTTGACAATGTAAAACAATATACACCGGCAAAAAGCTGAATAGCAATAATCTTTAGTGTTACTGAAAGGAAGAAAAGGGGGAAGGGAGCCTGATGCGTAGGAACATATATTAAGTGTGATGGGTAATTAAAGGTATCAACAGCTTGAGTGTCTGTGAGAAATCTGCAAGAAAGCTACTTATTTCATGATAAAAAAATATATGCACTGGTTGTTTCAGCTTTACACGTAACGTGTGTACTATCTGTCTTCTTCCATCCATTTCTAACCCAGTCCAGGACAGGGGGGCCCTGGGGCAGAGCTGCAGCAAAGGAGGGCACCAAGGTCCCCAGACACCGCACGGACACAGCATGGAACAGCCTTGCTGCTGCCACCAGCAGCAATCTCTTGGTCTGAGGGAACGGCCCTGATTTCTGCAGCTGAGGTCTGGCACTCCAGTCTGCTGCCCCCACAGTGCCTGGACATCCAAACGGTGCCACCTTCATGCCCTGGGGTGGAACGAGATCAGAAGCAGCTTCAGGGTGGGGACACAGAGCTATTTTGTGGTGCGCAAGAAGTGTCTGCTCTCTGCTCTCAGGGCACACAACTAATGGGGGGGGTTTCACGATCGGCCCCAGATGATCCAGGGGAATGCTGCCACGCCGTGCCTGCTTGTGTTGGCTTCAGTGACAGGTAGGAATGGATTTCAGGCTGATCAGCAATGCTTACCCCATGGCTGTATGATTCCTGAAGTCGGCACAGACAAGGCAGAGGCTGCGTGTACCTAGGGGTGGCCCAGTGACTGCGGCACAGTCCTTCGTCACCACTTAAACCTCCATCCCCAAAACCCCTGCATGGAAATCTCCAGGCCCAGGCACAGCAACGTGACAGGGAGCCAGCAGAACTCCAGCTCCAGTCGCGTCTGCTTCTGGCCCGACCCCTGGCACTGATCTCAGTCGCAGTGGTCCGCTGGTAGGCTGGCACAGGCACAGGTGGCGACTTGGTTTTGGAGGTGAAAAGAAGTCACCAGGGGTCCTTCTGGAGGGACCAATTTGGGGAAGGTCCTTCTCCCTTTCTGCACATCGCAGCTAGCAATGTGGCTTGTCCAGGGTCTGCTCTGTCAGCGAGGAAGGACAAGGGCTGTTCCATAAAACTAACAGCAGCTCAGGTCCAGTATCCCCCCCCCCCCCCCAGCTGGGGCCTAAAACTCCCCAGCTGGGGGTTTATACCTCTGCAATTGCATCCGCTCCCAAATAACTGTGAATTGCCCTTATTGCCTGCAATAACACTTCACTGCCTTATCTCTAGCCCCGCTAAGTCGTTAGTCTCAAAGTCTTGTGGCAGCGAGGTTAATTATGCACTTCCTCTGCCCAGTTATCATTTCTTGGCTTTCTAGCTCCACGCACTAGCTCCTGCCTAGCCTGCTCGCTGGCACTGCTCTGCAGTCCCCGTGCCACACACAGCCTTCCAGTCATGGTGCCTTTGATCCTGGAACGGCGTTTCTGAGACTCCTCAAGATACCAAACACCAGCAGGAACAACACAAGGTTGGAATCTTTACCCTCATTTTGTCTTTTAACAAACAGCCAGATCTCTGAATCCTCAGGAAGGCAGAATGTTTACCAAACACCCCAGGAACAGAATTAACAATCCTTATCACCCCCGAGGAGTCCATCTATAGTGTCCACAGTCAAAATCCATGACCCTGGAGCAGGGCAGAGACAGGCTGAAGGACAGCCAGAGAAGTTCACCCACCACCAGAAGGCCAAGCTGAGAGACATGTCAGCAGCAAGCCAACGGTGTCAGCAAGGAAGAGTCACAGGATGATTTTCAAATGTTATCTCTAATAAACCTAGCAGTGTGAGCACAAGGACTTGAGGACTTCACTTTAATTTTGTTCTGGTCTTAAAAAGTACTTCGGCCAGGACTATCAGAAGTGACTAGAAATTATCACCTGTTCATCCTTCAGCAGGTCTACTGCTTACAGAGGCTGAGAGCTGCTCTCTGAAAATCGGAAACAGCTGAGGTGTCTCCACTTGGGCACAAAAAGAGATGTCCCCGAGATCACAATTGACTTTTGCAATCATTGATTCTTTTTCCCCTAGATCATAGGTTGATTATGTAATTGTTTTTTTGTCTTTGCTAGTATAAACTTCTAAAGAAAGGCTGACCACCATCCCACCAGCTGAAGCAGCCTCCTCTGTCCAGCTCCTGCAAAACACAGTCCTGCAGAGCGCACAACCCAGCTCTCCAGCTGCAGGGAACGGGTCCGCCAGCAACACTTAGAAACGAACCGAGATAGACACCAGCTCTGCAGCTCTATTCAATAAAAATAGTCAACAACCAGTGCAAACATATTCTTTAGAAAAAGGCAGTATAAGAATAAGTTAAAACCTATAATGGACTATAACAAAAGAGTAGATTTACTGCTTTTTTTTTTTTCTCCAACAGACATGAGGTAGTTGTGTTGTTAGGGAGGAAAAAAAAGAAAGAGAGAAGTAGTAAAAATGCTACTCTATACCACACACTACTCCACTTTATAAAATTAAATAATATAAAGATGCTCCAAGGAAATAAAAATACATGTTGTACATTAAAAGGACAGATGTGTACCTAAAATATTAGGTACAAGAACCTACATAAAACCAAGTCCGGGTTGGTGAAATGACCCGGACACTGAAGAAGGTTCTATATAGTACAAGTTGTTAGAGGCACTCGTAGAGTGTGTAATAAAAGGCCACTACATCAGCCTGCTAGCAATAGTTACTGTGGTAGCGTACAAAGAGAGCCTTATAATCCTTTTAACCACGGGAGGGCAGAAAAGGCTGGTGGTTACAGCTCACCGCATTTGTTTGTGTCGGTTCCACCCCCCTGTGGGACTCTGAACAGAATTCATCCCAACACCACGAGGCAGAAGGTAGTGCCAAGGCCCTCCCTGATGAGCAGACGGTGGAGGAGAATCGCCCGGTGCGCCCTGCCTCTTGCCAGCATCAGAAGGAGCCCTGCTGGGCGCCTCGAGGACCGCAGCGAGGTGACCTGCAACGACCCAGCGCAGCAGGCTCCGTCCTAGCCACGGTGCTGGGTCAGGCTTTGGAGACGGCTCAGTCCTGCTCCCACGAACACCAAGTTACTCACTAGCTTCAGCGGGAAGAAAGCTGGGCCCTTATGGGTCCACCTACTGATTTCTTGAAGGCGATATGTACAGCTGACAGGTCCCAACCCTGTCCCGGTGAGATGCTGCGCCTTTCTTAGCTCCTGCTGGATCCAGCGAGTCTTGGGCACATGGTACCTCACGGGGACAGGCCCTTCGTAGTGCTTCTAGTTCTCCCATGATCAAAATCAGATTAGTTTACTCTTCAGTGATTGTGGACACATGTCACGTTCTCAGATGCTGAGGATGAACTGGTTAAACCAGAGTTACTACGCAGGGGGGTCTCCTCCAGGGCCACGGAAAGCGATTGGCACTTGGCTGGCTGCACGTCCCCCCTGCATTCCTGGATGGAGTCCGAATCTCCACTTTCCACTGAATCCAGACTTTCCCCGTGCCTGTGGAAGCCATTGGTGAGCCCAGGGATGCAAACAGCCTCAGTTTTGGGAGTCTCTCTGGTGGTGTTTAACAGCTCCTCCTGGGTCTGAACCTCAGAACCGGCCCTGCAGCCATCCAACGCTTGGCCAGCATCCTGCTGGGCGCTGGGAGAGCCGGGAAGAGCCACCTCGCCAGAGGGCAGCTCTTCAGGCTCCTGCTCCTCCGTTTCTGTCTCTTCGGTGTCCAGGGCGTGCAGCTGGGAGTCGTAGTCTCTGTCAGAGGCTGAAAAATCAGAATGGACGATGACCTCTGCTTCCACTTGGTGGAGGCTGGCTGGGGGGTGGCTTTTCTTTGCTTCGTTCTGTTATCAGAAGGGGAAAAAAAATTAAAAGGCAAAAGTAAATTAACTCAGGCTGTGACCCAACCACGCACTGCAACGTGCGGTGTTTTTTTAATCCCACAGAGTGCAATGGGATGTACACGCGCTGCTATTAAGCATTATCTTGATATGTTTTTCAGAGCCGAAGCCTTAAGAAGCATCTCAAGTCATCTCGGGATCATTATTCCTACTTTACTTTTGGGAAAGCAAGTCCCAAGGGAGCGATACGCCCGAGGTTTCTTGGCAGGCTGAAGCAACCATTTCTCCAAGCCTCTGTCAAAGACAACAATTCTCAAAACTCACCAGTCCATTTCCGTATTAACAGCCAGATTTCTAGAGGGCGAGCGGGCAGCACTTGAGAAAATTGGCTGCTGAGACAGCTCATGACAAGGATCCACAAGTAGATTCCAGGGCCCCTTCACTTTTTTTTGGTTTAAAATAATTAGTTCTCTTCTGCAGTTTCAATAGTTCAGGCTATAGGGTCTGCAGAAATCTGGCTCACAAGCAGGTCGTTCTGCTCGTCACTCAATAATTCATCTGATCATCGTTCAATAATTTATCAGTCAAACTATTTTGGAAGTTCCTGAAGAGCACCTCGGGCAATCGGCGCTCAGATTCTGCGCCGTGTGATTTAGCAGTAAGAAGACAACTCGAAGTATGGAAGTGAGACATCCCAAGTGTAATTTGTGCTCGCTGTTGAAGCCAACTTTGTGCATCATTTACATATTTTAACACTTTTCCCTCTTTGTTGACAAACTCTGATGGGTAAGCTGTGCTGTAAACAGTGCCCTGTAATTGGGTTGTAAAACATTGTCTTAACTCTATCCACAACATTAATTACATCCTGCGTATAATTGATTTTCACACCACGATCTAGGAAGAAAACATAGGTGGGTTGCTCCGAACTATTTGTAGTGGGTGAGCTTCTTAAAGCAGTAACCAGACAATTCTGGAACAGGCAACCTGAGCGGGTACCAGCTTGCTTTGCAGAGGTGGCCCAGATGTCCCAGTCCTCGCACAGGCTCTCAAACACAGTTGTGCATATTTATTCCCATGGAGCAACACCAGAAACAGCACTTCTTCCCGGTCCGTACACCCCCATAAAGACAACAAGCGCAGTGGGAATTGCTCTCCTCTGTCTGGAGAAGGAGTTTAAATCAACCCTCGATCTTTGACTCCTGCTACAGGCAAAAATGCAATTCCTCCTGCAGGTGAGCACAATGCAGATCTCAATGCCTCTGTGCTGAGCACTGCAGCTCCCAGCTCACAACCAGACTGCTGGTGCCTGGCTCTGGATCCTCAAGAACCAGGACTACCAGAGCTTTGCTCCCAGCTGAGCTGCCCGACCCCTCTGGCCACCACCCACAGGAGAGAGCCCTTTTCAGCTTTTGTTTTTCTCCAGCCCTCTTCAGCACAGGCCCTTGGGGGTGGCTTAAGACAAGAGAGATGAGGGGAGAGCTGAGGCTTTCAGAGATGCTTGGAAAAAAAACAAGCAGCTTTTACTCAAATCCCATCCGTCTCACTGGCGTACGCTCCTATACCCAGGAAAGAGATAAAGCCCGTGATCAGCCAACTAAAGCCAGCTCAGAAGAAAATATTTTCTTCTCTGCTGCAAAAAGGAGAAAGAGAGATGGGGAGAAAGGAGAAAAACCACATCAGAATGCACAAGCCAATAAACCAAAAGACACCCACCAACACGGCATCGTAAACCAGAGCTTGTAACAAAAGCTTTTGTCCTGTGCTGGAAGGGAGCTTCAGTGATCCGTTCACGGCAGAGAGAGGCTCTTTTGTGATAGCGTCCCCGTATCTGGCTATGCTGTTTGTCCAGGGCTGGTTAGCTGATTTATTCCATGAAGACTGCAGAAAAAAAAGTGGGAGAGAAAAGAGATCCAATTACCACACATACAGATCCTTATCCTCTTAAGCCTGAAATGAAAAATAGCTTGAAAGAGGAAAGCGCAAGTTGAAGTAAATCGCACGGTGTTAGAAGATGGAAGTTAAATGCAGGGGACACTTCTGGAGGCATCGAAATAGGAGCAGACTGGCACAATCACCCCATGACAACAGGTTATTGCTCTGTGCCACGGTCTGATGCCAAGCAAATGGCTCACAACGGGACTCAAAAGGGGCCTTCCACTGATTCTCTAATTTTGAGTGTATATCAAGGCACAAGACCCACCTGAAGATCCACTGAAACTGATGCCCTGCAAAGCTGCAAGCAGCCCCGAGCAGAACGAGCCTACTGAAAACACCGCAAAGCTGGAAGCGGAAGCCTGGGGGTGAACGACTCCAGGATTTGCTTTGGCAAAGCAACACTCCACAGCGTGGCAAAGGACCCTCACCTGTGTGCGAGAGCTGAAGACAATGCTAAATGGCTCGCTCCACGGTGTGGACACATTTCCTGCTCTCAGCTAGGGCCTGGGTAAACACTCTGCCCATCAATAAAGAGGCACAAAATTCAGGGCCTTATTCCCTTTATTTATTTATTTGTTGCAACAGACCACCAAGCAATTCTTAGTTCAGCTTAAATCCCCTGGGCAACCAGTGTTACCTTGTTTGTAGATCTAATTAAATTATATGGGCTGAACGCAATTTGTTCTGGGTTCTCTCAGCTTCCCCTTGCAATAAACTGTTGAATGTACACCTCTGTGCATGGGAAATGTGTGCCTTTAAGAGCTGAAGTTATTTAACAGTTCAGACTATTAGTTCACAGGCAGAAAAAGTATTTTCTTTCCAGGGCCTGATTTTACTGGGCTGCCCTGCATTTACCTGAGCTCAGCCTTGCTACTGATGCAACCGCACAGATTTAGGGAATCCACGAGCCAGTTGTCTGCAGGCTCGTTCCTCAGACGCTAAAATTTGCCCAGACAGACGTGAGAGGACGATGCAAGGTTAAAGCAAAGAGAAAATGAAGAGGACGCCCTGACCTGACACGTGTGCGCGCACACAGAACACTGGTGGTGTGAGCATGGTGGCTGTTCAGGGTGCAGATGCGCAGCACCTCTGTTCACGCCCCCCAACCACCTACTGCTCACTGTCAGGCAGGGAAAAACCAGGTTTCTGCTCTGCTATGTGCCACTGCTTGCACAGCCCTACTCTACTGCAGCAAGAGAGGCAGTGTGAGCCCAGCCAAGGCAGCAAGGAGATTTCTGACATCAGCCTGACCTTGCGTGAGTCATTTGACCTCCTTGTGCTTTGGTCCATCTGGCTGGAAATTAGGTAGAAATACATGACCAGATGTTGTATGTGAGCCAGGCATTCCTAAGGCAGCTATTTAGCAAGCAGCAAACGCTACCTTGTGCTGGCATGAGGCACGTTTAAGTGTTCATGTACACGCCGAAGGGCTGCCTGAGCCTTCCCCGAGCCCTCTGACCACCCTGCCCTGGTGGGAGGCAGGGCACGTTACATCCCGGTGCCACCCCCAAGTCACAGGAGCTCGGCCACTGCCCCAGGAAAACAAGGAATAAAGGGCCTCTTTTAAGTGACAGCACTCCGCAGAATGAGGGCTTCTGGACCTGTGGGTGTCAAGCAGGCACTAATTCAGAAGTAGATGCTGGAGGCAGCATCTTTGCTGTTTTTCTCTCCATAATCCTCAACAGTATGTTCTGAGCCAACAGTATCCCTTAACTGCTTCCCTTCTAAGCAGGCAAGCACTAAACTACACTCTAATAGCGAGAAATCAAGCAAACAATCACACGCGGCTCACAACAAGGAATATCACTAAATGCCAGCGCTCAAGCGACGCGCTCGGTTTGCTTCTCCTGCCATCTGAAAGGCTTTCTGCAGCTCCATCGCTGACTGATGGCTTCTGCGCCTCTTCCAAGGAACATACGTTACTGAGCAAGTAGTGCCTGGAAATTTCAGCGCCGAACCTACACAAATATGCGCGCACGCCCGCAAACGTGTGGGTCCTGTTATAGATGCTTGCATGCATATTTGCCATCAGAGAGATCTGAGCATCACACGCATACGCAGAGCAAACTCGAAAACCTTCTTGCAGGCATCTTGTGAATACCAAAAAACGTGGAGAGAAACAGGCAGCTCTACTGCAATCCCCGATGGGCCATCTGTTAGCGGAAACGTCAATCTGCCATGTTTACATAGGTTTTGATGACTCTGGGAACAGCCTGCTCGGCTCTGGCTGAAATTGGCTGCAACGAAGAACAAACTTGTTTTGCACCACTTTGCAACTTTCAACAAACAGAAAAAAAAACAAACCACCAGCCACACAACATGGCCTATATCCCACGTGTCGCTCGAGCACGTTACGGTGCGGGGGATCCCTCTCGGGGCTGGGTCTCCGAGGTTGGGTAGCTGCAGTTAACTCCAGGTCTGCTTTCATCGTAGACCCAAAGGTCTTGTGTGCCTGAAAGGTTCTGTTTCTTTCAGGCAATGTATTTTGGTGTAATAAATGATTCCGTTTGCTTCTACACGAGGGCAATGGCAAATCGCTGAAGACGATGAGGAAATTTTCTCTCATTTTTTCTTTTTCTTTTCTTACCATAGAAGAACAAGGGGAAGGAGTGTCACTCTAACACCAATTTAGAGGGAAAAATCCCTTTTTCAGTCCACTGCAAACACAAGAATGGAAACTAATAAAAACATCTTCCAGTAAGAGGTGTTTCTGCTACGGCTAAATCCTTATCAAAGCAAACAAGCCTCTTCATTCCAGCCTTTTCATAGAAACACCAACTGATAAAAGCGTGCCCAGACCAAACTACCTTCCAGTGACAATGATTTCATGCACATATAGGAGCTGAGAATAACCATGTAGGAAATGCTGATCCTGAAACCTTCCCTATTTTATGGGGACAGAGCTGGGCAGCAAGCAAGGAAGGTTCCAGCACAACAGCAAATGTTTCTAGGCCAACATGCTTGGGTTTGGCTTCACTCAATGAAAAGCTCAAGTCTTCCATGGAAAGCAGATGCTTTTTAACGCTCTCCCCTACCCCCCAAATTGCCTGGCCCCAAAGCAGCAGTGATGGAGACGTCTGGAGCAGAGCCATTTCAGCATCCTTGGTCCATCTGTCAGGGGAAATGGAGCTGCGGCACCATAGTCCCTGTGTTACAGCATCACTACAGCGCACTGCTGAGGGCAGCAGCCTGGGGGTCACTGAGAAGGGGAAGGCATTAAAAAAGGAAAAATCACTTGTGAAGTCCTGGTGTGTGACCCCTGGGGAACAGAGAGGAAGGCAAAGGGGCTGCTCAGCAGATGAGCTGAGGTCCTGTGAAGGCCCCTGGGGGTGCCCAGCAGCACAAGGGCCACCCCACCTCCACATGGTGGCACCCAGACACGATTTTGTCCCTTCCTCCTGAAGCCACGCTGCTGGGAATCCTCCTGGTCCCACACTGTGATGGGAGATCAGGAGAGAGGGGCGACTGCTACTGTCCCTTCTTTGTGCCCGCACGTCTCCTAACAGCACGGAGCCTCCAAGCTCCACTGGAGCATCTTGACAACTGCAGCATAAAGGTGGTTTTGGCCTGGGTCTTTTCACACCTTGAACATACCCATCGGAGCATGAGGCGGGTGAGACAGAGCTGGGGCTGGCTCAGGTGGCACTTCCCAGCAGGAAGGGGGCAGCGGGGTCTCCTGTGTGGGCGCACATCTCCCTCCAGTGCCCGCTCCCAGCAACAGCAGCCTGTTGCTCCTGGCCACCACTTCAGGTCTGTCACCTGCAAGGTCATCCTCACCTCACCGGGCGCCTCAGGTGACAACGCTGCTCTCCGGGTGGCTGTTCCACGGCGATCCCTGCTTCCCTGTCCACATCCATCAAAAACAAAGCCATTTATTCTGCTAGCAAAACCGCTTGGCAAACTTAACTCTCACTTGCCTTTCCCCATCCAGTTAAGGAGGCAGAGAAACCACAGCCAGAATCGCCTCCTCCCACTGGAGGGCACTGACTGCCCAAAGTCAAAAGTCATCCTGCAGATCTCTGCAGACAGCACTCCTGCTTTGGAAGAGAGATCTGGATACGCTGACCCTAGAAAGGCCTCCCAGAGCAGGGGACTTTCCTCCGTTTGACCTGCTCTCGGGGTAAAACACCATCACTGAAAACATTTGTCCCTTATTTGACAGAAAGAGCTGTAGGAAATTCCTCACGCTCTTTCTTCGGCTCGGGTCCAGAAAGGCAGCTCCATTCTGCTGAAATCCACAGATGCGTCTTGGCTGCAAACCGCCTCCTTCAGCTGAGCGCTGATCCGACACGGTGCTCGGGGACAGCTAAGAGCATGGCTTCAGTGCACAGGGCTGTTAAAGGCAGCTGAAGGTGTTTTATTTCCAAAAGGCCACAGCTGCCTCGCTGCTAGCAGCGAGCACAGGTTAGCCACACATCCTGAGCTCACCTTCCCTCCCGCGACGCACAAGCATTGTTGGTGCAAATCCCCTGCGCTCACAAGGCATTTGTCTTACTGAACCTCCTAATTACTTTACAAGCTCTCCCCGGGTTACAAAGAGAGACAAACAGATTAACTAAATTAGGCCAATTAAAGGTTCCCTAATGGAATGAAATGTTTCAGACGAGCTTGAGAGAGGAAATGGGCAGGGAGGAGGGAAAGACAACGCAACGTCAGGCAAGCCGGGAAAGATTTCTTTTCTTCTGGGGCTAAGGATTCACTACCCCTGGCAGGTGAAACAGGGTGGCAGATGGCACAGTGATCCCAAACTTGGATCTGACAGCCAAGACTACCAGCACTATGCAGAGCCAGACAGAATCAGACCCCGACTTCCCAGCAGGATCACCCCAAATGAAGGCTTCTGCCTGGGGTAGGAGTCCAGTCACCAAGTGAACAGGTCATTACCTTCCTCTTCCCATGAACGATGTCCTCAGGGAGGCTCGTGTGGATGAGGCTGTGCACTTCTGTCAGTTCTGTGATGTCTCCCAGGGGCACGGGTGCATCCTCCGGCAGCGGGGACATGAGGGACTCCAGTTCATGTACGTCTGAGGTGGCACTAGGAGCTGCCACCCCTTGCCTGCCCCGGTGGTAGTAAGCGTGGTTGCCGGCTGCCTGGGAATCCAGGCCTGGCAGCGCCTCCCTAAGGAAAAACAAGCAAGAGTTGACTTCTCTGGTCATCTTCCCGGTTCCTCTGACCCAAACTGCCACGAGACTGCCAAAGTGATCCAGCCCAGGCCACTCAGCCTGTCCCTGTAGAAGCACCTAGACCCAAGCCTGACTTTTGTGAGGAAGCTGCTTGTTCCAAGGCCCGGGATCTCCCACCAGCTCAAAGCTCTCCTCAGGCACCAAGCTGGTTTCCTATCGCAGTCTTTCCAAATGCTTGTGGCTGAATCCAGACCCCTGGAATAGCAGGGGGCTTTGGGCTGAGTCCAATCCTACCTACACCAAGCTGTTAGTCAAAGGGAGGTGGCTGTCTTTCATCACCTTCCCAAGTGAAAGTTTCACCAAACATCCTTAGAGCTGTCCAGCAACAGAAGCAAAATACTGCCCAAACACACACATGAAATAATCGGGCAAATGGCAAATAGTGCTTTTTTCCTTTTCTTGCCTTTTTTTTTTCTCCCCAATGGGAAAAAATAGTATGTTCCTTTTAGCTGGCTAGCGCTCCCATGACTCAATCTCTACATTAACTGATGTCACGTACGCTGCATCCCAAACCGCCCAGCTGAACACAGGGAAGAAGGTCACGGCACATTTTGTCTCCTTCCACACCAGCCTCCTTTCCCCGCTGCAAGGCGAGGTGGCACCTACCTCTGCTTGCTATTGCGAAAGCTGGCGCACATGCAGAAGAGTATGCAGAGCAGCCCCAGGCAGACTCCCACAATGATTCCCGTGACAGAGTGGATGTCCAGAACATCTAGGAGGGGAAGGACAGGTGCGTTATTTCAGCTGTTAGCAGGAAGAAGGCACAAAAGATCAGAGAACCATCAGCTTCACTAAAACTCATGGGTGATGCCATTATATACATAAAGGAAAAATGATGGCTTGGCAGTGACAATTTTAGCACCTTGTATATTCATTAATTTCATGCTACACGGGCCTAACAAAGGCAGCGAGGTGCAGGTGGCACGTGCCTTTCCAGAAGGCAGATGAGAAACTGAGTTCTGCTGCGGAATGGCTTCTGGGGCTGCCTGGAGCCTGTGGAGCTGCACATCTGAGGACCCTGCTGTGATGCTCTGCACTCTCCTACCCACAGCCACATCTCACATTCTGCACGGTGACACCAGGCAATTCATTAGCAAACAGAGAAATGCCACTGCTAATGAACTGTGGTTTCCTGCCCTGGGACAAAGGGGAAATTCGTACCAGACAATTTCTCCCGCAGGGTGTGCACATCCTTAACGTTTGAATAAGGACCAGACCCCACGACTGTCTTTGCTCCCATCTTGAAGAAGTATCTGGTATCACTTTCCAGTCCGTGCACTTCAGTGCTGAAGATATTTCCTGATCAAAAGCAAGCCAAGAGAGGTTAAAAATGGGCAATTTCAAGTGCATTCACAGGGCTGCAGCAAAGCAGCAGTGGAAGTCTGCTGGACTGCCAGAAGCGAGGCATTTTGTGCCATGAGCTCTAAGAGGTAACTCAGACACCTCCTAGGTATTAGTGAATGTGCTGCTTACAGAGCTGATGACACAGACTGTGTGCAGTGTTGCTGACATACATCCTCCTAGGAGTGACCAGGCAGTGACCTGTACCTGCTGGATGGTAATGGCTGGTTCAGCCCTAGATGTGTATGATTTCATGTCTCTCAGCAGTCACATCCCTAGACTCTTTTTATATGACCAGAAGCAAGGATCAGCATATGCCTCAAGAACGCTGGCAGCTTGAATTTATTTGTATGTGGTCAAAAATCAGCAGGATTAACCAGCCTGGACTCTGTAGGCTGACACACAAACCCAGGGGAGAAGGCAGGAACAACCAAATAGCTGGTGGGGTATTTAGTTGAGCTTAGAGGAGACTGAAGACAGGCGTTTGCCTGGACCACAGTACCTCAGGGAGGCTCACCTTCTCGTGTCAACAAGGTCCACATGTCGTCAGGCTGCGTGTTGTTGGCGTTGTACAGGATGAGGTACTCCACAATGATGCCATTAGGCTCGGCCGGGGGGCACCAGTGCACCTGCACGGCGTAGGGGTTGAGTGGGTGCAGCCGCAGGTCAGACGGAGGAGTCGAGGGACCTGGCAGATGTGAGTAAAGACCCACTGTGAGCTGCAGAAACAGGAGGAAAGCACCCAACCTGCAGGGCATGATGAATACTCTGTGCTTCCCGTGAATCTTCCACGAATCACTGGCACACATAACGTGTGACCCTGGTGACTGGAATTCTTGTCCAAACAAGCTGTCAAGAGTGCAGAGTGAAGGAAGCTACTGAGCCCACTACAGGGCAGAACTTGTTGTGCTCCTTCAGTGGGCTTGGGGCCCTGAGCATCTCTCAGCTTCTTATGTACACAGTGACATCACAGCTTGGAATCTCTCAGGGATTTGATGGAGATTCACAGAAATCCAGGAAAGATCAAGGTTCAATTCCCATAAATACTCACGGTCAGGAAGGGTGAACCGTTCCACCACGCTGCCAAAGGGCCCGTCGATACCAACACCATTGGACTGCACAGCAAACTCATACCTGGTATAGGGCTTCAGCCCACTGATGAGGATGTCTTCATCCGAGCTGCCAAAAGAGGAGATATTCAGAAGGTCATTAACATGAGATGGAACCCATGGCTACCCTGGTACCTTACCAGGAGCGGTGTAAGAGGTTATCCTAACTCTTACAGTATTTGATTTTTCACCTAAAGCTTCATCTCCTGCAGTCATGTGAATGCAAGAGCATTCAGCTCCAAAATACAGTGAAAAGCAGATTCCCAGCCTTTGGGACCCCTTTTTATATACTTGCAGAGAAAAGCCTAGTTACAGACTGAAAACCTGCATGGAAATCTAGATTTAAAATATATCCCCAAATCACAACTCCTTAAACTCTAGCAGTTATTGAGCCAAACTTGTGTGGACCATCTCACAAATCACAGATGCTTTGAGTCTGGCCATAATTATGCCTGGCTTTGTCATCAACAGGGAAATAAGCATGTAAGGTCCATAAAATGCAGAAAAGATGCAGAGACTAGCCAGTAAATTGCCTCCTGGTATTTAAGTCATGGACAAACTCCCACTGTGGAAGTCCCAGTGCCACATTTCACCATCTCTGAATTCATCTGTGACCAAGGCAAACAATCCCAGCATTTGAAACACTTAGGGTTTTGCCAAGTACTTGGACATCCCTGCAAATTTCTCCTCCCTTTTGTTTATTCCTGACCTGAGCAGGTTTGTGGCAGATGAACCCTTAGCATCCCTCTTTACCTTGTGTAGTACGTAACGAGAGAGGCGTTTTTCAGGCCCCAAGGGCTGAAGCGGACAGTGTAGTTGACAATCTTAACCGTGGTGAAGTCAGGTTTCTTCCACCTGAGCCATATGGACGTTGAGCTGTTGGACTCTGCATAGACTTGGACTGGAGGCAGCGGAGGACCCTTCTGCACCGGGGGATCTACGGTGGTGCGAGACAAAGTGAAAGATGTGGAGATGCAATGACAGTGAGGCAAGGGACAGCCATCACAGACAGAAATCGGGGAATAAAAAAGGCTGTGAAGCTTGCACAAAGATGCTGTCCTCCAGTGTAACCATGGACATCCTGCTTAGCCCATCTGTACACATAAACGTCCACACTTTTCATCATGTGTGGGGAAAAATCCCAATGAGGACCCCCACACCATGCTGGTGGCGTACTGCTGGGGCACACAGGAGGCCAGTTTCACAGTTATCTGCTCAACAGGCCCACACCAGGGCGAGGAGGAGCCCAGCCTCTTCACCACCCCACCACAGACTGGCAGGGCTGGGATCGGAGCCTAGGTCCTCAGAGCTTTCAGTTTCTTTGTAACACTGAGAAACCTGGATAAGAGATGAAACCCGGGTTACTGGGCATTTCCAAAACCATCCCTGAGCCACTCATGGGGCCAGAGAGTATTGAGAAAGGGGATAATTTGCTCCATTCTCTCCTTCCCAAGACAACTCCTCCAAAACAACTGCAATGACTGTCAAAGGGAGTTCCCCTATGTTGGGACCTTCCCCCTTTTGGTAACGTCCCTGTTGAAGTCCTTCTTCTCTACCTGTACCTTCCCTTTGAAGCCACTTGCCAAACAGAAGAGACAGACAACGGGCGGGGCATTCCTCACCTACTGCTGCTGCAGGTGCCTTTTCGGTTTTGCCCTTCCAAACAGCCGCATAACCGTCTTCATGCTTATTGAATGCCACCAGCTTCACTTCGTAGAGTTTCCCAGGAGCTGGAAAAATCAAGCGGGGTTTGACGGGGGTTATCTTTCTTACCAGTCCTCCTCCACTTAGACATGTTTTCTTATAGCTTTTCCCACCACCCAAGAAAGCAGCTCTAACAAAGCTGTATTTGCTAAAATACATCAGGCCACACATACCCTTCTCCTTACAGGGTTTTCACGTTCAAATATTGTCTCACAACTGGAGCATTTATCGTCACAGCTACTTCCTCATTCTCCTCTCCCTTTTTACAGAAATTATCAGTAGCAAACAGACTTTCCACAGCCCCTGAGGGGGTTAAGCAGTGTCGCAGCCTGCAGCACATCATCTCAGGATCTCCTGAACCTTCTCACCTTCAAACCACTAAGGAAACCCCCCTGGAAGTGAACACACTGTCTTGTTTATTCTTGGAGAGAGAAGATCATTCCCTCTCCTCAAAATGCACCTCATTTCTAAAGCCATTCCTGATTTATTCACTGCTGTAAGGCTCTTCTTACATTTGCAGTTAGGAAAGCAACAGAGCAGACAAAACCCATGCCAGAAACCTGAGGATTGTCTTTACACACCCTTTTCATCAGACAGGCACACGCTCCATGGGGAACATCACACTCCGATCCCAAAATGAGCTGCAGGACAGGGCGCTGTGTCACCAACCAGCAGTGGCCTGGTCCAGAACCCACTTCTGACTTTCCTCCTGCCTTTCGTTAGCTGAAACGTTCCTTTGTCATGCTAAGCAACATCTGAGGGGTTTTTCACAAAGATGTCTAATCGACAAAACAGCTTGGGACATCCAAAGTTCTCCAATAAGCCACTCGCCAGCTTCTCCCTTCAGCAGCCAGCCCATTCAGAAGCTCAGCAAGAGCAGTCCAGACTGTCTTTAGCTGCCTTGACTGCAGCATGTTAATGAAGTTTGTTAATTTGGGCCGTGCCTGTTCATTCTCTGCCCCGATAGATCACCGCTCCCTTTGCCAGGCAACGTAAGCAGAACAAAACCCGTCTTACTGGTGCCAATTTTATTATTACTGCGCTGATTACGCTCCCAGAGGCTAATGGTACCAATTACCAAAGGCTCTCACTGCTCCACAACACATGTTCACGCTCAGAATATAAAAACAGTTGAGCCACATTCTTGTCCCTGAAAGGATCTCCAAAGCAAACAGAGTTTTATCTGCCTCCAAAGAAGTTTGATCCGCATCTCTCCACACTCTCCAGCCACAGGAAAATGTTTCAAACCCACACAAGGGGGAAGAGGCACTCAACTTCCAAGCAGTTGGGGCCACAGGCTTGGTGAAACAAAGAACCCCCAAGCCCATCTCTCACCAGCATGCACACCCAGCCTCCTGCCTGAGCATTTGGCTGGGCTCTCTGGGACACAAGCTCATCATGAACGATGGGATCCAAAACGATGAGGAAGAGCTCACAGATGTGATGCAGCTGTGGGCAGCTCCCGTTGGGGCATGAAGTGAAAGGAAGGACCAGGCCTCCATCTCCATCCTTGGGTAGGAACAATACGGCAGCCACTCAGACATGAAGCCAGAGCAGCTCTGCTACATGACCAAGCAATTCATATTCTGAAAACAGGGGTATTTTGGGTTTCTCAGAGGTTTGGCTTCAATTTTTATACACAGGCCCAGATGTTCAAACTCTTAGAACAAGCAGACATAAAGCTCTATCAAGCTGTCAAGAAGCTAGTAGGCAGCATGAAAACAGATGTATTTCACTACATTCCATCATACATTAAATATAAGCAGAATAATCTAGTCCAGATCATTTCAAATCACTAATCTGGATGACTGTGTAATATATCCAATATGCTAAATACGTTGTTTCGTTCAGTTTTTCAAGGTGTTCACGTAGGCCAGATGCCATACGTTCCCCGAAGTGGGAAATCACCCTGATCTCCGGGGAGTCACTTCCAGAGGAATGCACTCTTCCTCCACAGGAACACGGGGAAAGGATCAGATCCTTCCTGTTTGTTTTTCCTGTCGATTACGGCCCTGGTAGTGATGTACCGTTACAGAGACCGACTTCTAGAACGGAGATAGGAATCAATGAGAATCTCAGAGGTAAGCCATCCTGGTGCTTCAGGACAGCTTCCTTTGGATTTCATGGGATCGTTAAACTGTGGTGTTTCTTCTGTACCTTTGAACAGCTGCCCACCCCTCTGGCAGGGTTTCAGCACATAGCTCTGCACATAAGTCTGCACGTAAGAGCAGATGCAAAGAGCGACCTTAGTGATATCACTCCAAGGAGACATGGCTTCTTCCAGAGGTTAGCAAGAGTACAGGAGAAAATATCTTCTCTTGCTTCAGACAGCTCAAACAGAGAGAGCTGGGATATAACCAGAGGCAAAAATCAAGAAACCAAACACTGGGGATAAGGCAAAGGATGAGTAAAAGGAAAGGTGCAGGACAGAGAAGAGGTGGTAGACAAAGCTGGCAAGATTTTAGTAGCAAGACCCGCTACAACTTGGAAACTAAGGCAGGAAACATGGGCAGGGCTCTTTGCGGGTGCAGGAGTTGCACTGTTGCTGTGAATGAAGAACTACTGCACTCAAGAAGCACTGTCCACGGCTGCTTTCTGCACATCCATCCACTTCTGCCTGAGGCATGTCTCAAAAGGAGCTGTCTCATCAGAAAGCATTTCCCTCTTGTCCTGCTGTGCTCCCGGAAAAATAATAACAATTAAAAAAAAAGAAATCAGGAAATTGAAATCAAGCTACACAGGATTTTATCCCTCAGGCTAACCCTAAATCAAGACAGGACAAGGGGCAGTGTGTCCAGTGCAGAGAAGTGGAGCCAAGGAGCACCGAGTGACTGCACTGCAACAGTACACGGTGCGTATGCTGTGTTTGTTTGCAGTAACATGGCATGCAACTATGTCTGAGCTACAGCCTTGCATTCCCAGTGCCTAATTCTGGGATTTCCTCACACCTCATCTCTTCAAGCTTGACTCAGTTTCTGGTTTCAGCCATGACACGTCAATGGCCCTTCTCTGGGCCAACCTCCCCCTGCCACCAGACAGCACCATCACCACGTGCAGTGCCCTTGCTACCTGCAAGACCCCTAAAGCAGATGGAAGTACTTGCACTGGGCGACTCCCTGCCATAAACCTCAACTCTTTTAAACCCCAGCCGCTCCTCCTCCTTGTTTCGTGTCCAAACCCCTGCCTTTCACAGCACAGCCAGATTCCCAACCCCGTTACCGTACACGTGCAGGAGCACGTCATTCGGCAGTGCAAGGGGAAGAGAATGGCCATGGCTGGTAGAAACCAGAGCCTCTTCCTGATACAACGATAGCTGATCCACAACAGCCAAATCATAAGGAAGCTATTAGGCCTTGACGGATGCCCAAATTTAAGGAAGTAATTACAGAAGAACAAGCAGCCTTCTCAGCATCGCCATGCCAGAGCATTTGGAACCAATTCAGCCCGCTCCCGAGCCCCTCCGCTAACTGATTTGCCAGTGGTTAGAGCAGCGCATGATGATGTTCACATGTGGTTTCCTCAATGCAATAATTACAGACCTAAATTCTTCAGAGGAACTCTTAACTGTTAACACCCTCTCAGGGGCAGGACGGCTGCAGCATGCCTGGAGTACTGGAAACCTGCTCAGTGATGACACGAGCTGTCCGTCCAGGTGCTGCAGGCTGACCTTACACCGTGCACAATATACATGTCAGCTGTGTAAGATGAACCAGCAGGAGAAACACTCGCCCCTCAGTCTCAGCAGTGGGCATGGACGAAGTGGGGGATGACAGAACTCTAAGAAGCAGAATCCTGTTATCAGGATGCAATGCCATGGCTCTTTTCTCTCTCCATCCTGTATCGATGGGCAAATCAATTCATTAGTATGATGAGATGTTAAAAACATAACCCCTCATGGGAAAAAATAAATGTATTAAGCCAGGCAGGTAACTCTGACTGCAATGCAGACTTGTTCTCCAGCCACAGACACTCTATCTGTTTTCCCTCAGGGGAGGAAGGTGGAGGAGAACACTGACCCAAAATTAGTATGCGGCAAATTAACCTATATCTGCATTTTAACATAGAGATATTTCAGATAGCATGCAACTGTGGAGCTTCTTAGAAACATACAGACAAGGAGAGATCATTTCCCTGACTGGTGATTTTAATCTAAGCACTCTTATATTGACATAATAACGAACAATAATCGATGCATATCCCCTCATTAGTATTTACTAAGTATATTAGTAGCCCTTGGTTAAAAATCCAATCCCTGCTACACTGCCTTCATCAATTTCTGTTTTTCAAACTCTGCTTAGAACAAGTCCCAAAAGCCTCACACCAGAAATTATTTTGGGTGCTCTTAAAACAAAAAACCAATCAGGCAGAGTGCTCAGCTCATGCAGTTGTGGGCCTATATACCTGCAGGCGAGCAGATAACACTGAGCTACCTGCAGGTATCCTGGGACTGCTGTAAAGTGTCAGAGTCAGACCTGGTTTCTGCACCCACTGCTAAGAAGACCAGCTCACCTAGTCGAGTCAGTTCATACTGCTTCACTTTCTTCTTCAGCTTTATGGGCCCTACGTCCCAGCTCTCATCTTCAGCACCATCCAGGGGGCTTTCATCACTGGCCTCCTCTTGGCTCACCTCCCGGTAGTAGAGCTTGTAGCCTGATATCTGGGCATGGTTGGCTGGGGGCTGCCACGTTATCAGGAGAGACTCCATCTTCGCTCGGACTTTTAATTCCGTCGGGGCAAATGGAACTAGAAGACAAGAAAAAGTGTTCAGTCACTTACCTCTGTTTCCCTGCTCTACTGAATCCTCCCTGACCTTGGCAGTGCACAAGGGGTGTGAGGAGAGGCCATCCTGCCAGAAAGACATCTCCACTATCTAACAGAACAGTGTGGTTGAACTCTCCCATGAGTTTACCAACTGCATGATGCAGTAAAAAGCACTGTCACAAAGCTGTATGGGAGCTTCTCCATGTACTCTGAGTTACCACCACCTTTAAACATAGGTACCCTGGTCCAACCATAGCTAACAGTTAGAATTCCCTAAGGAAAGCAAACATCTCTGGTTATGCCTCAAGCTCCTCATCTGTGAAATAACATCCTGCAGCCCCCGCTCCCAGTCCCAGGCACCATCCCGCTCCTACCGTGCGTTTGGTTGTCCCTGTCAGGAGTCCGGTGCTGGGTCCACTCAGACGGGGCCCCGTAGCCCATGCTGGTGCTGGCTGCGATGCGTACTTTGTACACTTTGTTGGGATGCAGCGAGTAGAGAGTGATCTGTGTTTCGTTTCCACCCACCTCAATGGAGGTAACCTGATCTGCTGGAACCAAGGTGACACCAATGAAAAAGGGTTTTCCTACCCAAAGTGCGGCCACAAAGCCCAGCGACACCCATATGTCCTCCTGCCACCAGGAAAAACCAGCAATAAAGATTGGCCAGAGCTGATATCCTGCCTGACAACCCCCCTTCATCACATTCAGAACCACAGGATGCCTTCAGCACCGCTGAGCCTGCCTGCAGAGAGCCATCAGAGCCCTTACTGCTGCTGACATGATGGCAGAACAGGAGCACAGCTGATAGTAAGTTCCAGTGGTTCCCATTGCTGTATTTAAATCCACACCTTAATTTGAACCAGAAGTGTCCAGCAGCCCTGCTTTCTGCAATACTCACACCTTCACCAACACCAGATTGAGTTTTTATCACTCCCTTGTCAGCCCACCCAAGTTCACTGGGGAGATAACAGGAAATTTAAACTGAGAACGATCTGGGATTTTCACTGTAACAACTAATTGGTCTTGCAGGAGATTCATGCTGCCTGTTTGGTGAATGCAGAGGTCTTGCTTTTCAGCTTCACCGGGTGTAAACTCAACTGAGAGTACTGTCCTGCCATGTAACACTGTCTGGCTGAGTGTGAACCCCAGACTGCAAATATTTCCAAGGTTTTACGATGCCACAGAGCCACATGCAGGCTCAAGGCAAAAAAAAAGAAAGAAAAAAAAACACAACAAGAGCCAGGAGTCACACTGCAGACTACTAATCCAGATCAAACACATGGGAACATGTCCAACACTTCATCACATTCCCCATCCTTCTCTTAGTGAGAAGCATGACCCCGGGAAGTGAGAAGCTGCAAAGCTTTGATGGTTTTAAGAGCAAATACCCAGAAGGATTTGCAAAGCAAGCACACATGGAATCAGAACAACTGCATTCAGCATATGGAAACGTTACCATCCCTGCTGAAGGCTTCGTACAGTGTCTGACAATATAAACAAAACCAGATAAAACTCAGTAACAGGGCAACACAGCCTTGCCAGGAAACTTACATAAGGATCGCTGATTAGACTCCATTTTAAAGGAATCCAACGCATTTACCCTTGTCCTGAAGCAGCAAAAAGCTCTCCTCCCAAAACACACAGTGCAGAGGGCACCACAGGGTTGGTGATGCAAGCCTTCCTGGGGCAGCACGATCAGGTGAGCCATTCCCCTGGGGACACAGGCTCCTCCACAATCACGGGAAAAGGCACCAGCGGAAGGTAGCACAGCAGCAGCACTGCCGTGATCACCAACAGCAGAGTCCAGCTTCGGGAGGGCTGCTCTCAGCGAAAAAGGGTCCCTCGCTGAGGGACCTTGCACCTCTTCCCCTCAGCACGACATGCTGTTAGTGCTGCGAGAGCAGAAGACACAAACCCCTTCCAAACATCGTTTCCCTCACCTTCCTTGAGAGTACAGTAGTCAATCTTGTACTTCGTTATCTTGCCGTTACTCAGCTCCGGAGGAGGAGGCAGCCACGTCACACGGATGTCACCAGGAGTCATGCTCGACAGGGACAGCTGAGGGGCAGCACTAGGAACTGGGCAGAAGACACGACAGAAAGTCAGTAAAGACTGCGTCCTCTACAAACTGGGCAGGTTAGCAGAACGGTTAATCTGCCTAGGCTGTAGTGTGGAGCATGGAGACACTAGAAGAAATGCCTCACTGATTAAGGCTTCAGCCCGGGAATCCCCATCCCCTTGAGAATCAGAGCTCTGTGCTGCACGCAGCTTTCACACTTTCAACTGAGCTTTTCAGGCTTCTGACACACACAAGAGACCACGCAGTTCACTACATCAGGAGCATTAAAAGCACCCTGCAGCATAGCAGGGGTTTGCCTGAGGTCTGCCAAAGCCATCGTTTCTTGCCTCTGTCATGCAGTCTGTTGTGAGCTGTGCATGCAGTCCCCTGTTGGGCAGCTGTCCATCTGGCACTCTGCCTTTACTGCTCAAAAAACGCTACGTGGTAAGCGCTAATATCAACACAAACTACCAACTCTTAAGGGATCCAACCTCAAGCCTCCTCCCACCCCATACAAATTGCAAGAGATGTTTTTCCTCTGAGTTGAAATCATGTCTGGCCCAGAGACAAAGTTTGGAGCAACACCACGTTAGGTAGATGAAAGTCCAGAGCACCTGACTGCAATTTCCGCAGGATTCTCAAGGGCCCCAGTATCAGTGAGAGCATTTTCATGCTCTTCACCACCCAAGCTGATGATCAGACCAGGGTAGGTTTATTATTATTATTTTTTGGCTGGTTGGTTTTTTGTTGTTGTTTTTAAAACGGCTTATAAAAACAAAACTGTAGGCGCAGGAGACTGAGGTTCCTAGGATTTCATACTATTCTCCAGAGCATATTCAATGCCCACCATGAAACTGGACAATATTTGTTATACCCATCTAATTCAACGCACCGTCCTCCAGGGTCTGAACAATTATGGAAGAGGACGTCCGGCTGGCTCCGAGCTGGGAATACGCGACCACGTAGAAGACGTAGTTGGTGTTGGGTTCTAGGTCCTTGACTTGCAGCTCAGTGGTATCATTATTGACAGCAAACTGGTACTCCACATTATCTGTTCCTAGAGTCAAGGAAACACTGATCAGCAGGTCAGTGAACTGCCAAGACAGTCCAAGAAAAAAATGACTTAAATCGTAAGACCCATAGCATAAAACCACCTTCAAACTCACTATGCCCTGTCCAATTTTCCAACTGTCTGTACAAAACCCATCTCTTATGTGAACTCATTGGGCAAAAACATCCGATGCTTAAGTGTTAACATCTCCATTTTGACTCCAGCTCCTCGATCCATGCTAAAGCAGCTGAAATTACCACCCCAAATTTCAGAGGAGCTGAGGAAGCAGTTCAGCAGGCGTACTGGCTTGTTGGCTGTCCAGGAATACACACCCCAAGCAACCCAAGTGCCTCACTCCAGATTCTGGGTGTTAATATTTAGCGACCACCTCTGTGCACAGTATAGTTGTTCAGTATTTCCATTAATAATCACACACTTTGCATATAAAATCAAAGCACTGGAAGAAGAATAAAGAATGGAAAAATGGCAATAAGTTTCCAGAAGTGTCTTCTAGAAAGGGAAGAAAACAACTTAGGAGATAACTCGGGTTGTTTCCAAACCATCTGGATGCACTAAAGCTATCCCGACCCTGTTGGAACAGAAACAAGAGTATGAGAGCGGATCTCTAAAGAGGTGTTGCAAACACCAGACTACATCAGCTTTAACTATCCAAACTAACACACCCAGTTCTTTGCCTTGAGCACAGTTCTGCTGAGAGCATGCTAAGAACAACCCAGGGGAACTCCTGCAATTATAAAAAGCCCAGGACTAAGTGCAGGGTAGGCCTCCTGGTGTTTTTGGAAGGGTTTTCTCTGCCCAGCAGCAGGGACACAGACTTTCCCCCTTTATCATCACATTCCCACGGCCGCTGCCATGCTGTGCAGGCAGATAACACCTACCCACAGCCCGCTGGTAATGCAACGAGAAGCCAATGATCTGCTCGCTGTTGTACTCCGGCCGCTCCCAGGACACTAAGACTGTGGTGCTGGAGAGAGACACGGCTGAGACCTTCTTGGGAGCGCTGGGCAAGCCCTCCCGCACAATCACAGAGAGCTTGGCAGTGGCACAGGCCATGCCCAGGCTGTTCTCAGCCACACACTGATAGTAGCCGGCATCCTCCAGCCCGATCTGGTTGATGACGAGGCTGCCGCTGCTCTGGACCTTCACGCGCCCATTGGAGAGGATGGCCTCGCCGTTCTTCAGCCAGTGAATGGTGGGGGCTGGCTCACCCTCTGCCTTGCAGACAAATCGAGCCGTGCTGGCTCGGGTGCGTGAGATGGTTTCAGGAGCCTGGGAGATGCTGGGCGTAGCTGGGAGGAGAGAGGACAAATTAATGCAGGAAGAAGGAGGGAAAGAGAGCAGAGCAAATCCCTTCTCCTCCCCCCTCGCTGCTATGTTTTATTCAGTAGCAGCTTTGCTTACAAGATAGGATTTGCCAGGCAGACTCTAGAGGCTTAATTTAGACTCTGTCCAAAAGGAAAAATAAATTCCGTATCAATCATGTGCTGCGTTCCCTGATCCTAGGCTGTTCTCCCTACTGGCTTCCACAGTGCTGAAAGTTAATTGCTGATACAGATTTCCACGAGGGGACCCAGGAGACCAAAAAGCAAGGCATAAAACGCTTCAGCAAACACAAGGAACTAAACCCCAAATTAAAGAGGTGACACTCCCACCAAGAGCTATCCCAACCCAGGGCCTCCTGGCTCTAGCCCGACTCCTTTCTTCCCCAGCACAGTTCAGAAACACAACCTCTTGGGAGCTCCTGGATATCAGACCAGGTAATCCACAGCTACATGGCCAGCATTTCCTCACTTTACCTGGAGCATTTTATCTTGCTCTCTACTCACCAAGGACGCGGAGCTCAGCTGCGGCTGTAACGAATTGCCTGGTCTGGGGTTTGTTAGCACGGCAGACGTACACTCCAGAGTGATGGGGCTGGCTGTAAGGAATGAGGAGGTTTGTCCGACCCAGCACGATCACATCTGTGGAAATGGGCTTTCCATCTGCAGGAAGAAACGTGCACAAATGTGGGAGGGAGCCTCAAGCTGCCTGTTAGGAGGGCTCACACACAGGATCGCAGAGACCCTCAAATCCCAAACCACAGCCCCGCAGAGGATTTCAGCCCGGACATTCCTCGGTGCTCAACAGGCACAGGCCAGCCCAAAAGAACATTGACCCAAGATTTCGTTTAGCAATAATCAAAAAAGTTCTGTTTTGGATCAAAACGGTCTCTAATGCCTAGGGCGTGCCTGGAATGAGACCCTCTAGGAATAGCACATTTAAGGCAAAGCTATGCTAACATGTTATTTGGAAAATCACACTGCTGAATCTGCCTGCTGACCCCATACACAACGCACGTGTCTATTCCCTTCGTGTGTTAACACAAATGTCAGCGAGAGCACTGAATGGCTAATGGCTTGTCCCTCTCCAGCTGCTGATGAATGGGTGTAGCAAAACCTGCAGCACTCCCCTACCTTCACCTCCAACAAATTCATCTGAGCCCGCACCTCAAGACAAGAGCGAGCTCTCCACCTCCACTCGGAGCAGCTGCATCTACTTAGCACCATCAGCGGGGAGCAGGGCTGACAGCAGATTCTCTGCCCCCTCCATTTATTTCAGGGGCTCTCTGCTGGCCTCACAGTTCAGTGGCTGTGCACTCAAAGGAACAGAAAGGCTGCACACCCCACTTGCACAGGAGCAGCCTGAAAACCTGCCTCCAGATGGTAGCAATTAGCTGACACCACCAGGGCTGGCAAGAGCCAAGCTGGCAACCTGGAGGTACAATCCACAGAGTTACCTACACGCCAGTAACCCAGCCTGCTCCTTAACACTGTCCTGCAAAGGAACATGCCTGTATAACACAGAGTTACTACTACAGTCTACACATCCTTTCCTGCTTTAAGAGTCCACACTGGAAAGCAGAGGGGACCAAGCAAAGACTTGAAAATAAAGCGTGCTAGGAGCTCTTTCACCAGCCAATTCACCAGGGAACCAATTCACCAGCCTTTCACCAGGGAACTCTTTCCCCTTCCTCTCTGGCCACCCAAAACAATTTCATAGTAGTAATTTAACCCTGGTAACATCTATTATACTCTGTGCTTTCAGTATAGCAATGAGTAAGTGATGTAGCATAGGATAGCTGTGTATTTCTAATTGTGAAGTGCACAGGATAAAACACAAACATTGCTGCCACAACATTTAATCCTTGCTGATTTGATTTCCAAAGCTGTGTCCCTTGAGATTTTATTTTTGCTCCTTTTTTGAAGGGAAGAGGAAATATTTGTATACACTAAAATCACTGCCTGTGGACAAGTCTGGGCTGAAGACCAACTACAATAAATGGTTACAGAGGGAAGGAGTCTTAAGTTGTGACCCAGATTTATGAAAATGACTGAGAGCCTTTTCTGGGAGGGAATCATTTCCTGAGCTGAGAATGGGTACAGTCAGAGCCTCTGATGGATGTGACACTCACTGAAGTAACACTAGCATCCTACTTGTGACTTAGGCTACCAGTGCTGGGTAACGTATGCCAGTCTGGCTTATTCGTACACCTCGAACAAGATCTAAGCATCTTCTTGATCCTTCCATTATTCTGGGGAGAGGGAAAAAAAAAAAAGCCAATAGTTTGAACATAGGAAGATTTTTGAACAGAAAACATCCAGCAACACTCCCAGCTCACAGCCATTTCAATAATTAGCAGATCTTATCCTGTTTTATAATCCTTCAAGATAATACAAGTTTTTTCCCCGGTGCAATGGCAGATTCCACAGAATCCCTGCTAACCTCTGAGTCACTGGAGGAGTGGCAGAGACCTGACCCCATCTGGTGACCTTTACTGCTCAAGCTCCTACAACGAGTATGACTAATTTAGATCAAAAGGCATGCAGGCACCGGAACTTCATATATTTCACAGGTCAAACAGATATAAAAGTGAATTGTGTGCTTTGTAGCCTGCTAGATTTAATCAGCATTTCCAGTTTAGCAAGGACACCTTATCCTGTGACACCACCTGCGTCATTAGGCACTGATGTAAAAAGCACCTTTCTTGTCCCCCCCGATTTTTCTGCCTTGTAACAGATTTTGAAAATAAAGAGTCCCCAGGTTCCTCTTGATGTCAAAAGCTTAATTCTGTCCCACACACTCACCCTGTCGTATCCAGGAGACAAAGGGGGTGGGATCGGCAGCTGCCATGCACTCCATCACCACGCTTTCCCCCGCCACCACTGTGGTGTTCTCTGGAGCAGCAATGATGGTGACATCTCCTCCTGCTGGCTGGGAACCTAAGGCCGAAAATAAAAAGAGAAGTCTGTTCCTCCAAACTGAGAAGCTCCCAGGAAAGCAGAGAACACCAAACCCAGCCATCCCAGCCTTGCTTCCTCAGATTGTCTCATGTGTTAACGGCACAGGTCTGGTTGGAAGACAAAAGCAGGTCTTGGGATTGTGTTTTCATGGAAAAATAACAAAGAAATGCACTGAAGATTTATCCTGATCACTTCAATAACAAGAATTAGTCTCAGGATTTTCACATGGAGCATAAGAAGGGTTTCAGCCCAGCATCTTTGTCAACTGTTGCTAAATGGACGCTTGTTAATTAGATGGAACAAGACACCTCTATCCTCATGTGGAGCAACCGCTCAGGACACAGCCCAGCCTTTGCCAAGGAAAAGTAGCAGTGGAGAAAGAATCTAACAACTCAGTTAAAGAAATTCTGATATCCAGACGTGTATTGTAAAATGCAACAAAGAGAGGTCAAGCCTCTGTGTCCAGACCTTCACCCCAGAGCACAAAGGCTAACTAAATCAGTCACCGTGCATCTGGAGGGGGGCACACTATTTAGCTTACATACTCATAGATGAATGGCCAGCACGTAAATCAAGTAACGTCTACACAAAGATCTACAGGCTGCCTTGCACAATTTCTTGAGAACGGGATGGGGATTTTTTGCTTGAAATGAACCTTCTGCGTCTACCCACTGCTGAGCAGAGGTTAAAGGAAGGTGAAGGAAATGCCTCTGCAGCGGCCAGATTTCAGTTGTCAGATTAAAACAACCGGAGCACGCTTGAGAAGACCAGACTGTTCGTGACCTTCGACAGCAGCAACACTGTTTTTCCAGCTTTCCCAGACACGTCTAACTCTGAGGGACACTTCTGTTGTTGTCCTCAGGAAGGGAGAAGTAACTGCAGAGGAGTCACATAGCGTAAGTAATTCCTAGGCCTGCTCCAGGTGCTCCCGGGGCCTAGCTGTGAGCCTCACACAAATAAAAGCAGGACCCTTCTGTACAGCCCACAGTAAAACTTCCTTCCAGTCTCAAAATGCTGCAGGGTTCCCACCAAAGAGGTTCAGAGAAGCTCGTGAAGGACACATTTACCAGGACTGTTAAATTGAAGCTCTCGCTGCAGGCCCCGGCCCAGGATGTCCCCACGTCTCAGACCATCAGACGCTCAGGGAGATGTCCAAGGAAAGCACCATGTCCTCCAGACCCAGCTTCTAATGTACCTTCCCCCTTGTGTCTGCTGTGGTTGCTTCTGGAGATGAGGACCTCTGTGGCAGCCAGGCAGCATTTGTTTGTACTGCCTGGACGGTGAATGCCATCGGCAAACGGAGTGAGCGGGAGCCTGTGCTTGTCCAGCAGATGGAAGCAGAGACCGAGGAGCGCCCGCGGTCCCCCACCTGGGGCAATGGCTGGACACAAAAAGCAACCCCAGCGCTGCACAAATACCAGCAAAAATAGCAAAAATAGCTGTCCCAGGGCACAAAGGGAAGCCGAGCCAAGCATCCTTCGTCCAGTAGAAAGAGTAGGCCGCATGCGGGGCCTGGTGCATACGGGAACATAAACATCTTTTTGTGCTTCCAGCACGGTGTGGGCTGGCCAGGGCTTTGCCATGTTCAGTTACAGAATGGGGACAAGAAGGAACCACAGACCAAGGATCTGAAGGCCCCTTTGCCAAACATATCAACGTCCTGGCCACTCCTGACTGCAGCACTGAGCTGAGCTGGAGAGCTACAGAGAGACAACAGGCTGAATGCACAAACAGGCACGAGAGCTTCCACGAGAGGCACGTAAGCTGGGCCTCACAGAAACGCAAGGCTTTCCAGAACAGGCTTTTCACAACATTGAACTCCAGTTCAAAGCACTAAAATCCACAAGTAATCATTAGTCCTGCAGAACAAGTGAGACACGGCTGGGCGAGCATGGCTTGGTGAGGTCTCTTAAATTAGCAGCACGCCTCTGCCCTCGTTCTTCCCCACACAGAAGACGAATGAGAACAAGGGGAAGGAGCTTTTGAGCCAGGATTTTGGGCAGGACATGGCTGGCCGTCCACATACCCCTTGGGCAGGACATAGCTGCAACACTCCTGTGTGCATAAAGCTGTCTTTTTCCGCATGAAGCTGGGGAAAAAATGCCTAGAATGACAAAATAGCACCAGACAGATGGCAATACATTCCTCGCCAGACTTCCAAGCAGCTTTCTCTCCCATGCTTAGAGGAAGACAGCGAGCTCCCTGTCCCTTTGCATCCCTCTGTATCAGCCAGGCGGGCAGCCCCCAGGTGCTGACTGGCACAAGCATGGAAGGGCCGTCAGGAATTTCACACGAACACACCTTTCCTACACCCAGGATCACATCACTCAGTCCTTCAACAACCACGTACGGCTGTCGGTCACTGGGAAAGGGAACTGACAAGCTGCCCAAAGCCTCCCTCACTCTGAAAAGGTCCCAAGCTCCACTAGACACGGGCATGGCACTGGTAAGAGCCCCAGGATTCACGACTCACTGCTCCTCAGCTCCGTGCTCTGGAAGGTAGAGAAGGGCTTGTAGTGGGGCTTCCTGGCAGCCAAACCCAGGGCACACAGCAAGTCTCAGTGGCTCTGACAGCTAAGAGGGGAACAGCCACAGGGATCTGCAGCTCAAGCATCCCTTTCTGCTGCCCTCGGCCAAAACTCTGGTCTCAGCACTGAAAAGCTATAGGGAAAAATGTATTAGCTCAGATGCCAGGTCTGTTTGTCACTGATTGTTACTGAAATTGTATTAAAAATTGAACAGTTCTGCTTTTTTTTCCAGTACATTCCTTGGTGTGTGCATGGCTGAATGCCCTGCGTACCTCTTGCACCCACAAGCAGTTCTCTCCAGCTCTGTATTTCACTGTGGGGCTGCAGAGCAAGTCTACAAGTCAAGTTCCTCCTGAAACAGCATTCTTTAGAGCATATTTTTCCCTTGCTTTCTCAACAGGCCAGTCAGATAGGACGGAGCTCAGCTTAACTGCTACAAACGGGCTTTGGTTTGGTTTGAAGAGTTCCCAAGAACAGGCTCAGATAACCAGGAAAACCTCCGCTCAGTGCAGTCTGACAAACATCAGAGCAAAACTAACTCTCGTTTTTGACTCCACTGCCACTGAAATAATTTCAGGTCAAGAGGGAATGTTGTTAGAACCAAAGGAAAAAAGAGCTGCAGTTTCCAAGACATCTTTCACTGCCTGAACAAAATACGTCACCGAACACATCTGCACCATGCCGTCCAGTCTGGAACACTAAAAGCTTTCTACAGTGCTGCTATTTAAAACTTGGGTTTTGAGATTCCTCTCCCCCATAACCCCCTCTTTGTTTTGTCTCTCCAAGGAGCAAAGCTGCCCCAGGCAAAAGCTTTGCCCAGCCCAAGGCATGAGCCATGAATTCAGATGAAAACTCCATCACCGCTGCTTTTGCGGAGTTTTTGCCCTTCTGAATCAGTGGGACCAATTTTACTTTCTTTTACCCAAAACTACCTGTAGGGTGCAAAACGATGGCTCTGAGGGGGGTGCTGAGACAGAGAAAACCCTTGGGCACTGGAACAATTTGAAATTAAGGCTCTGCTCATCTGCACAGTGACACTGCAAGGTGCCGGCCCAGCACAAGAGACAAGATGATGATACTGATGGTATCAAGAAATATTTCCAAAATATTCTCCCGGTTTTCACTGTTTATAAACAACTCACTACAGCCGATTCCTCATTGTTTAAGCATTTTCCTCCCCTCCTACCACAAGTCAGGAAAGTCAGGCCAAATGGGGTCCAGGGCCAGGTGGAGACAGGCCCTGAGGAAACACCACAAATCACTCACTCATCAGCAGGTGTAGTACAAAGATCAAAAAGAGCACAGGGAACAGACAGCAATCATGAACATGCCAGGCACATCTCTGCCCATGAGCTGCCTAACATGTAAGAAAATCCCGTATAGGTTCAGAGAGGAGGGAAACTGCGCAGGGATGTGAAGGGAGGCACTGCAGGGAGCTGCTTGGGACGGAGCGCAAAAGGTTTATTTGAAGTTTTAGCTTGAGTTATAACATACGTGAGCGACTTCAAACTCCACGAGTTTACAACTTGGGCCTGCCTCTAATACATCCATAATTCATCAGCTAACCTCTCCCCCCCAAGCTCCTGCCAGCGCAGAGTATCAGCTAAGAATTCAGGCAGTGCACCAGGAGGAAAAGGGGTTTTGTTCAGCCGATTTGTGACGGTCGTTTGCAGTGACAAGAGGATGACTTCTTGGACGGGAACTAACACCTCTCTCTTGATTCCATGAGCACCCTGCCTCGGCAGAACTGCTGGAGGTTAAACATGACTTGCATGGCGACGCATTTAGCTCTCAGCTGTCGGCAGTTCAAGATTTGGAGATATCAAGCAACAATCAAGCAACAATCTTCTGTTCTGAGAACTTTCTCACCCTCTCCAGAGGAGGAACATGAAACGTTATTCATCCCTGCGAGTCTCCTCCGGGAATAGAGTCTAGCACCAAGCAGCTGTTCATTAGAGAAAGTCAATGCTGTCACTGCTGTTATTCTGCAGACAATAAAGGAGCAAATTACCCATTGCAAAGCACACACCTTCAAAAATGCAGGCGCTGTGTTTGCTGAGCTCATCCTACTCCCACTCCCTAGCTTCCTCCCTTCTCTCACACAACTCACAGACCTCCTGGATCATGCAGGGAGAGAGCTGACAGCAACCACAGAAAACACATCATCCGCACCTGCCTTTGTCCTCTGTTTACACCATCCTGGAAATTTATCGACAACTAATTTCTACTTCTACTCAGAACTGGAGATTTTAGCAGGCAAAATATTGAGGCAGGATGCTTGCCTAACTGTATCCTAAGATGCTGGCACATCTGCTTTGGGGCAATATAAACAATGTCAGGTCTTAAAACCGAGCACACTTAGCAGCAAGCATTTCTGATCTCCTCATCTGAGCACAGCGACCAACAGTTTGCAAACAAGAAAGTGAAGCAGCCAAAGGACCAGCCCCGGTGGTTTCTAGAAGTGACATTAGACACCCAAAAATTCTGGCCTCCCCAAAGTATCACAAGTTAAATGTTACCTCTTTTACCCAAAAGCAGCTCTCGCAACCATGCACCCTTCCCAAAAACTGCTGTTAGCTTTTCTCTTAACTCCCTCCTGCCCTTTTGCTATGCCAGTCTCTGGCTATTTGAAGGAAAACAACGTGGATTCATCATTGAAGCCAAGGATGGATAACTTTTCAAGAAATATTCATTACTGCTTTGGTTCTATGCACCGAAAACACCTTGTCTGCAGAAGATCTGCCTCTGGTTCATGAATGAGCCTTGCAGGAGCTTTTAGATGTGCGTCTCAGAGGCTTGTAGAGATGACAGAAACTCCAGCACTAACCACCCCTGGGTACTGAGACTGCAAAGTTTTCCCACTGCAACCCGGCAGCACCAATGCCCATAGACTGCACCATCAGAAATGTTCCTTCCTTTCCCTTTTCAGGAGCTGCAGAGTGAAACATGAGTCCAACCTGGAAAAGCAGCTGAAAAGGAATTTGTTTCTTATTGCACAAGTGACACTGTATCGGCATAGCTGTTTTTTTTTTTCCTGCCCAATAACGCAAATGAGCTCAGTAAATCAGTTTCGTATTGTCTTTTTACCCCACATCCTCAAAACATCTTGTAAACAGTTATACATTTGTCAATGCAAAAGTTTAATTGAAGATCTGAGCAGCTGCATTTTGGAACAGGGATGAGCCTGTCTTCCTCAACGAGCCAGTGCTGTAGCAGAGCAGCTACACAGAATTTATCTTCTTAAACATCACACAAAGAAACACACATAAATGATTAAAACACAGAAGTCCCATCACGTTCTTAGAGATGTTAAGAGACTTCCACATACAGCCATTGTATCTCAAGCTACTATCACAAAATCCCCAAAAAAAAGTCAGCCAACAGATCCCCCAACACACAGTGCAGCCTTCCATCTAAGAGCAGGCACAAAACCTAAAGCCTACAATACGCAAAATGGAGAATTTAATAGACAAAAACACACTTCTTTGATTTAAAAAACATAAGAGATTAATGAGTTTGGACAAGGAGTGTTCATTTACCACTGGACACTCTCCTCGCACCTGCCACAGCTTCTGGGGTCCCTCCTTGGAGCACATCACCAGCTGAGTGCAGCAGGAGGAGCTGCTCTAGGAACTGCTTTTCGCTTGGCTGGGACAAACAGTCTGTTAAATGTTTCCCCCAGCTCCTCGGCCCTTGTCTGGAAGCCAAGGGAGCACATGGATCCTAGTCCAGACAGGCAGAGGGGCCATCAGGCAGGTCTTTTTCATTCCCCTCAACTTCTTTATAGAGCTGACAGGTTTTGAGCCCAGAAATTAAATCCCTTAATGCACCAGCTCAGCCACAAGCTGACACCTGGACTGGGTGTAACCAGAAGCCCAGGAAGAGGCTGAGCAGTGGCAGCTTTCCAGGAAGGGCCTAGGATTTTTAGGGGACTCTTTCCCCAACCAGGGTTTGCCCTCGATCCTTTAGGGTACGGAGTTTTATACATCCAGGGAACGTCGAGCCCTGCTGCAAAGCAGCCTGAGCGTGCTTTGCCCACCGCTCCAGCTCCCATAAAGCTGTCAACATTGGCTCTGTGTTTGCGTACACGCAGTTGGAACTGCTCTTCATTACGCCAGGAGGGCCGGGAGCCAGCCAGACTGCACGACGGATTCCTGCTCGCTTCCCCAGTGAGCGTTTGCAGCGCCCCGAGCAGGAGCCAGGCTCAATAAACAGGAGGTGCCGTGCCGACAGCTGCGGCCATGCAGCCCCAGCTGCCCTACAGAACCGGGGCTCTTCTGCTTTTCTGCTGGGGGCTGCAGGGTTGGAGACCTCGGGACCGTACCTCTAAATCTCCAGCAGCCTGAAGACACGTGGTGAGGAGCTTCTGGGAGGCAGAAGACAGACCCAAAGCCGGGACATGGCAGAGGCAACGGGAAACGCAAGCCCAAGGCACAGCGGGCACTGCAACCTACAGTTCAAATGCCATTGATAATGTCACTATTGTAAATAAAAACTATTATTTATAAGCTTTTGACAGCTCTTTGTGCTTTCTCGTAGAGTGAGAAATTTCTCAGTTTCTGAGTGAGAAAGTCACTCCGAGCAGGATTTAACCTACAGAGGACACGAAGCAAGGAGCAGGTACCTGGGCGTCCCTGAAGCACCTTGGAGGAAGGCAGAGCAGCCCCTGTCCTAACCTGCCCTGAAACCCAAACACGTAACCCGAAAGGGCCCTAAGCTCACCAGCCTCTGGGATTCAGGGCTCTCACATTTCTTTAATCATCATAACTCAATATACCAGCTCTATCTGCAATTAAATTGGGAAATAGAGGCTTTGGAGAGGAGCGCAGGACACAAAGGCTGTCCCGTGGCTCCTTTCCCCCGTACGAGGTGCTCACAAGGAGGGTTAGTTAGCTGACCACTGCTGCGTGCTAGCAAGGCAGCCTGGCTCTGCATTTTGGCTCTCAGACCTGCCCTCGGGCTTGTGCACAGGCAAAAAGACTTGGCTGCATGCTCATGCCTGGACAGAGCTGCAGGCACTGCCACTCCTGGGTGTGAGAGGTCACCCCTGCACCGAGCACGGGGGAGAAGAGCTGAGGCAGAGCACGGGGTGGACTCGCTCACGCATCCCGACCCCTGCCAGCCACTTCCCCAGGGGATTTCTCCAGGCCAGTACATCCAGCTTCCAGGATGCTGCAGGACAAATCTCTCAGGAAAAAAAAGAAAAAAAAAAAGAAAAAAAAAGCAAGCTGTAAGGCAGGCAAATATATTGTTACCTTTACAACAGAACTGAGATAGAGACACAGTCAAGAGAAGCCCTTTTTGGCTTGCTCATACACCCCAAGCCCTGAAACCGCTCCTTACTCAGCCCCCTCAGCTCGTCTTGGCGCCTGGAGCCATTTCACTCCAGTAATTTCTTGCTTGCGCTTGGAGGCTGACATTTCACAGGGGCTGACACCTATTTCATCAGCTCTATTTGCAATTCAGATCCACTTGCAACATCAGATCTGTTTGTAATTCATGTAATCCATACCTCCAGCGACAGCAGAGGGGGAACCGGCTGGGGGCCCTGGGCCGAAGAGAGCAATGTGAGAGGGAAGCCACCTCGTGGTGGGGTCTCCCCGATGCCAGGGATGCAGAACGCTCCCTACGAGCCGTGCTTCAAACACACAACACACTGGGAGGCTGCAGTAACACAGTCTGGCAGCAAACGGAGACTGCCAACTTGGAGGGAAGAGCTAAAAGCAGATGGATGCATCTGCATTAACTCGGGACAATGCAAATCTGTTTTTCTAGGAAGAGTCTGGGAGGAAAGCTGCCTTTCCATGGGGAAAGATCATTAGTGATAGCCGCACACTGTGTCAGACCACTTCGTTTGGATGCTTGCTGGAGCGCTGCAGAGATTCCCAATGAGGCTGTGCCTCAAGACAGAGTTCAGTAGCCTCCTGTCCCCTCACCCCATCCTTTTCTTCTGCTGCTTCTCACTTTTATGCACAATTAATGCGGCCTTTCCCCTCCGCTGCACTGGGCACAGAGCAGCCCCCACTGAAGGGAAACTCCCAGCCGCGTCCCCAGTGATCCCTGGCATCTCAGGGGATCGAGGCTGACTTACCCCAATCCTCTGCCTCAGCACCACTGGGCCTGCTGACACCAGTGGGACAGGGACAAGCTTCCCCCTTACGTACATCCCACATCCAAAGGAACAGGACCGTGAGCTCTGCTGTGGCTCCGGAGCCTGGGTGTCTTCACTCCAGCTGCTGGGATGCTGCAAGCGCCGCGGGGCACTGCTAGCCTTCGACCTCAGAGAGCTACCGAGGCTCTGCTGCAACACAGGCGATTAATAATTAACAAGTGCCATCAGGAAGCCAACCGCAGCAGCCTCGCTGTCCCGCAGCCCCTTGCAAGCTGCCGACCTGATTATTATCGCTGTTGTGAGCTGCGGCCCCGGCTCGGCAGGCAGGCACAGCCTGTTTAACACGCCCCGGGAGAGGCCGGCTGGGATCCCTGCAGCTCCGACGCGCCACAGGGGTAGGCCAGCACCAAAAGGCTCCCGGAGGAGAGCTGAGTGAAGCCTGCGGCGAAAATCCTTCTTCAGACAGAGCCTTACCAAACACCAGCTCGTTTCAAAAAGCCTCAAAAGCGCCGTCGATCTGGGTTGTTAGGAGATGCAGGTGGAGAACAGCGGAGGACTGGGAACCATCCCCATATCCAGCCGGCCCTCCAGAGGCACCGCCTGCAGCACAGGAGCCTGGCAAACCCCAAACCCTGCTGGCAAACCCCAAACCCTGCAAGCAGCTGTCAGCGTGCGTGGGAGAGACCAGCTGTCCCTGGGGACCTGGGAACAGCTCACCTCTTCCCCACCTTACAGCCCCTGTTCTGCTCGATTATCCTTGACACCTCTGTTGCCACTCTGGTGCCAGCCCCAGGTTCAGCTGTTCTGTTTAATGGGAAGTGAGGGCTCTGGGCTTTTTATTTTTATTTTTTTTTATTTAAAAATCAGACCCTCTGTCACCGCGGGCTGCTAGAGCTGTCAGGAGCGTGGCATATCATAGCCCTGCAGAACTTCACAGACAGCTGAGCTGAAATTCCCCCTCCGGCTCCCGGGAACAGGCTGCTGACACTCGAGCTCTGAGTTGTTCTCCTTCGGCGATGCGCACGGTGTGATGCATGCTGGCCCCAGACTGACTCCAGCAAGGAACGAGCCGTGTGTTTGGAGGGGTGTCTGATGGGTGTCTGCACCAACCCTTCACCAGATTCACCAAAAAGCTGTGGTCTCAGTCCTGTTCCATGCCCGCTTTAAGTCCCTGGCTTTGCCAGGACCAGTAAAAGGAAAACAGAATGAACACGTACAGTCCGTTCTAGGCAGAAGGTCACTTCTGGCTTTAAAGATTTACTTATTAAGCTAGAAATGCTGTGTAATTCCTCCTTCACTTTGCCATCCTTCGAAATCATACTGCGGTTGGCTTAGCATCACCTACCGCAAAGGAAGAACGGGGAGAACTTTCCCCAGCCCAGCAGATGCGTTATGTGAGCAGCTTCAGCTGCCTGCTGCCCAGGGAACACGTGCAAAGAGTCCTCGTGCGTGAGCATTTGGGAGCAGAGCAGCACCGTCCCGAACCCAAGCCGGTGCCTGCATCCAGAGCGGCGAGGGGAGCGCGGCGCGTGTCGGCAGGGCTCAGGCTGAGAGCCAAGCCAGCATCCAGCACGTCATTCACACAAGCGGGGACTGAAAAATCCACTTGTGGTAACAGCACGTCTGTTCCTGCGAGGTGGTGGCCAACTGCGAGTGCTGCTCACTTCATCAGCACCTCCCCGGCCCTCCCCAGGGCTGGTCCCATCCACGAGCTGCCTTTTCCTACAGCCCCTGGGAGCAGGAACCACCCAGAGGTTGGCTCTCCCTTGGGACCTCAGCCACTGCCGTACGAACGCCAAAAGAACAGAAAACACAAAAGGTGTTTCAGCTGCCTCCAAGCTCCGTCCCTGTTAGCTCGTTTCATACAAATATTTGACTGAGAAATACATTTGCTGGGACGCTGCTGCAGCAAGCTGCTGCGACTGTCAGCGTAAATGATGTTCTGCCAACGGCAGTCCCGCGGTGTCACCTCTAATAACACGGCGATAAATCCCAGCTCACGGGGGACGTGCTCATCTGCTGGAGGACTCTTCGGTGGCGCGCTCAGCCCGGACCCCAGCCCGCCTGCGTGTGCGTGCAGGGCGCTGCTCTGCGCTCCCCGATCCTGCAGCTAACTCCAGGACAGGCACAGGACCATGCAGAGCACGGCCGTGGGACCACCACGGTAACATCCCTGCAGAGACCTTTTGTCAGTGCTGGAGGCAGGCTGCTGCATCTGATTCTTGCCAGCGTAGCCTGGGGCAAAGGTTTTACCTTTAGCATGACATGCCACTGACATCGCAGCTAGGGTTACTCTGCATGCACAAGTCAAGAACAGGGTGCAGAGAACATAGGAAAACAGACAAACAAAAAACACACAAAAAAAACACCTGATCAGGCCCATTTCCACATCCTCCTCTCACCTGAGCACAGACCTCCTGCACCAAATGCCTGTGCTGCCTCCAGACTGACGCATCAATGCTCAGAGGACAGCTCCAAGCCTGCTCATCTGTACTTATAGAGGTGGAAATTGAAAAGTTAAGGAACTGATTCTGCCTGTGCACACTGTCAGAAAGGAAAGGAAAACTCAAGCACGCTGGTTCCCAGCACCCTGCTGTAACTCCTCTGCAATCACCACCCTAAAATACGAAGGGAGACAAGCCCTGAACTCTACAGGATGGGGCTGTGGGATCAAGATCTCAGAATGGATGGTCTTGTTTTATCTCTGTACTTCTCCCAGCGCAGTCAAACTCTGTTATAATCTGAAATTGCTAATCTCACACACACCACTGGGGTGCCCAAACCTTTCTGCTGTCCTTCCTTGAGGAGGAAACGCTTGTTTCCCTGTGTGTGCAAAGGACCCGGGACACAGGGGAAATTAGCTCTTTATATATAAATTCAGAGCAGGACTCCAGAGCTTGCTTCCTGAGAAAGGAGCTGCAAGAAACAAGACGCAGCCCTGCAGGAGCTGACCCCAAGCAGAGGCAGCACGCACAGACAGCGCCTGGGAAAGGCGCCCTGCAGCCAGCTCCTAATGCCCTTCCTGGCAGAGCTCGCAGCAGGGCTGCGGCGTTCATCCATCATCTGTGCAGGTGAGGGGCGGAGGGACAGCGCCGCCAGATGTGCTCGGTGCTCCGTCTGCCAGGGAGCGCCGGAGATCCGTGGAGGAAAAATCCAAGTCCTCCCTCTGCTTCTATTTCTCCGGCGGGCTCCGTTTCAGGGCTGCGTGACCGAATCCCGCTCTCCGTCTGCTCTCCTCCCCTCCCGCTCCAAATGCCGTTTCCCCGGGGAACGTCTGGAAATTTGCACCATGAAGTCTGCGCAGCCGAAACATCTGCAGGGCTCGCAGCCCCCGCTCTGCCCTGCCTGCGCGCGGCCAGCGTGCGTCTGGCCGCTGACACACAATCCGGGCTGCTCCCCGCGACAGGGCAAGTCACGGCAGCATGGGAAGGGATGTTTTGGGGTTTTTTTTAGGCTGTGCAAACACGACAGGGGTCTTGCTAGTTGCTGTCTCTCCCAGGAAAAGGGAGATGGAAGAACCCCCAGCCATCATATCTGGAGCGAGGGGGAAGGGGAGGGAGAGAAAGGGCAACTGAAAAGTTTTATGAATTCTTTTGCTGTGCACAGCCAGTTCAAATCCAGCACTGGCTGGCACAGGCATGAGCACGAGGTGTTCCCAGGCCTGCTACCTGGCAGCCCGGTGCCAGTGGCAGTGTTTGCATTACACCAGCACGACCCAAAGTCCACCAGGACTGCCCAGTGCTGACACCAGGACACCAAAGCTGCAGGTACAGGGGGTCAGGAGTCACCAGCTCCCACGGCACAAACCCCTTCCTTCAAGGACTGGACTTACCCCAGAAACCAACGGCTCACTAGCCAGCAGCATGCCTAGCTGTTCCTTCCTGCAGACACAAAGGAGTTTGGCCTCTGAAACATCCAAACGAGCAACTCAAGCAATACTAAATAGCTGTATCATGGGCTTTTGTTCATTTTTTCCCCTCCCTTTCCTTTTCTTCTCTGTCCTCTCACCAGCAAAGGATTTCTGCCTGACCAGTTCACTCCAAGTACTGCCAGCTGCTTCTGAACAGGGAGTAAAAGACTCCTCGAGCCAGTCCAGGCATCCAAAAATGTGCCTCTGATAGCAAAGTGCTGAAACAAAAAAAAAAGGATCAATACCACGCCAGTCACTCGTTGAGGAGCGTGTGGCCTACACAGGTCACTGCAGTTTCCCATCTGTCTCAGAGATACTTTTCCCCAATTATAAAAATCCCCAGAGATTTAACAGGCATGTTTTTCATCACTATCAGCTCAATCTGGTGAAAAACTCAACCTCGCATATTTGTTTTTGCAGCCAGCGGGTGGTGTGGTGCTGCAGAAGCGAGATTTGGGCGAGAACTCCAGGCAGAAATCTGCTCGGCCGGCTGGTGCTCCAGAAGGAACGCTTCCCATTTAACCTCTTCCACTGCCTCCATTTGCAAAGCAGATTAAACACTGCAGACTACAAGGCACAATCATGCAGAACAAGTTATTATGCCAAGGACGGCATATTCACCTTTGTATCCTGATCAATATTACTTATCAATAGCAAACCAGACCCAACACGGGAGCTGTCTCTGGAGTGCGGAAGGGCCCTCAGCAAGCCCTCTGCTTGCCTGGGAGCTTCCTTAAGCACATGGAGGATCTGGCAGAGGATGCCAGATGGATACAGAGCATTCAACTGCTCACAAATGCTCTGCAGATTCCACACGGATTACCTCCACGACACGATCCATTGATCAGAGGTGTGTTCTCAGGCCCCCGTTAATTACATCCCCTGCTGATGGATGAAGAGCAAAAGCGTCTCTGAGAAAACACGCTGGCAGCAGCATGCCAAGAAACAACCCCAAACAAAGACAAAAGGGGCTGGGAAGCGTTTCGGAGCATTTGAGGTTAAGCGTGTCAACAAAATACACCGGGGTCAGCAGGACCAGGAGGCAGACGTGGCAGGGGGGCAGTGTTCCAAGGGAAGGGACAGCTCAGCCAGACCTGGGGGTTTCACCACTTGCAGAAGGGGATTACACCACCAGGGAGGCAGCCAGGCGTGCTGGGAAGGATGCCAGCATCTGGAGACCCCCGCTGTACTCACTCTAGCTCTCAGCTACCTTCTCGTGCCCAAACTTGCCCACCGCGCTCTTGGTTTACAGAGAAAAATGCACTCCGAGGCTGAGGCCCGGATCGGGAGGTGAAGGACAGCTCGCATGCAAAGCCCTGCTCCGTCTGCGTCACCAGCAGAAAGCCCAGCTGAGAGTGCTCTCAAATAGCAGGAAGATCTCTGGAGCCTGCCCCACAGCTCGGCAGAGAGCCAGCGAGGCAGACACAGAGTGCTAGGCGGGTGTCTGTGTGCTGAAGCTCCTCTGGACCCTGTTATGTGACCTGGGGTAGACACAGCCCTGCTAATTACTCCATCCTCTGCTTCTCATTAGCTTGGCGAACATCTTCCTCTGTCTGTGCCACTGCTTGCCTTGCCATCCAAGGCCCCTGGAGATCAGATCACAACACCACTGCACCTCCCCAAGGTGCAGGCAGGGTGCCTGACCCTTTCTAACAGTCCTAGCACATAACTGCTGTTACAATCCACCTGCAAAAGAAAATCCCTGGGCACAGAGAGAAACAGACCCTTTATTACTGTCAGCTGCCTGGTCCTGGGGCTGGCCAGAGCAGCCAGCTGCAGCCCCCAGGTGGGGATACCTCCCAGCCCTGCTCACCCCATCACAGCAAAAAGAAAATCCTTATTAAAACTCTGCAAGTTTGGGCCAAACGCTGCCCCATGCAGAGCCACAGGGGCAGGAGAGATTCTCACCGATGTGTCAGCTCAGCTCTCCATCACACAGCAGCTGCGTGGCCCAGGCCAGCACGCTCTGCCCCTTACCTTTCAGGACTCTGAGCACCGCGTCGTTGCTGTAGCGCTTCCGAGCAGCGTTGCTCGCCACGCAGTGGTAAGCCCCAGCGTCGCTCTCCTGCACGTCCACGATTTGGAGGACACCGTTTGGAAGAGTTATAAACCTGAGAGAACAAGAGGAAAAGCGTGAGGTAGGATATGCCTTGCCTGAGCTATCTGTCATCAATCAAAGCCCTTTTATCCCTGTTTTTTCTCCTACAGACAAATCACTTGCAGGACCTGGTAAACACAGCAGAGTGGGACCGAGAAACCTTTGAGCCACCCAGTTGGGTGGTTCAAAAAGCAGCAGGTACAGCCCCATCTGTGGAAATGGGGCCTTTACAACACAGAATCAGCTTCCAGGACACCAGGCCAACAGGGCTTTGCTGATACAAAACCGTATAGCAGCAAACAATTAGGTACACACAGCTTTCCAGACATCTCCAATTGTACAAGTGCCTTCGCACGCACAGTCTGCTACGATCAGCCTCAGCACTTGCTCTTTACAAAGGTTTGGAAGCCAGAGCAAAAAACATCGCAAGGAATTCTGAGCATCATCATTTTCTGCTGCTCCTCATGTACACGAGTGGTCATCAGATGCCCCTTCACAGCTCAAAGCAGCCAGGACACCGCTCCTGTAGAGAGCAGCTGCCTGAAACTGCTCCATCCCTGGGCTGTGCTGATTGCTTTTGTTCTTCCAAGAATTTCTGGCTTTCACGAGCTGGCAAACTTTCACCCAGGCATTGAGCATCCCCCCCATTTGCCCATGGGGCACTACTGGGGAACACTTCCACGGAGTGAAATGGCTACACGGCTCACAACATGAACACAATCCTTGCTGCATTATAGCGAACAAAGCAGATGATTAGCAATTAGCATAAAAGTAGGAGCTGGCTGTCAGCATCTCCATTTTCTGCCTGGATTCCTAGATGGCAGCCTCTTTATTCTTGAATGCAAGGCGCAAAGCCTACGTGATCCTTTTTAATTATATATGAGATCCATTTTTAATTGCAAGCCTCTATAAACAGAGCTGCCGAGCTTTGACAGGCAGCTCTAGGTTATCAGTCTTCATTATGGAAAGGACACATTCAAAGGCAATTGCTAAGGGGAGGGATAGCAGCTTCCACAGGAACAGCACAAAGACAAGTTACAACCACGAACGCCAGCCCTTCCGTCCATGAAGATCCCTGAAAGTAACCCTGACATTAATAACCGTGGTTCTCCAGGTGCTGAGCCAGCTGGATCCATGAGCAAGGGTCACAGAACCAGGAGGACCGTAAGAGATGACCCACCCCATGTCCAAGCCGTGGTCACCAACAGCACATCCACTCATCTCGTGGTCCCATACCTCCAGCAATGGAAATCCCGGCCCCACCCCAAGCAGCTTGCTCCAGACAAACGTCCCAGCTGCAAGCCTAGAGCCTAGCCCAGACCTCAGCTGCTGCGATCAGAGCTCATCGCTTCTTGCTCTCTGGGCAGCAGATGCAGAAGCAGAAGAGCTAGCAGAGCTCCTCCTGTGACCATACTGTCACTGTGTGCACGATCCTACAGCCTGATTCAAGGACGCAGTCTTGGTGAAGCTTCCCACGTAAGCGAGGGCCACCGCTCCACATCCCCAAAGCCCTGCTCTCACCGCCTACACAGGCGCACTTTGCTCAGGATCACACTCCAGAGACCTCAAAGGAGACGGTATCCTGAAAACTCTTACCAGGATGCCTCATCAGGACACAGGAGAACGAAGACAAATATTTGCATCTTCTCAGCACTGCGGAGGGAAAGCTTCCCACTGTGATAGTATTTATTTTTGTCGTGCATCTGCTGTTTGAGTCCGTAATTAATATCAAGATATTTCAAGCAGTAGGCAAAGCATCTTCCAGCCACAAGAGAGAGACTCCAATTCTCCATCACAGAATCACCGGAGCTGGGAAGGACCTCTGAAAATCTGTAGTCTTCTCCCTCTCGGAGCAGGGTCAGCTGGACCAGGCTGCTCAGGACCACATCCATATAGCAGAGAACATTCCAGCATTAACAGCACCATTCCCTTTCGTACCTTATCCCCAAGAAACTGCTGCCACATCCTTTCCTCGCAGGCTAACACAATACAGGCTAAGGTACCTCGGGACAAGTCAGGAATCTGCTGCTTTGTTGCAGGCTCCAAGCCTGCTTTTGCCCACTGCTGCAGAGCCGTGTGGGTGCACCCAAGCACGTTCAGGCACTGCTGACACATGGCAGAAGTAAACCCTCCACAAAGATAAAACCCTCACGTAGCCGAAACGTCGGTAAAAGATGCTCTGACTTGAGAGCACGTGGTCTAAGGTATGTGGTTATGTGCAGACTTCTGAAGACCTCCAGCTCTTAGCAAGCACTCATCGTGGCTCTAGAGAAAATAATCAGCAATTTGGAGCCTCGTGTGAACCACAGCCAGTATGTAAAATAGCCTATGCCAAAAGACGTAGCACACACCCCAAAAGAACTGCAGTCTAGAGAGATCCTGCAAGCCACCTCTCAGCAGCTGCTGCAGATTTAAGACTTTTTTTTTTTTTAAAGTGCTTCAGAGGCAGAATTGCAAAAGAATTCCGTGTCTTACTCCCACATGGAAGTTGGATTCCGTCCTAAAACTTCGGCAGGGTGGGAAAGGTATTTTGAAAACATCCATAAACACTTCCATAGACTTTGGGTTGTTTAAGTGGTTTTTAGGCTCAGCCTTCAAAGCCTTTGAGATGGCACCGTGCTAGAACCTGCACCCACCGGTGAAGGCCAGAGACAGCACCCAAAGGCAATAGGAAATACAGGAAAAAAAGAGGAACAAAAATAGTTATCGTGCTTTTTTTTCAGTTTACTGTGATTGCTCTATCCCTCTTCACATGCACCAATATCGTAGCATTACAAAGGCTGCATCTGTAGCCCCAGAGCCTGATTTGGGCATACCTCTGAGGGTGCTATTTCAGGACGCAAAGCCTGAAATAAGGTAGGTAGGCATCAGGATGATGCCTACCTACCCGAAACGCTTGCTTTTTCACAGGCTCATCAGCCGTGTGCACAGGAGGGAGGGCAGAGCAATCAGAGGCTGGCCTGAGAGCTGGTCCTCAGGCGCGATGGGGCAGGGCTAACAGAGAGGTCTGGGTGGCAGCCAGCGGTTCCTGGAATTCACTTCGTTCCTTCGAAAGCCGGTTACGTTAAATCCAACAACAACAACAGCAACCAGACAACAGCAAAAAAAAAAAAAGCAAATCCTTCTGAAAAAGGATATTAGCTAAAACATGATTTAAAAAGCAAGATCCGCCGCCAGAGATTACGGTGTGTTTTTTTACAAGGAAAACAATTTTCAGGCTGCCCATGTTGAAAGCAATCTCCGAGCAAGTAACTTCACAACATCCATCCAGCTGTCTCATTAAAAAGCCATTGCCCAATCTACAGCACACTTCCTTCTGCCAACCCCTTTTTTATTACCTCTTTTTTTTTAATTAATTAATTTTTGTCTCATTACAAAGCAACAGCTTCCTATGAAGCTTTACATACCACACTTCACACGCAAGGATATAAGCCGTTATTCTCACAGAAGCTGTTTTCGTAGAAAAATTATTCCTAAATCCTACCTTCACCCCTTTCCATCCTCCCCTCCTACCTCTTGGATTGGCTTTCCTGGGAGGGAGACGGCTCCTTCTCTAAAACAGCAAGTGTTTAGGAACTAAAGGGCAATGCAGTCGCTGATGCCTTGCAGGGATGATGTCTACAGACCAGCTAAAACCCAGCTAATGGTTTACTCTCTTTGCCTGTAGCTGACTTTCCTTAAAGAAAGGTATCATGCTGCAGGGACTCTTATCTTTTTCTCCCCCAGAAAAATAAAAAAAATTAAAAAAAATAAATTCAGGGACTCTTACTAGATCACCTCCATAAAATAAAATAAATGGCAAGAATAAAATAAAATAGAATAAAATAAATGGAAAAAATAAAAATGGCAAGACCACCCAGGTTACCGAGCACACACAGAGCTCTAGAACAGCCATTAACCCCAAGACAGATCTGTGTGGGACAAGAGTGAAGAAAACAACTGGCTCTAAAACCACAACTAAATCTAAAGAAAAACCGCATCACAGTCCTGTCAGGTACACCGCACAGTCAGATGGGGAAATAGTCCTCGAGCCAGGACCCCCCAAAAAGACTTCTACCCCATTTAACTGCACGAGAGGACGTGCCAAAGGCAGCCCCCACTGCACGGTGTGCCGTGCTCCGGACACGCAGGGACCTTCCCGGGGTGCAGGATTTGTGCGGTACCAGCTGACCCGATTTTAAGTTTCTCCACTCACGTTTACGCTGCTGTTTGCCCTTTGGCACGCTCTTCTCAGTCTCCCTTCAACACTCCAGATGAAGGGTAAGAGGCTGATACGGAAAACTGCAGCTCAGGTCTCATTTAATTACTTCATTAGCCAATTTCTACCCCATTTCAGTTCCAGTAAACTCTCTTTTATAGACCGAGCGCTTGGTCCATCATGGCAAAGGTTCCGGAACAAGAGATCAGTAACAGAAGAGGGCATGGTTTTCTTGGTGTTTTGTTGCTGTTGTTGGTTTTTTTTGGTTGGTTAGATAATATTTGGGGAAAGGCTTATTTTATTTTGGTGTTTTATCAACCTGTATGCATGGGTCTCTTAAACACCTGCTCCTACAGCAATTAATTTTTCAGGTGAAACCTGGTCTATCATTTCTCTCTTCATTCTACGTTTTATGAAGGATTTTCAAATCCTAAGCGGTCACGTTTCAGATTTATTTTTTCCGAGCTAACCCAGGAAAACAATCAGAGCATCACCTAGGTTCCTGCGGAACAGCTACGTGATCCTTCTCCCACGTGATGACAGGGGAGGGCAGCCCTTCGATCCGACACTCGAACCGAGCCATGCCATTTTCTTCCACTGTCTGCGACTCCGGCTGTTGGAAAAAGCGGGATAAGGCTGGGAAAAGAAGAAAGGAGGGAAGGTTAGTAACTCGAGTTTCTGCTGAGAAATGCAAACCTGTTATGATGCATGATTTAAGAGGAAGGTTTTTCTCTGTTAAAGAGCCTGAAATGTAATCTCTCCCTTTCCCATGTCCAACAAGCTCCCAGCAGTCCTAAGGACAGCAACTGAAATGTTTCAATGTGCAAATTTCCTTCTTGCCTCGTTTTCTCTTTGAAGGCAATAGTGTGAGAGAAGACAGGCAATCAGCTGGTTTGGCCAGTTGCTTTTCTAAATCGCTTCCTCATCTGTTCAGTTACTCCACCGGGGAATGACACCCAGAATGAGAAAAAAAGAGGGGGAAATGCCACAGCCCTGGTAAGCAAGAGTTTCCCCTTGCCTTGTGGCACCCCACAGCCCAAATCAAAACAAGGCAAGAGGAAGAACAAAGTTAGATGACAACAGAAAACAACTGCCCCCAGGTTGACAACGCTGGAGACAAGGGTGAGAGACCGTAAGGGCAGGAACAGCTTCGCTGTGCAGAAACGAACCTCACCCCACTCGAGCAGAGGAGATGCAGCAGCATCTCATGGCTGGAGCACGTGGGGATGCAAACAGCCACCTTCCTAAGAGGAGGAGGACGGATTTCACACAGGCCAGACCACTCCATCACTCTCCAAGGCTCGTCCTTGTCTGTATGCTCCTTCCTACAGCAGAGGCTGAACGTGCTCCAGAGATAAAGCACTAACATTTGAGATTCTTCTGGGACTGCACCCTGCCCATGGTTCACACGGGGCTGGCTGATCTTCCTCCTGTCCCGCACGCACAGCAAAACCCTGCTGATATCAGCAGGGTGGAGACTGTCCCCCTGTGGCCATCAGCATCTGACCCATCGATAGCATAACCCCAAGGCACCTCAGTCACACACAATTTTGAATAGGCACGCAGGCCCCTCGACTGGAGCAAAATCTTAAATTCTTCTCCAGCAGAACTGGCTCTTGCTTTGAGTAAGTCTCTATTGAGCCGCCTTTGCTGTTAAAGCCACCCTGCAGCACAAATCCTCCAGCGATGCTGTAACTTGAATGCCAGAAACCCTGCTCATGGCACAACAAACACAGCAAGGCTTAGCCAGAAAACAGGCTCCATTGCTGGGTCAAGCACAGCGCTGGGCTTACAAGGACCCTGGGTGACCTTCTGCTCCCCCACAAGCACGTGCTTGCCCCACGGCCTCTTCCCAAGAACACCACTGCTTCACATCTTACAGAAACCATACACTTCTGTTTTCTTTGCATCACAGATACACGTGCACACACGCATTTCATTGCTGTGTTAGCCTGAGGAAAAATGGACCACGTTGAAAATAAAATGCTTTTATGTGCCCTATTTTAACCCCAGAGTATTCTCAACTGTCACTAGTATTTTTCTTAAGTTAAACAGTTATCGCATGTTTAAAGCGACTCATTGCTCTCTGCAACAGTTGCAGACCGAATTCTCCCACCAGCTGTCTGCCAAGTGTAGTTTTACAATTCAATACAAATGGCAACGAAAAACCTTTTCCTGGAAAAGTCTGAAAAATAAATCAGCGCAAGGCCCCAGCTCAGGCAACTGCTTCAGTGTTTTCAAATACACTCTGCAGAGCACTTTAACACAGCACAATTTCCAAGAACTGCGTGAGCTTTTAAGCTCACGCTAGTGTATTTTGATGAACCCAAAAGTTTAAAAGAAAATCCATCAAACGCAAGAGCACGTTCAGGTTGGCACCACCCGAACAACCTCCTCCTGGTATCCTTAATGCTCTTTCCCATTACGCTCTTTTCATTTTATGAGTATAAACGAGAGAACTTTGGCAGTCTCTGAAGGGTCAGCATGCCTGGAAGTGTCACAAGGGGAGGCAGGAACCCCCCTAAAAAGATTAAACCTATTGGTATCTCTGTTCCCTCCGCTCCTAGTCAGGTCACTTGTTTCATTAAGTGGCACAATCTAAGCTGATAGGACAGAGTCCCAAAGTTTCCAGCAGCTTTAGACCAGCCTCCAGGGACAGGTAGACTTTATGCAGCCCATGGTGTGCATGAGCAGCGATGTCACCGTCATCAACAGCAGTGAAAAGGCTCCGTAAGTTACAGCAGGCAGCTCCTTACTCATTTTTTTTCATCTCCTGCATGGCAGCAAGCACGCACGCCGTATGCAGCGTGCTAGGAGATGCAGGACGGCTACCAGGCCAGGCTTACCTCCACCTATTTTGCCACGAAGTGCAAAGGGCTACGAAAGGCAGCAGTGTTTCCTGTACCCCTGGGGTTACCCAGGGCAGAAAGCTGTCCCAAAGCGAGGGGCTGCCACCTTCTCCTCCCCAGCACCTGCCAGAGCTGCGCCCGCGAGCCTGAAATTCGCTGCTGAGAAACAGACCCTGCCCTGCGCCTCCCGCCAGCCCCACGCCTGCTGTGCTGGGCTCCGGCCCGGCTCTTCAAAAGCCCAGAGCCAAGAAATGCACCCGTGACGGATTTCTCGTTAGGGCGTGGAGGAGCGTGACTAAAGGGTGACCCTGATTAGGGAGCGCGGCGGCCAGGAGCAGCAAGGCTCCTTCAGCCCCGGCAAGGCCGAGGAAACCCTGCCTGGTGGCTCCGACGGTGGGATCTGGGGTCTGGGCAGCTCTGCTGCTGTCCCCTTACAGCATCGGGGTAGGGCCCGTGGGGATTGCTGAGGACAGGCTGGGGAAGAAGGACAGCTCTGGAAGGAGCGGCCTGCCCAGCTGCAAAGGCCACGCGCCGGCTGGTGAAGGAGGGGAAAGGGAACAGGACCCCCAGCTCCCGGCACAGAAAGCAGCACCAAAGCAAGGCAGGAGGAGTGAGAACATTTGTTTGATGCAGGACTGAGTAAGAACCGCAGATCTCAGCACTGACAAGGCCCAGGCAGAGCCAAGCCTTCCCGGCCAGGTTCACGGCTACTCCACAAGCAGCCCTGCACCAGCCTGGGGCCGTGACTGCATGTTGTCACCCTCTGTCCTCCTCCTCTCTTGTCCCAAGGGGTGCCCAGGCGGAGCAGAGGTGGCAGGAGATGCCTGGCACCTACAGTGTGGCCGACCTTAGGCTCAGGGCTGTGCTGCAAGCTCACTCTAGGGCCTTAGGTATTCAGGAGGGTCTGTGCTCAGTAAAAAATCTCTGACTGCAGGTGTAAAGAGCACCACGGCAGCTCGCCCTCAGCAACGTGCCACAGCACCACGCTCTGCACCACTCCATGCTGCCACGTTAAACCCAGCTGGAGCCAAGCCGCGGTGCCAAGGCTCCCAGCCCGGGGTGCCGGCAGCACGGGAAGCCCAGCGCCCTCCCCCTTTTCCCCCCGGCCTGATCCGCACAGGAGGCCCCGAGCTTGGAAAGGCTGCCAGCCAGCAACACTACACCCCGGGCAGAAAATGCTGCCTATGCGAGGAATTCGGCCTTCTGAAACAAGCTTGCTGCTCTCTCCCACAGCGCCTTGCCCCCCGATTCTCCATGTGCTCGCTCCCCGCGTGCTTTTCGTTATCATCGCTCGGTGTTTCTAAGATGGGGCCAACTACAGCCCCCACTGGGAGCACATACATGGCTAAATGGGACGGGGAGGCAGTGGGGAAATGTGCAGGAAGCCCTGGGGACAATTTGCCGGCCCCAGAGGGTGGAGGAGGAAGAGACAGAGCTCAGGCTGCAGGGCCGGAGGGGCATAGGACAGGTGCTGCCCAGCAAACCTTTGTGGGGCTCAATCCTGCCTCCGTACGGATGCCAGCTCCCCATCTACTGCAAACAGCATCCAAAAGTCACACCGATGGATGTTCAAGAGCTCATGCAGTTATCTGCTGGAAGTTTTCTGGCCAGAGTGGTGGTGGCAAGCGAGCAGAGCCCCCCACCAAGACCTGGCTCCGCACACAGGTCTCCACTCAGCTCCGCACCTAATCCACAGAACAGCATAAAATCCATAAAGTCAATGCTTATGATAAGACCAAATCCTGTTCTCTCGGACACGCGGTGCATCACAGAGAGCAGCTCTCCTCAGGGAGAGGAGCACAAGTGTACACGTGCACTCCTTGCTCGGGCTGCTCCGCCAGCTGCAGCAACACCAAACCTCGCCGGCAGCTGCTGCCAGCACCGCGCGGTACGGGCCCGTTCCCTGCAGGCACAGCAGACGTCTTCATCTGACAGCTACAATTACTGTAATTTTCTAGAACCTCCCTCGCACAAAATGTTTAAGCTAAATTAACAGCTTTAACAAATCTTCGCAAATGTAGTTATTAGCAGGTAGAAAGCTACACCTTCCCACCACTACAATAACGCCCCTGGTATTTCCACGTGGGGGAAACCTCCAAACCTCATTCCTCAGCTGCAACAGCTGCGCACACAGCAGGTATGATCCCACCAAGAACCCTCAGTCCTTCCTCCTGCCTCCACCATGAGCTGTGGATGGTGGCACAGGTCTGAGATGGTGGCACATAGGGGCAATGAGCAGCAAGCCGCAGGGTGCTGTTGTGTCGCACGTTTATCCAGCAAAACACAAGCTGACATGCAGTCATGCTGGAAGGGAAAGGATGGAGGTCATCGCAGTGTTTCTAGGTTTCCCTGGAAGACACTGACATGGCCAAGACACTGGGTCACCACCACAGGTGGCAAAGCCGCCAGTCACCGCTCTGTCACCTGTCCCACAAGGGCTGCGCTCCCCAGACCTCCTCCGCCGGCTGTGGCTGTCCCCAGCAATCCAAGCCCTGGCCCAACGCTGTCCTGCGCACTCAGGGTGACAGGCTGCACCCCTGTCACACACGTGAACGTCTTCCTGGCAACTCCTACAGCAGGGCTGCCTTTGAGGCCACCTTGATTGCTCGAGCGTGGGCAGAGAGCGGTTTTCCTGTCTGTGCACGTAACGGGAGGCTTATGCATTCTGGCAGCTGCTGTCAGACAAAAGAGACGTGGGTTTTTGCCCGTTTCACTCCGTTTTCATAATCACCTCCAGCAACCCACAACTCGGCGATCCCTTTAAGCACTCCGCTGTCACCTGGGCAGCCTCTGTCAATCCAGCCCTCACCGGGGACGCCGTCTGTCTGCTCCGATCTGCCTCTCCGAGCCTCCCCACTCACCTCGGCCTGATGCTTTCCCTTCCCAGCTGGAGAGCCAGCAGCCCTTACCCAGGGAAATGCCAGAGCTTTTGGGGCTACCGGGAGGGCAAAGCTGACTCCTGCACACCTGAAACGCGGCGGCCGTGTCCAACGGAGCAGAAGAAGCGCTGATAAAGGCCGCTCGTTTCACTTAGTTCTTGCACACACCAGTGAACAAAGCCTGTAAGGACTAGGCACGGCACGGGCAGGCAGGAGGAGAGGAGTTCATCCCCACCTCCACTTGGCACCTGCCTGCAGGGAAGCCTGGCAGGATGTGTCCCAGTCCCCCCGGACTGCCTGTGCACCGACTGCAGCAGTTGCTGGGCCAGCCCAGAGCTTCCTCGTGGTACTTAGCCTACATGGGGCAAGTCAGTCGTGAACGAACAAAGAAACGACTCAAAGCATGAAGAGCCACAGGAGATGGCTCGGTATTATGAATACCAAATGTTCTTACTTGTCTTTGCAGCACTGAGCAGCGCAGAGCCCAGCTCAGGATCTCCTGCCCAGGGAAGGGAATGCGCTGGGTCAGGAGCAGGGGCTGAGGCTAATAAAGCCTACCTGCTGATCGGGTTTGCTTCTTCTGCCTCGTACTGGTCAGCAGTGCCCAGGGCAGTCAGCACAAAGAATAACTCCATCCACACGTAAACAACTTTGGGCAGACTGCTGTATTCAGCCAGCAGGGAAAAAAAGCCTTTAGGATCCTCGTTTGCACCAGCTGAATGCTAATGTGGCAAGCGCTTCTGCCCAACCCATAAAAAAACACAGCCCGAGATGCATTTCACTAATCAATTCCCTCGCTGCTCTCCCTCCGGGAATGAATATCGTATGTCAGGTGCATTCGTTTGCCACAAAAGCAGCGCCTTCCCATGCAGATGGCAATAAGGAGACATGAGTACACACAAGGAGAGAGAAGGTGGAGAGAGTTCACCTGAAATTCCTCATTTCTGGGAGAGACAAGTTACCTACCCTCCTTTGGAAAAATGCAAGGGGAAGGGAAGGGCAATTTCAGTCTGCCTCCTGTTTTCGAGAGACCCCCTGGTCCGGCAAAGCCTGCAGCTGCTGTCAGGACTCCTGCTTTCTACAGCCACGCTCACGGATGCCACACGTGCTTGGCCAGACCTGTGCCACCAAATGTTAAACACGTCACGGTGTAATGTGGCTGTCAGGACATCCCCTCTGCACGTTCACCTACAACAGCCCTGAACAAGTTCAGGAGCACCTCAGCCCCAATTTCCCTAGATTGGGGACGCATTTCAGGCCTGCATCTCAGGGTGCACTGCGCAGCCGCATCCAGCAACATTTACATAGGCGGCTGTACTAGAGAGAAGTGCTTCTGCGCTTGCATTATTTTCTAACCTCTCTTGTTTGGGAGGTCAAGGAATCATTTATTGACACTCACATACTTAAAATAGCTCTGGTAGCCATTTCTGCACAGAAAGGAATTTTATTCTTGAACGCTGCACAAAGATTCAGTGGTTCAGATCTTGCAGTGTTGTTCTGAGACTGAACTGAAGACCAGCCTGAAGAGCTCTCTCTTTCATCTCTTCCATTAGAGAGGGAGATTCACCTCAAAACAAAGTCCTAACGCCAAGTGGAGACACAGATTGTCAGACACACAGACAGACGCGTGTCCCAGCCTCGGTGAGCACTGCCCTTCATTGTCCAGAGCTTCCCCTTGAGTTCAGTAAATTCTTCCTGCAGCAACATTTCAGCAAACCCTCCAGCACCTACTGCGTTCACCTGCTTCCCAGAGCACCAAGTTGTGCTCCTTGTTCACCAGGAAGCCCAGAGGAGACGTTGGTCTCAACCAAGCTGGAGATAGACAGGCTGACGTGTACAGCCAAATCCAGCACAAAAGACCCAGAGCCCTTTCCCAGCACTGCCATCCCCCCTGCTCTGGGCTACAACCTCCCTGCAGCTCCCCAGTCAAGCTTGCTCTCAGCTCCTTACAGAAGGAGCTTTTCCAAGCCCTTTGGAGGGCAGACCCTCCTGCCACCACAGACCATGTATTTCATCAGCTTCCCATTTGCACTGGGCCCAGCACCAACCACTGGGTCTGCAGGACTTCTGCCACTCACTGTGCCAAAGCCAGACAAAAGCCCTCAGAAGGGGAGACATCCAACATCCGTCTGTCAGGACCCCACAGCACAAAAGGTGAAAAACCCCAAAGGCGCATGGTGCATCAGGTCCCAGCTGCATTCCTTGGTGCATCAGGTCCCAGCTGCATTCCCAGTCTATCGTTTTCACAGATCCCTATGCAGACACACTGCAGCCATCCAAGTCACAGGTGTCACAAACAGGCAGGGCAGCAGCAGATGCCCCTAGCAGGCTGTTATGATCTAAGCTAGCGACCAGGAGCAGGGACAAAGGGGAACTTGGACCCCCTGCATACAGCCTGGCCTGTTTCCAGTGCTTTCTGCCCTCACGCAGCCACCCACTTCCACTTGCCCATCTCTCAGGGACCGACTTTGATAAAAGAGCCGATGCTCAGACTCAAGGCAGTGCTCCTCATCTGCTCCGCTGGGAAGTAAGCTCACCAGGGCCTTAGCTGGGGCTGCCAGAGCTCTCAGAGCCAGGCCTCCACCGCCACTTTCCCATGCAGACAGTGCTGCCTCAGGGCTTTGAAGCGTTGATTTCGCTGCAAAAACAAGCGCTGGCTTTTGAAGAGCAAGAAGAGTCCTGTTTTTAACTCGTAGCTGATGGCACTTACCTGGGAGAGTCACACAGCGTGTTAACATTGGGTCAAGAGAGACGCATCACAGCTTATTTGGGTGCTATCTCAAATCCCACCTACACATCATTAATAGAATTTCACTTCATAGACATTACCTTAAACTCTCTGGGTGGTAACGGTCTGTACAAAGACCAGAGGAAAAAACAGAAAAACATGAAACACACTTACTTGAAAATCTGACAGCAGCTGTTTGACTGGTGACAGCCCCTAGGGAGCTGTGAGACACGCAGGAGTAATTACCCTCAGCGCCAGCCCTCTCGGGATATTTACTGTCCTTTGCCACTGCCTGGGACGAGATGAAGAGAGATCCATTCGGAAGCACACGCAGATGTTCCTGCTCCACTAATGGGAACCCATTCTTCTTCCACGTGATATTGATCACCTGCTCAACGGGGGCCAGGTTACAGTCCAAAACCACAGCTTGGTTCGGCTCCAGTATCACCTTTGCAGGACCAGCACTACAGCTCAGCTCCAGAGAATCCCCTTCCAGCAGCCTCCCTGCAAAGAAAAGACAGCGGTTCCTTGGGGGTTGCTTTGCTTGGTTAATCACACCCCACTTTTATACAGCACCGTTTGCCCATCACACATCTCTCGGGCTGCAAGCACAGCCTGCACCACCTCCACTGCTCCCCCTCGTGCCCAGCAGGCGCCTCTTCTCTCCACACTTGCTTTTTCCACACTGGGTTCAAGCAGAAAGGAACACTTGGAAGAAGGCAGCATGGCAGCAACAGCAGCAGACACCCAAGATGCAGAATGAGCCCCAACCTCTCCTTCACCTGCCCGAGCTGCCCGTGAGAAGCGAGGGTTCCCTCCCACGTGCCGCAGACCTCAGCCCCCCTGAAGGCTGATCAGTCCCGAGGACACGGCTTAGCACAAGCCAGGGTGTTCGAGCCCAGCTTGGGAACCCAGTGCCAACAGCAGCAGCCTGGCTGGAGCAGTGCTCTCTGCAAGTCCCGCTCCAGCCTGAGGCTGCTGTGGCAAGAGCTGAGCACAGACGGGGTCAGAGCACTACGGGGGTAACAGAAGCCACGAGGCCAGGCCAAGTCCCTGAGATCTAGGGACAGAGCAGCAAACCGGTTCAGAGGAGATGCAGGATGGGTTAGAACATCCTCAAGGGGAACTGGCAGAAAAAACTGGGGCTGGGAACCCAGAACAGCAATGTCTCCTGTTCACGTAGTGGGATTTCAAAGGAAAGACAACAAAAGAATGGTTAAAAACGTGCCCTGCTGCCTTTGGCTGTTTTATCCCATACAGCCGTATCCAGAACATGGATGGGTTTTCCCCACTGCACCAAAGGTTATGCTGGCTGCAAACCGGCAGGCCGAGAGGCTGCCGCACCGTGTCTCACCCAGATCGTGCCCTCGGGCACCCCGCCTGCTGCAGCCGGAGCCCGGCGCGGTGACCAGCAGCCAGCAGAGCTCGACAGGGCTCGGGGCTGGCCCGTTTCCAAACCCACGTACTCGCAGGAGAGCTCCACCTCCGCAACAAGGCTCAGCGTTTCCTAAAAGAATATTGCCATTAATAAAATGCATTTGCCGTTAGAGTTCTCCAGAGACACTAAGTCAATGTTAGCTGGCAGCGCTGCTTCCACACACCAGCAATTTCAATCTCTGCTGTGCTCAAACCATCACCATCCACTCTTTTTATGGCTCCGCTCCAAATTATTTTGTCACCGCTCCAATCAGAAATGTTTCCTGCCTCCATAACAAGTTTATCAACACTGGATATGAACCACATGGCTCCCTGCCCGTCTCCTATCGCAGAAGGCTACAGATTAATTTTATAGGAATTCAAACACCCTATTAAACCTGCTACTACCTACTGCTGATAAAAGGGCCGCGCTTTAAAGGCGCGTGTGTTAAGCATGCAATTAGGGGCAATGACACGCAGAATTACACGTGCAGAGAGATGGAATAATTTCGAGGCGTGTGCCGGGAACTACAGGTGCCCCCGAAGGAAGGAGCTCGCCCTGCCCGTGCTGAGGGCTCATTCAGTGCCCACCCAAGCTGATAAGGACAGGTACTCATCAGGCCTGCCCTGACTGCTGGTTGTAGCAGCCCACTGGAAGGCAGCCCCCAGCCACACCATGCTTGTGATCGGGTCTCTCGGTTCGTCTTCTTACACCCTAACAGCACATGGGCCCCTGCTCCCCTCCGTGCCTTTGACTGATTCCCTGAGCTCACCACACGAAGCCAGAGATGACCACAAGGTGAATTCTGGACCCGTCAGCCACCGCGGCCCTGCCAAATTTCTCTGCCTGGGCCCCTCAGGCAGCATGGGCACGGCTACGGAGCAAGCTGAGGACCGCAGGGAATGCCACCAAATGCCCAATTCATCACATCTCCTCAGCAAGATTAGTCCTTTGAGGATCACAGCAAGCTACGAAACTCACTCACTGACTCCACGGGAGACCAGAAGTGGTGGGAACAAAGCTGAAAAGCTGCTCTGGGAAGACGCTGCCACTGGGAGCCTTCCATCCAAAACAGCCACTGCAAAAAACTCCATGAATCAGGAAAAACGAAGCAGAAAGCAAGTTCCCAACAAGTGCATGGCTCCAGCTCTCTTTGTGTCCTTCCCTTTGCCTCCTCCTTTAAACCCTGCTGCCAGCAGTGACACACCATTGCATTTTGGACACCCACGGGCAGCCCCAGCACCGCGGGCACAGATGCTGGAGGCGCCTCCTCTTACCTTCCTCGCAGAGCTTCCCAAAACACGGGCATCCCGCGTGCCATCGTGCACCCAGCAGCTGTCCTCGCCCCTCCAGACCCTCCGTGGGCTCATGCTCCACGCCAGGCCCTCCTCCTCATCACTCAGCACAACAGCCAGAGTCCCTGTCCTATTTTCTGTTTTCCTCAGACTGCAATTAAAATGGTATTTTGCTGAAAATACTCCTCCTCTTCAAAAGGTGCAGCGAGATGGGGCGGCTGGCGGGCTCAGGCAGCCAGGAATAGAGCAGAGCTCTGCGCTGCAGCTTCCTACGCCAGCACAGGTCAGGAGGAAGCAATTATCAGCCTCTCAAACTTCAGTCTTTTAAAGATCAACCTGCTTGCGGCGACGTAAAAACAGCATCGTGACACAATACTTGTTTTATTTAAAAAAAAAAAAAAACATGATGATGGTTCTATATCCCTAAATATCGCCCAGCTCTTTTCCTCTAAGACAAAACCTGGCCGGATCCAAGCTTCTAGTTGGTATGTTAAAGGAAAAAGGGGCACTTACAAAACTCAGGGCCAGATTGCAGGGCTCACCCACGCCATCCTGATGGGCTACTTCAGGCCCCTCTCTGCTAGATCAAGAGAGGAGAAAGGATCACTGGAGGGAAATGACTTGAAACTGGACTTCACAGGCATCTGTTCTGCCACACAACACACCAAGGAACGTGACTACACCATGAGCAAAGGATCCCCCACAAAATACTGCAAAGGAACCCATAAAATACTGGAATTTTGGGGGACAGGGCCTGTGCACACAGTTGGAGCAGCACCGTCCAGGATCCAGACTCAGCACTGCAAAAAGCCCCGCTACGACTGCGGCCCTACGACATTCAAAGAATGGTATCAACTCCCCCTGATGAGGCAAAAAATCCCTTCCAGGCTCTGAAAATGTAGGAGGAGGTCTGGTTCAAAACACCGCACTAAATTAGCGAGCCTGACAATGAGATAAAAGCCCTTTCAAGGGAAAGGATCAGAAGGGAGTAAAATTACTCCAAGTGAGATCAAAGACAAATGAAATCAGGAATGTTAAGTGCTTACAGAAGCTGCTGACTATTTCCAACTTCCATTCTTCATCACCCGGTGACAGAACTGGATACGACCCTGGTTGAACACCCAGCCACAGGCAGCCTCCTGCTCACCATCAGCCCCGTACGTACCGGAGCAGTAACAATTGCAGTGAAAACCACCCAGAAGAGCCACCTGCCTCGTCCAGCAGACACAGCTCCTCCGAGGGATGTCGGCAGCAGCACGGAGCTGGGCTTCTGAGCCATGAAGCCTTTCCGCTTACCGGTTCAGGTGATTCAGCTACAGACCTGTGTGATGGAGCTGCAGAGCTTGCTGCCTTTGGCTCCTCCTGCTTTCAACTTCAAGCATCGAAGCCCAGCAGAACTTAAAGCTTTCGGCTCACGGATCTCTAAATTGAGGGCCACAAAACCCTGTAGAGCATTCCCCTAGAGAGGGTGACACTGCATGTACATTCGAAGGAGGCTTTTGTATCACAGACATGCCAGCCCACCGCTACCCAGAAATTACCTAACACAGCTGAGAACATCTCACCATAACTCTTTGGAAGGCAAAATGGGGAGTGGGGGAAAAGGAGCCAAAAGCAGAGCGGGGATTTGCAGGGAGAGGGGAACAGGGCGCTCTGTGTCCCTCCAGGTTCCAGCATGGCTCATACCGAACCCCACGAAGCCCAGCAACTTGCTGAGCTATAACGAGGCAGGCTGTAGTGGCTTCAAGACTAAAAAATATATGTGAAAATAAATATATGTGCACATATGGGTACAGAGAGCATACATACGCATGCACGCAGCTCTGGAGGAACGCAAGTGCACTGAAACGTTAATGTGCCCTGAATGGGAGGGTCTTTGATTTGTTATTCTCTGGCCCCAGCTCTGCAGGGGTATTTTATTCTCTCCCATGTTGCTAATGCCTACGATATTTTATGCGATAATAAATAAATAAAACTGCCCAAGAGAAAAATGATGTTTTTCCACATCTATTTCCATCATTTCCTCGCTCCCGTTACCGATCCATCCACCTCTGCTGTCCAGGCCCAGGCAAATAAATGGAAAAGTCTCCTCTTGAGCGGCAAAAAAGGAAACGGGGCCTTTTGGACGAACACAGGATGTGAAATCTTCGTGGCACAGAAGCGTCCCCAGCCCCAAAGCAGACACCTCCAGCCCACGCCTCCCCTCCCAAAGCGTCTCAGCGCACAGCCAGCACCCACTGCTGCGACCTCCTTCCCCTTACATCCGACGGAGGCAGGAAGAGCCCAACTTAGCATCGAGCGAAGGGGAAAGAGAATCAATTCTCTGCTTTTCACGATTACGGGGCTATAAATAACCAGGTGTAGCACGAGCTCGCAGCACAGCGAGGTTTGACAGATTCCTGACGTGTAATTACTCGGTCAGAGGCAAGACCCTCAGAGCAATGTTTTCACATCAAGATATGCAATACTCCGAGCCCATAAATCAGGAGGGAGCTCGCACTCAGTGGCTGAGACCGGCAGAGAAAACCACTTGTCTCCTTGTACGTACAGTTATTTCCCTTCCCTGGGATTTCAGCACCTAAACCGAGGAGGAAGGACCCAGACAAGTGAGATGCTTGTGGGGAAATTAAGGCAGCAAACACATCCTTGAGCCCTGTTAGGCAGCACAAGCAAATAAAAGGTTACTGTGCAACGGGAGGCTTTGTTTGGAGGAGGAGGAGTTGTGTCTTGGTCATTATTTGAAAAACAAAACCATGCTGGCATAAACAAAAGGGGAAGCACTTCTGTGTAAGCCATCGGTGTGCCTATGCCTCTTCGTCGAGCACCTCCCACGGCTGGCATCAGCCGATCCACTACTGGGCTCCCAAATCCCTGGGGATCTGTACTGCCTTTCACAAGCTGGTGGAGCAGGAGGAAGCCAGCAAGATTTAGGGACACATGAGGTCTTCTTCAGGCCTGATCATTGTGCAGCAGCCATCAAGCAAAGCGCAGGCAGCTCCGGGTACAACCAGGCTGCACCCCAACAACTCCTGTTTGATGCATCACGGCTGTGTCAAAGCCAACGGCAGCCTCGTGCACCCAAACACCTGAAGTTCGTTCCATCAGCAGACTCAGTAAAAGCACCGTGACCAAAACGATACTACAAGTGACAGGCTGCTCAATGTCACAGCTTGCAGACACCCACCATCCTGCAGCAGAGACCCGAAATCTGCTCCCATGCTTGCCCTGAGAGCCCCACAGCCACAGGACACATGGGACTGTTGGGGACCCTGCGAGACCTGAGGTCCTAAGGCACCTTGTGATCTCCACCACCCACCCCAGACCCTTCCAACAGAGACACGGGGCAGCAATGACAAGGTTTAGACCTTTGCTTCGAGGCAGGGCTGAGCTGGGCCCCAGGACCAGCTTGAGGCCAGGATCCAGCCCAGCCCGCGGACAGCCTCCGGCGCCTCCCCGAAAAAACCCTCCAACGCTTCTAACCCAAAACAAACAAAGCTGCACCGAGCCAGACAGGACCCGTTACAGCGCAGGCCTTGGGAGATTAATACTTCACAGGGAGCAAAGTACAAGGGTTTCGAACCTGACACACTTCCAGGGCTGACATCACTTGGAGCTCTTGGCAGCCGGCGGTTTTCCTGGGGAGCCGCGGCTGTGCTGCAGGTCCCGCAGCCTGGAGCCCGGCCAGCCCGTTTCCTATTCCGCGCACATCTGGCACTTTGGAAGCGGCTCGTGCACCTTGCAGAGCTCCGGCCAAAGAAAACCTTCCCAGGAGGAGCAAGGAGAGAGGCTCAGAAGGCGCGGGCATGGCGCTGGTCGTCGTGTGTGTTCTGCGGGACGGGAAGGGAGGGAGGAAGGCTGCTCCCTCCCCGCCGCACCCCGCGGGTGGTGGCAGGGAGTCAAGGCGCAGTTAAAGCCTCCGCGCCGTCGCCTGTCTTAATTTATGTATTTATTTTGGATGCTGAACTCGGGGAACTCAACAGCACAATTAATCTCATTTAAGTGGGAGTGAACAGCACCAAAGGAAAACTGGAGTTATTACTTCCAAAGGGTTTTCCTATCAACAAGCCAACTACTGTGCTATTATTCTGCCGCAATGTCACCTTCTGCTGATGCTCTTCAGATGCTCTTAGAGCCGTAGAAAATCTTTAAGTTCCCATTGTCTAATTCAGAGAGCAGCTATACTTCAGCGTGTCCCCATGAAAGCAACACAAAGCCCTCTTTCTTCTCGGGAACTTTATGCTCTGACAATTAAAAGCCAATAGCTCGGTCTCAGCCTGTTTTAGGGCAATTGCACTTGCCAAGTAGCAACCCAGAAAGAAATCTGGATGGAGATCTCAGGCTAAGGCTGCACCCTGAGCACTCAGCACCGGCAGCTCCAACAGCAAGACCCTGGGAGCTGTGAGGTCAGAAGCTCCAGCTTGCCAAAATATGACTTCTATGATCTCCATCAGCATCTGAAAAAGCAGTTGTGCACCTAAATCCCAAGGTTTTCTTTCTTTTTTCCCCCCCGGGAAACATTCTTCCACCCAGCTGTAACGAGACCTGTGAGACAGAGGGGTCAAGATCTTCACGTTCCTTTCCCAGCGCTGCCACCAGATGTTACTGGAACTTTCCAGCTTGTAACTCAACACGAGCGAGCTGGAAATAAGAAAGCAACACCTTCAGCCTGCACTCGGCCTCTCCAGAACAGGAGGCTCCTAAAAGTACCTTCAGGGCTGCTGGAAAGATCATTTTCTTAGCACTTGATAACCACGTGCAGCTGAGCGATCCCAGTGCTGAGCAGTCCTTGCCAGTGGGAGACAGGCCTTACCCTGTTCCTGCACGTACGCAGGCCTGGTGGTTTATTTAATAATGCACCACCTCCCACTGCTGCGGGGATATTTATCCAGCCGGCAGCAAGGGACTCTCAGATCATCCCCGTCACCCAGCAGAGCCCAGCCTTGAAAGGAGCAGCTGGGTGCCTGCAGCACTCTGGCACCATGCAGGCTGCCCCTGGGCAAGGGGTTCGGTACGGTGCCGTGCCCTGCAAACCCTGCACGGAGCTGCTGCAGGACCCCTCGTGTCCCCGAACATGTAGGGACCCGGGGTGAGTGCTGTAGGGTGAGCATGGTCCCGTGGAAATGCCCAGCAGCTGGCTGGTCCCACCACCTAGGCTGGTCTCAATGGCTGCAGAAGGATGACAGCTCTGGAACTCCATTTTAGACATTTGTAGGATGGTCTCAGCGCCTTGATCTAAAGCTTTAGGAGGGGCAGGGTCCAGACATTCTTCTGAGTGCAGTTCTACCAGGGAGCAAACATCCCCAAGCCCTACTAACTGCATCCGTCCGAGCAGGCGAGTCGTGGGGTCCCTGGAGAGGTGAAAGCAGCCCGGTTACTGCAACAAGCCCAGCGGAGGGAGCACGCTGCCAACAAAAATACCCTCTTCCTACAGCTCCGCTTCACTTAATTATAAAGACCTTTGCATCTAACAATTCTTTACGAGGCTTTGTGGCTTTGGGACATCGATCCGAACCCATCCACTTCATAGCGGTCCATTATTATATTTTCACATGTATACAAAGCCCTTCCATTTAAAAGTTAAATTAATCACAATTTATCGATTTGTTGTAGCAGGCTCTAAATGCAGCTCTCCCTGAAGAACCACGCTGGGGACGAGACCCTTGTCTTTGTTCTGTTCAAACTTCCAGTTAGAAACAGGAGCAGAAAGGATGGCATGAAAAAAGACATTATCTAAAGCAAACGCTACACCACATCGCTGGTCACAGACCGTATCCGAAAAGCTTGGTATTATCGTCTAAAGCTGTAATTAAGGTAAATAGGTTCATGACTAGATTCACTTAGATAAAAGCAAAAGCTGCCAAAGCCCCGGGTTAACGAGTATCTCTGAGTATAAATATCACACGCCAGGCATCAAGGAAATAAAGCAGCAGCAGCAAAGTTTCCATCCAAGTGTTTTTAAGGACGCTTCCGATGCCCCTAATGCTGAAGCCAGCTGCTCCTTTCAGCTGCCCAGGACCAGAGCCACCAACCCATGGTGGATGTCACCTTGCTCACTCAAAAGTGGCCCATTAAAAGCTAGAGCTGACTTCTACGAAGGAAGAAATGCTTTCATGCTTCTGTACAATCATCAGGTTTGCCAAAGCACCTTACCTACAGATGATGACTACCAGACAGGTATAAACACAAAAGCAGCTCTCAGCAGAGCTCAGTTTCAACAAGGTTTGTGTTATTCTAAAGTATCTCCTGCAAAAAAATGGTCCAGAAAGATGAAACAAATCAATAGCAGTAATAATTTATTCATTGTGTTGAATTGTCAGTGGCAATCATAATGCTGAAGTGCTTGACTCTTTTGTGAAGGTTAAGCCTTTGTTATTTCCTTCTCTCTGACCTCAAAAAGGCTTTTGAAACAGCAGCTGGAGTCAAGAGGAGGCCAAAATCTAGACTTGTTAAGCCAAGCCTTCTTCGGGTCCTGTCCCCACTACTGGGAGCAGCACAGGGGGAGCAGCCCCAGGCTGCCCCTGCTCACAGTAACATCAGCAGCAGCCTTCCTTGCTCCGAAGGACGGTTACTGAAGTGCCAAAGTTAAAGGCTAAAATCCCTGAAAACCCCTCTGCAATCCCACGTTGCCTAACCCAGGGAGGGCTGAGCTGCTTCTGCCCCTCTCCCACCTGCTCCATGCCAAGCAGTGCACAAATACCTCCGCAGAACCCTCCTCCTCCTAGCTGCCAGCCTTCTCTTCTCGAAAAGCCAAGGAGGAACAGCTGAGACGATCTCTGCCGAAGCTGCCGCAAGCGTGGGACGCGCGGTGAACTCAGGACAGGGCCTCGGCTTCGCGTTCATAAATTTACAGCGCGGAGGCATATTAAAATTACAGGCTTGAACAAACACACTGGAACAATAACGCATCAGAGTCCCGTAATTGGGCCCTGAAATATACTTACCGAAAAATACAGACCAGCTGCAACGTTGGAAATGCTCCTAATGCAATCCAAGGTAATTATTGGTAACAGACCATCAAACAAGTGCATTAATATGCTCTGATCAGAGAGAGAATCAGATGGACAGTCTGGCACGGCAGCTTGTACCTGCAAATTATGTAAATTATTTGAAAGAGCAAAGCCCCAAAGCCCTAGAAACACTAACTGTAATGAAAGTTATTAAATGCTATTTTTGCTATCTGCTGGTGTTAACATTCTATGGCCCATTTGCCGAGGTAACTGTAATTTTGCTGCTGAGCAGCAGGCCGAGCTGAATAAGCCTGATATTTGCCATTTTAAAGGACTCCATCAAGCTAAAATGACTGGCTCAGATTTGCATGATTTTGTGGGCAACATTTAAACACATAACTACTTTTGGCATTTTCTCACTGATGTTAGAGAGGAAATCCAGTCATTTTGGTTTTGTTAGATGCAGAAGTTGCTGTTTTTATTTCATGCATCATCTACACGTTTGATCTGCAAACATCACAGGACACTCTGAACCGATCTCCTGGTACAACGTCATCTATTTTTGTACTTGAACTATTTAAGTTCAGCATATTTTTAGGATATACTTTCATCTTCCAACGCATGTTTTTAGCTTTCTCAAGCAATATGATACAATCTTCGGTATTACGCCTCTTGAGAACAGTCACTTAACTAGAAACTAATATTATCAGCTAAAATACACAGAGATCCTTCACCTATGGGCTATAATTAAAACTCCAAGTACATTTTGTGGCTGGTTTCCTCTCAGTTAGTGACTTTACGACTCAATAAATAAATAAATAAGAACACAATAAATGGAATAATATTCAGCTCCAGCAGTGAATATCTCATCTGTCAATTCTTCATTACCCTACAGAGAAAAAAAAATAAGCATCGCATCCAATTTCAGACCTTGGGAAAAAACAAATCAAGGCACAGAGGAATGAAACAACATCCCCACTGCAGGGCTGAAACTAGCGCCAAATAAACCTGTATCCTCTCTACCAACAATGCTTTAGCCTCTGCACCTCAAGCAATTTCAGGCAGAATCCTAGAATCATTAAGGTTGGAAAAGACTTTCAAGATCACCCAGTCCAACCATCACCCCACGCAGCCCTGCTGCAGAGCGAAGGAACATCTTGGTCTTCTCTACTTTTGAAGACCTCCAGATCTCGGGCCACGCTTTGTAATTCCAGTGCAGGACACCGTTTGATCCCAAAGACCCTCCCAGCTCCAAGGCATGGGCACAAACCCGGCAAGCGCCAGCACGGTCCCCAGGGGACCACGTGGTGCAGTTCAGCACCCGCTTTGCTTCCCAGGGAGGTGGTCACGGTGAGCATCACCACGGAGTGCAAGAAAGCTCAGAGGCAAAGGCAAGAGGAAGGGTGTGCTACAGGGAAAGAAGGACACGGACCCTTTGACCCTGCCCTTGCTTGGGTATACGAGGCCTGCAAAGGATGATGATGACAACAGCTGGTGTAATTTCTCAGCTGTCTCCATCCACGCTCACCATCCCTGCAGGCACGACTGGAGGCAGCGGGGAAACGCTTCTCCATCACGTGCACTTTCCCCTTCTCAGGCTCCGCTTCCCGTTGCCTCGCCTGTCATTTAAAGGAACTTACACCGTGCCGCCGATGGATGCGGTGCGATCAATAGAAGCACGTGGGAAGCACAGCTCAGCGGAGATATTTACGAGTGCCGGATACCGCAGACCAGAACAGCACCAACTCTCCCGAGTATTTCCACTATTTACACTGAGATCAGAAAATTAAAATGATATTTTACGCTTAATGGCTCGAACAAGACCTGTGAAGTCCTTCTCGCGGTCCCATTTACAACAAACGCCAATGACAGAGCAGCAGATGGTCAGAAACACTCCCCTAGAATATTCAGGCGATTCAACTTGAATCTGTGCCCAAATCATTTAACTTTAATGGATTCTTTCATTAACAACCAAAGAAAGGGAATATGGTTGCCAGGACATTAAAATCACTTTTTCAATTATACTGTTATAAAATCGAACAAATTAGCTGTAATTCTTAGCTGAAGCCTAAATGGAAGCACGATTTTATGAAAGAAATGAAAATTGATTTGGATTAGTGGGCATCAAGGGCTTTTTAAAAATTAACAAGATTCTTATGACTTCATAGCATGGATGGATTAGCTGGAGGTTTCACTGCCCCACGTTTGTTACCTGCCAAAGCACTGCAGCTGGCTTCACAGCATTTGTTACAGCAGGTTTTAATTAGACTAAGGGAAAAGGATGCAAAGATTGGAGCTGGAACCAAATTTCTGGAGAAGCTGGGCGGTGCCTGCATTCACCCCTTGGACCTGGCCCAGCAGAGTCTTGGCAATAAGTAGGGAAATCAGAACCTCTGAGCTTTAGTGCGATAGGGACTGCAGGCTGGATGATTTTGTTTGGGGTGGTCTTGCTGTAGGATGAAGGCAAAACTGCATTAGATGCTCCACAAAAAATAAATATCGAGCCCAAGATGCTTGCTGCAAAGAGCTCACAACCTTAATGCAGACTATTAAAAAATAAATAAATAAATAAATAAAAAAAAACCACCAAGCAGGTAAGGATAACCACAGAAGCGTGATTAAGAAAGAACAATTCATAAAGAAACCAGGAGCTGTAACATTGGGCAAAGGACTGTAGTTCCCAGATAGAAGGGAACTGAAGAAGGGAACAAGAGAAGTGGGGTCAACCTAGGAAGGAAGAAAAATGGCTTATTGCATATTACAAGCTTAATTGCATATTACAAGCTTAATGAATGAGACGTTCACTGAACACAGCTTACAAGGATCCTACAAACCCAGGAGTCCTAAGGTATATTCTAGAGAGACATCCTCCTGCAGACAGGATGTTCTAGCACACCCCAAACATCCCCAGGACGATGCGGTGCCGAGAGCGCCTGCCAGCTGGCAGAACTGGCCTCGGTAAGGTAAATGCAGCAGAACATTGCAAAACCCTTTTCACGAACTCTTGCAACACAAAGCACTCCAGATGATTCCCCCCTTATGAGTCAGCACTTCGTATTTAGTTATTTCCACTCTTCATTGCAACACAGTGGTTGACAATTTGCATCAGTGAAAGCTGGCTTGAAAAGTTCATCTTTCTTTGGACAATCCTGGATCTTCCTTCTCTGCCGTATTCCCGATTTGTCACCCCGTATCTGGCTCTCCGATACGTCATGGGGCAGGATTTTTCAAGATATACAGAGCTATTCCCTTTGAGCCAAGCCTTGCAACGTAACCTGTGGTCTCCACGTGCTTGTTTGCAGTTTGGGATGTGAGGAAACCGAACAACACAAGCTCATACAGAACCTGTCCAGCTCCACCTACCTTCCAAGTCTTTCAGGGGTCTGGAAACCAGGGGACCCCTTGGTTTTCTGTTAGAACTGACAAGGCAGGATTTGGCCTGGCAGGATAACAACTGTGTAGGCAAATAGAGCAGTTGGAAGTTAAGAGCTTTTATCTTATCTGGGGTAGCTACTTGCAAAGCTTTCAGTTAGAGCACTTCAAGAGAGGACACCCCCAGATGCAACTATTACTGCCGGTGATCTTCCTGCAAGGAAGAGCAGAACTGACCCTAAGCAGTGGTTTTTTTTTTACTGCTCCACCACGGCAATGGAATAGGAGCACGCACACATCAAATTACCGTGCTTTTGCTGAATGGCAGCAAATGCCAGGGTAGGGAACAGTAATTTCCAGCTAAAAGCACAGGAACTGCCTGACCCAAGCTGCCTGACACATCCAACCAGCAGAGATGAACACATTTGCCCATACCTGTGAAATCCGGCCTCCCAAGCTCGTGCTACTCACAGGTAGGAGTGGGCAGAAAGCTGTGCACACACAGCACCCTCCTGGACAGCAGCGGGAATTTAACAGTGCCTATGGGGGCTTCTGAATACCCACTTTGATTGTCTACGAGAAGAAGCTTATTATTATTATAATTATTAGCAGCAATTATACAACTATTATATATGTTAATATATGTCAACAGAATAAGGATATTAACATATTCTCTACAGGGTATTCCACAGAATTAATGAGATCTAGTAATGAGACTAACCTCTCTGACATCTCGCTGACGCTTATTCTAAGCAAGCTACTGAATTCAGCAGACATCTGCTCCGGCAGAGCACCAGGGCTGCAACTCAATACCTGTAGGTCAAAGGGACACGAATGCTGATGAATGGAGTTTGTGCCTTGCTCGGGGCAGCGATGGAAAGGTAGACATGCATTTGCTTCTGGTACCTGTGCTAGAGAGCAAGCACCCTCTTCCACGGGGCTGGCAGAGAGTTTTGAGCAACCACATCTCACACGGCACCAGCTGCCTGCTGCGGTGAATGCCAGTCAGCCCCCGAGAGCTCTCTGCCATCGCCACGTTAATTAAAGCACATCGCAGGGCTGGCCCTACCTCCAGTCCCACCTCTTCGCAACGACCTTCAGACCTCTCTGAGGCTCTTGTCCCTCAATCTTCCTGTGATTTTTGCTCATTTAGAAGCACACGACAATTGTCCTAGGAAAGCCAAGGGGGGAAGCTGATGGGGCTCCTGTACCTCGCTCAGCCTGCGAGCCAGACAGCGCTGTCAAAGGGCAAAGAATACACTCTGGAAACAAAACCTCTTTGTTCCTCTAATTTTGTTCCAGTTAAGTCAGTTCAGCTGTTCCATACAACCAGTCAAAAACATTCAGCATTTCCCAAAGTATTTTAAGACTTCAAAGTTGTAGGTTTTATTTTGGCGGTTTTAAACTGCACAGATTCTTTTTTTCTTTACGTATTTTTTGTTTGCATTAAAAGCAAAGCTGTTTAATAAATTAAGCTTTAACACAACCACTGCCGCTCTGCTTTTATCATGGCTCCAGTTAAAATACTGTTTCTTGAAGACAGCTAATGGCTTCTGAGAAAAAAAAAAATCACAAGGGTGTTTCACTGAGAATGTTTCCAGTAGACTCCATTTGCTAAAACTTGTGATTAAAACCAAACTCCGAGTGCAGCAGGCTCAAAACTGGGGCATTTAAAGTTTGCGCAAGTTGCTGATCTGAAATCAGGACTTCTCAGCCTTAAATGCACATATTTATTTACCCTAAAAAAAAATAAAAGGTCTCTGGGTCCATTTGTGCACCACCCACCTCAAGCCACATTCACTGCCGTGGTTCCTTCGCCACAGTAGGGCTGCAGCAGAGGAAATCAGCCCATTGGAAAGGTCTGGGGAGGGTCTGTGATCCCAAAAGAAGTGGGGAACAGCTGCTGTAGGGGCACGTGAGGTCCCTCGTGTGCCTATGTGCAGGTGGATGTGCATTTACCTGGGTGCAACAGAAGTGGTGGCAAGGGCGAGAAAAAGCAGCAGGCAGCAAATACCTCTCCGGCACGCGCTGACGAGGAAAATGCAGGAAAAACATTATTTAGAGCAGCGCCTGGCAGCTCAGCAGACAGGAGCTGATCGGGAGCAGGCTGTTCCAGAACAAAACCTTTCCGCATAACCCAGGCAACAGATCTGACCTTTTCATCCACGGAAAGCAGTCAACCCGCCGCTGAACTCATTAACGCGGGAGCTCTGCCCCTCAGAACTGTTTTGTTAGCGGTCTCGGGGCCGGGCCTGTGTTGACACCAATCGCCTCCTGTCAGGAAAGCGCTGGAACAGCTCGGGGACGAGACCTGTGCTGAAACCAAACCTGTCTGAACTCTCCCCGCGTAACGTGAGCTTCGCACACTTGTGCTGACGCTGTCCCGACGCCGACCGGGAGCCAGGCAGGCAAGCCAGGAGCTGGTGTCTTCAACAGCAAACAAAAGAGGGTTAGAAAAACTAATAAAGCTCTTCGCGCTCGTGCCCGCGCTCCCTTCGCTTCCAACCGCCGGGTGTGATCGCAGCTTTGCGAGTACACCTCCAAGGGCTGCTTCCGAGCAGGGCTGGGATGGACGGGGCTCGGCACCGTCACGGTGCCAGCAGCTCAGGCCCTAATCCCATCGTTTGGAGGCCAAAGCTCCGCTCGCACAGTTCACGGCGCGGCCCCCAACCAGCTGTGTCAGCACAACCGAGGGAGCAGGATCAAGCAGCCGTGGGGAGGGAGCTTTTAAGCCGGCGACGCTGCCAAATGCTTCATATCACAGCCCTGCCTATTTGCATTTCTGCCTTGGGCCCCATCTGTAGCTTCCCATCCATGTAAAAGCCGTCCCCGGGGAGAAGGAAGGCCACTGTCCATTTGTTCAACACATCTCAAGCGCATCCAGTTTCAAATGAGCTAGGTGGTAAAACCCCTAACGCTAATCTTTTCGGTGAGGTTCTGAATCTCTTCTCATCTGGGGGGGCGGAGGAAATCAGAAACTGAGCCTATAAGGTAGGTCTCCCAACATAGCCTCAGTTAAATCACTTTTCAGTAACACATAAGGAATAAAGTATCTTCAGAACACGGTTACATCCTGTTCCAGAAGCCTTAATGGGCCATATTTTTAGCCCAGGAACAACCTGAAAGCCAGCACAGACATACTGCAGCACTGAAACTGTGTCACTGCAAAGCTCTTTCATTACCAGCCACAGCTCTCCTCGCACAGAATTTCTTCCCTGAGCCCAAAGGAACTGCCGCAAAGTTTTCCAGCGAGCACCTGTACAGGGCAGCCAGGAGTGAGCCCAATTCACCATGTAGGAGCTGAGAACCAGGAGAAAGAAACCAAGAAAAGCAGGAGATCGGTCCTTTGAACAAACGGCTCAGCAGAGGTCACTGCAATGACTTTGAGCTGGAGGAGGGCCAGGGCACTGTGCAGGCATCTGTTGGAGATCCCACCCAGGCGCCAGGCAGGCATCCTCAGACACGTGCTGACTGCAAGAGCAGGGCAAGCAGGAGCTCAGGCTGCGACCACACATCCTCTTGGGCTCCCGGTACCTGCAGCAAGGAGCTGCCCAGCACAGCCGAGGAGTTAACGCTGCACTTGAGTGAGCACAGGGTGCCAAGGAGCTCTGCACCAGCCTGCGCTCCTCCAGGAGGCCTTTCCTCCTGCCCCCCAGCCTTTTGGATTTAGCATGACTCAGAACAGCTCTGGCAGGGACTGCAGACTGGGCTGGGAGCAGCTAAACATCTTCCTGTTCCAAAGGACTGCAGATCAAAAGCCTGTCCTTGAGAAGCCCACAGAGCTGACAGCACAACATAAGCAGGAGGTGATGCCGGCAGACCATGTTTCACAGGGGTTACAGTGTGGGTGGTGGGCAAACCTGGATATCAAAAGGAATCCAGAGATGTCAGTGCCAGGTACCCCAAGGTACCTGGCACGCCAAGGGATCTGAACAATTCAGAAACTCTTGCAGCAGCTCACCTGAACCCCAGCCCTGGCTTGGACACTGCTGGGGACTCCTCTGAGGCTCACAAGGTGCAGGCTAGCTGCTCCTACCCTGTCCAACTGATGCCCCTTGGAGCAACACAAAGACAGGGCTGGGGATAGACACAGCCTGCACCACACAATTCTGGTGGTGGGAGAATCTGCATCACTGTCCTCTTCCCTCCGAAGGGCAAACAGGTCACAGGGATGCCCTCAGCAGATGCTGGGAAAGCTGAGACCCGTTGAGGTTTGTCTGACGCAGAGGGGCAGCATGAGACTTTGGTGGCTCTCAGCCTGTGGAGAGAAATTTTACCTTGCTTTTCTGAAAGCTGCTCCTACCTGCGTGATCCCGAAGGAGAGCTGGAACAAGAAAGCACCCACATGGTCCTTATCTCCCTCATTAGGAGGGAAAGACGTTGCCCAAGAATCTAAAATTGGCTTTTCATCGGAATCAGCTGCAAAGCTGTCTCAGGAAAGGTATGTTATCTCCCTGCAGCCCAAACCATTCCAGTGTGATACAGAATAATAAAGCCATTAGTACTGCACCATCAGCCTATTACACTGTTGTTTTACATGGCAATAAGTTAACAGTTCCTCGCTGTTTGCTTTAGAAAATCTATTCCTCGAAAGGTCTATAAAATTATGAACTCTTGCTCCAGTTTGAAAACGTAGGTGTGAGCAGGGATTCCTGGTCTCTAATAAGTCCCATTCTCCTACCAATAAACACCAGCTCATAGGAAACACCTTTTGTTTATTGCAAGTAAGTCGCAACGTGGACGTTTTAAACAAAAAGAAGGTGGGAGGCTGAGGGAAACAGACAGATTATGTTTTCCACTTTCATTTTGCCTTGTGTCTAAACAAACAGCTCCCAACAGCTTTGTTTTCCAAACCAACTTTCTCCCAGCTGCTGCCTGGAGCCAGGGAAAGGGAAAGCCATACCCAAAACGAGCAAGGATTGCTTGACTTCCATACTCACTTCACTCAGCACCCAGTGTCGTGGATATGCAGCCACGTGGAGCATTATTAGGAGGAAGCCACAGCCTTGCAGAGACTGGCTACAAAGCAGTACAGGGAGGGTTCAGTCAGAGCCCCCAAGCCATGCAGGTGGGAGCCAGCATTTTGGCAAGCTTCTGTGCCAGCTCAGTTGCCACAGGACCAGACCTGTCGCCTCCCACCCAGCCACAACACACGTCAGCTTGGAAGATGACTCTGAACCCAACAGCTATGGTAGAAGACCAGAGAAAACAACTCTTCCAGATCAGTCACCTGTGGTATCTGAGCAACAAGCTCCTACCCTCAACACTTTTAGCTCGGGATCTTGCCTGTTCCCATAACATAAGGGCACCATGAAGACACCCACGGAAAATCCAAGAAATCGTGCTAGGATGGAGTACATCTCATGTTTCTGAATTTTTCATTATTTTAAAGATCAAAGATCTTAATCATTAAAGATCCTTCTCATCCCTCTGCCTTCAATTGATGATCAAGGCATCAACTCCTCTCTCCCTTTTTGCTACGCCGGGTTATTCAGACTGGATCTGTGCTCTGCCTGCACAAGAGACGTGGCAACATCGCTAAGGCTTTTAGGATCGGAATAGCAACTTAGTAGTATTTTGATGCCTGTACCATTCAGATAGTAAAGATTGCTTGTATCTGACCGTAAAGGGAGATATGTCTCTGCCACTCTGATATGAGCTGCCTGTACAAAGCTCTGTCACAGCCCTTGCACACACATCACTGAAACTTCCTCCGTGACCATCCCATGGCACAGAGCACAAAACTATGCAACAACCAAGCAGTTGTCCCACAGACAGGGACAACGAGGAGCACTCTGCAGCAGCAGCTAGACACCTGTGTTGACAGAAGACCTCTGAGAGGACCGCCAGCATCCTCAGCACTCTGCCCCAGGCAGAGGGAAAGGCCCCAGGCCATGGCCCAGCCAAGTCCCCTCCCTTCAGCCCACCTTGTGAGCAACGAGGTGCATCTACATCCAAAGTGAAGGTTGTGCTGCCCACCTCTGTGGCTCCAGGATCCTGCCTCAGCTCCCCAAAATTAGCCTACAGCCGCCTTCTTTTGGGAACACCCACCTTGGTCTCGTTCCTAAAGCTCGTTTGCGAAATCGCTTCGTGCGGCCTCAGCAAACGCCTCCTGTCCCCTCCCTGGGTGTCTCTGGCCATCTGCTGTCACAGCCCTCCAGCAGCCGTGACGAAGCCATGCTCAGCCCAGTTGTTACTTCCACAGATGGCCCCTGGCCCCGCCACCGGAGCTTGTGAGCCCTGGACGTGCTCCATGCTGCCCCAAACACAGCTCCTTCTGCCTCTGCTTTCCCAGGGCTACAGGCTTGCTCCTCACCTCTCCGCTGTTAGGAATTCAAGAGAAAAGAGGCAAAAATGCAGCTTGCCGAACCCCTCCATATCTGGAATTACGTGCGGGCGCCTAACGCTGCCTGAGGGAAGTCACACACACAGCCAGCAGGCCTGGATCTTCCCCAGGGGGACAATCGATGTTCAGCCAAACGGCAGCGCTCACATAACCTTAATCTGCTTTCACCATCCTGATGATGAAAGAACTCAACCTTGCAAGCTGGACTTTTCCACAGGCATTGCCCTGAAGAGGCATTTGTGGGGCCACAGATGGGGCCTGGACCGCAGCGGCTTCTCCCCCGTACCTCCTCACCCCATACAGCTCTGCAGGGAATCTCACAGCACGTGTGGAACCAGGCAGCAAGCACATAACTAAGCCAGAAGCCAGAAACACCCCTGCACAATCTCCTTCACGGTTTTTTTTCTCCCACACAGCTGGCCCGGCAGCTAGGTCTCCCTGACAGCACATAGATCTCGCTGCTACTCACAGCACAAATAAGATAATGAGGCCAGAAATCTTCAAAGCCCTGCCACTGCTGTTGGTAATGAGATGCTGCGGTTCTCCTGGCAGTAAAACAGGCAGGAGGAGGGCAGGTAAAGCCCATTCAGGCTGAAGTCCACCCAGCCGCCTGGTCCAGCTTCAGCCATGAGGCCCTTCCCAGCGGCTGGGAAGCCCACTTGTAAAAACAACCCTTAAAAAGAGGAGCATTCGTACAGGGAAACTGATGGCACATCGTATCTGCCAGTAAAACACAAGCTACAAGCAGATGAACTGTGATGTTTTAATCAGTGACAGACCTTTTATCTTGTCGCTTTCTCCTCTGCGGAAAGGGAGCAGATCACAAATCCACGCTTACTTGAAAGCTGCCTGCCAAGAAAAAGGGCAAAGAAGCCTTCCGCAGGGTGACACTGCTCTGACACACATCAAGACACCCTCACTCCGCAGGCTGAGCTGAAAGCTTTCACAACAAACAAAATCCCCTGGGATGTATTTAGAATTATTTTGTGTATGTTTTTTTTGATGTGGGTTTTTTTTTGTGTGTTTTTAAGTGAGGCGAATAGTCTCCCTTGTTTGTTCCCGTTGTCTTGACGGGCTGGGGTTCAGCACCGGGGTGTCTCTGCGGGGCAGGGTGCTCAGTGCCACTCTACAACACAAACACAACACTCCTGCCAAGAATAGCTCTGGGTTCAGGCCGAGCAGGCACCTGAGAATTGCATATTCAGCCCCTCTCTGCTCCTCCAAAAGCAGCCCCCCTGCCCCAGAGCCCCAGCAGCAACGCCTGTGTCCCGGCTGCCATCCCAGGACCATGAGATCCAGCTCTCACGTGCTGCGTAATTACAAAGTCGCCTGCCCCCAAGAAGCGAAGTCAGGCTCATCAAACTCCTGCCAACTCTCTTGCATTTCCCAGGTAATTGCACAAACCAGGAATTAATGAGAAATAATGAGCCAGCACACAGGGGAAGAGAAGACAATTCCGAACAGCTACAAAGCAAACTAATGGGAAAGGATGTTTTAATAGCTCGCTGCAGATGATTTCCAGCCTGTATCACCCCATGAGAAGCTTTCAGCTCTCCAGAAAGACACAGGGAGCTCGGAGCACACGTTATCACTTCACCCACAAAGGAAGGTTATCAGTAAGGTTAGCTGACCAGCCACATGTGGATGACAGCAGACGAGAGGAGGCTTGAGGATACATTAAAAATGGCAAAGTAAAACACGAAATGCCAAACCTTTCAGCCACAGGAATGCCCACAGCTGGACAATCCCACGATCTTACCAAGGATTTGATCACCTCAGGACTTTACATCTTCCTGGCATAACTTCTCACCTAGTTCAGTTTTAATAGATGATATTCAACTGTGATCTGGAAACGGAGTTATCATTGCAAACAGAGAGGGACCATGCTAGAAGAAATAGAAAGGTACTGCCCATATCCACAGCTGCTGGGATGCACGTGGAGATGGGGGAGCCCCAGGAGCAGCACTGCCTCCTGAAGCTTGTTAGGACCCAGGCTCAGAAGAGGTGGCAATTTTCCTTCCCATTACAAATTTCAGCTTCTATCATAACAATAGGGAAATAAATTTCACAGCTCCAGTTCCAAAACCCCCTCACATTCACTTTGCTGTTTAACTCTCCAAAATCTACAGTGCATTTATCCACTGTCAGCACAAGTTTCTCTTCAGAGCACATAAATCTTCCCCTTTTTCCAAAGCCGCAGCCAGTAGAGACCTGACAGTTTGAGGACAAAGCAGTAAAAGAACTGGGTCTGTTGCCAAACAGCAGAGGACACGCTTTCAGCTCTACGGCACCAGGGTAGCAGAACCCCCTGGGGACGGTCACACCACCCTGGGGTCCTGCTGCCTCCTTGGCACCCAGCCTCCGAGGTGATGCTTCTCCCTCCTGGCCCTGCACCATAACACATCCAAAACCAAGACCTGGGCTTCTACGGAGATTTTACCAAAAGGCCCAAATTGTCCATTTTCTTCCACGGTGAGGAAACGTTTGCCTCTGTGCACCAGACTGCTGGATAAGCACTATAGATGAAGGCTGCTCTGGACCACAGAACACAACCTCATTTGTTAGTAAAAACAGATTAATTTCCATTAATCTTGACTAATTACTGCTGTTCCTCTTTTAATGAGGTCCTGTGTGCCTCAGCACATAACACCAACAGAGGATAAATCCTCTTCTTTATAGCCAGGCAACTTCGGGGCATTTTGAATAGCTCCTTCTCTATTATAAGGAGATAATGATGAGAATGGAGCCTCTTCCAAAGAGCCAGTCTCATTTCAGGAAATGCTGTGTGATGTGTGTTCAGGTCAGTAACAGCACTGCAAAATCTCTTTGACTTTATCCAACTTTTACTACTGCTGAGCAGGGATTAACGTTAATTGCACCCACCCCATATTAGCCAAGGATTATTTGTTAGTCACCAGCCTATAATCACTTGCGTTTTCCAGCGGAGACCTCATGCACATCGCTCAGATAGCTGGCGGGATAATCCAAGTCACATTTTTAATGAAATCTACATAAAAACGCACATCCACATCCTTGTCTTCCCCTTTCCAAAATACCCAATTAGTTCAGCTTAGGAAACGCCATAAAAATTAATACTGTGAAATTTCCAGTCTAACAAGTTTCTGGTGAGAAAAAAAAAAATATATATATATATATATGCCCTACGAGGGCAACATTTTTTAAAAACCACAACCTTTAAAATACGCGAACAAGTCATCGGTCCTGAGGAACTTTCATTTCCAGGCCTGCACATACCACGTACACATCTGGGGGTGCACGATGCACCCCCCAGGGCTGATCACCAGCCAGGCACAACCATGCCCGCACAGCTGCATTTCGTTCAGCCCTCACCTCCCCATCCCTACGGGTCTCTCCATTCGAGGCTCACACCTGCAGCACGGCCCCGCAGCCCCTGCACACCTCCTAACATGTTCCTGCTCCATCCCTCAGAAGGGAATTGCAATACCTCGTTTTTACGAACGGAAAACTGTGATGCACGAGGCTTGTCAAAGCCACACGTAAGCGTGGCACGCAGCAGGGAACCAAATGTCTGCTTCCTAAAGCCAGGAGGGTCTTACTAGAGGTTTCCTGCTTCAGATGCTTCAGGCAGACAGCCGTGCAGAGGCAGCAGACGTTTGCACTGTGAAGTACCAACCGCGTTGTGCAGGTGACATGGCAAAGGACAGAGACATCTTTATCACCAGGAGAGGGCAAAGCCCCACAAGCTCCACCCGTACTTGAAGTGCTGGTGGAGAACAAGGCAGAGAGGTTATTTGGTGAAAGCTGCTGTAGGACCAAGTATTTTTCTAGGCCAGCATAACCGCAGTGACAGACCATGGGGTGCGATTCCAGTGCAGATGGCAGCATTTCTCTGCAAAAGCTGTACGGCAGCTGCACGCGTGTGCCTCATCTCCTCCTCCAGCTCTTGCAAAACCCCAAAATCTGCCCCAGCAACAGCCCGGCTGCTCGCCACGGAGGCTCTCCGGGAGCAGGAGGTTTCTTTACCTTTCCCTCTCCTTGGCTCTGCTCCAGTCACATCTGGAAGCCACGTCCAGCCCCAGCCGAACGGCAGCTCCGAGCTGAGCTGCGGGGAACAGGTGCCCCTCGGGTCTCGCAGGTCCAGAGCCAAAAAGCCGGGCTCGGAAGCAAAGCAGCTAAAGCTGCTCTGCTGAGCAAGCAGCGAGCTGCTGGGAAAAGCGAGGCTTTTGCTTACATTGGTGTCAGCTACAGCAGGCTGAGATTAAGGAATGGAAAACAGGTGAGAGACTCAAGGCCCTGCACGTATTCGCCTTAGCAGGTTAGCAGGAAACCTGATCAGGGAGGCACACAGGGAGGCTTTTCATACCGCTACGTGCCTTCGTACCCACCGATGAACCGCAGCCAGCAGCGGTCGGTCTGCATGCAAGTGCACGTTACCAGCTCACCGAGGGGCCGTGACAGGCAAGCACCCACCTCCAGAAACGCAGTTCAAGTCAGAAGTAGCCGTTTCTCTTACAGAGATGCTCTTGTTCAAGCACAATAAACATACTCGGTTCCCGCTGCCCCACAACGCAGGAAAGCAGCCAAACCTCGCTAGCCGTAAACCTACAAACCTACCCAGCGCCTCGGCTGGTGTAAAACACAAAGAGGGCAGAGCGATGTGACAGCTGAGCCTCCTGCCCGCGTGCTGAAGTGTTACCGAAGCCTTTCACCCCGCACTTAACTCCCTCGGCCACCGAGCAGAGAGCCCTGGCAGCAGCCACAGGCGCTAAGTAAATGGGAAGCTCTTCTCTGCCAGCAGCTGGGAGAAACTTCCTTCTCTCCCCACTTCGCACGTAAAGAAAAACCCTACAATAGTACTTGAGGTAATGCTGCCAGCCAGATTTCCAGCGGCAGGCTCTTGAGGAAAGCCTCCAGACACGAGAGCTGCTTCTAAAGACCCTCTTCAGGCGGATGGCATCTGACTGGGGGAAACTTACGGCTCGTCTCCTCCAGGAAAGGTTCGCTTCGTTTGCAGCGCAGAGAGGAGGAGTGCGAGGGAAAGAAAGAAAAGTTGAATTTACTGTGACCTAGGAAAAACAGAGCTAAACAGTTTTGATCAATATTTTGATTTCTCTGACAAAAGCCGCAATCAGCACTGACACAAACAACTGGGGAGCAAGCTGGGGGGGGGGCAGGAGGGGTAAATCAAGCCGGAGTTTCGAGACACTTATCTTTCCGTCACAACAATTGCCACCAATGACAGTAATTTACATGGCTAATAGGCAGTATTATGTTTACAAAATCATCCTTGGGAAATAAACTAAACAGTTTTTTGCCAGCCCAGCAAAGAAGATGGTATTTGATCGGATGCTGGGTTTCTTTTCTCCCCTTTTATCCTCTGTACGTATTTCGCCAGGCATCAACGCAGCGCCCTTGCGAGTGCACACAGACCATGGAGCACCCCATCTCCTCCTGGGACGGGCTCAGTTCTGACAGCAGGAAGGGAAAAACCCAAGCCAGCAGGAAATAAGGCAGCCCCAGATCCTCCACCCCACAGCTCTTACCCCACAGCTGCAGATCAGATAACCCCCGGCCAGCCCTAGCACCTCCACCCAAGCCTTATCTCCCGCACAGGGACAGGTCCATCCCCGCGCCCCAGGCTGAGCCCCGGCACATCAGCACGAACATCTGCTGGTCCCCTGCCCTCCCTGACCCCCACACCAAGAGCTGCACGTCTCTCCCTTTCTCAAGGCTTTGCCCGGAGTCAAAAGCAAGCGGGTGGGACTGGTCGGGCACGGAAAGGGGCTGCAAGCAGCCCCGGTCCCTTTGGGTCACCCCGATAAAGGGAAGGGCTCTGCGTGGCGACCTTTTAAAGCAGCACTGGTATTTCCAGAAAGGTAAGAGCACATCGCGTCATGGGACCTTTCCAGAAAGAAAACAGGGAGTTTTTCACTAAGCCATCTCCAAAAGCAGAAAAATAAAAAAAAAAGGGGGGGGGACACAAAGATTTCCAGTGGGACATAAAAGCCTTCTCAGTTGCAACAGTAACAAATCAGTAAATACCCAACGAGTCTTCTTTTAATACCAGACAAGTCCACTTTTGTCTGCACAACACATGCACCTATTCCAGCACTCAGATCCAAGCTGCCAGCTGCGAGGCAGGGAGAGAACAGCCTCGCATTAAGAACGAGAACTTCAGGTAATTTTAAAGCCTGAAAGCCTGCAAGGATTGCTGATGCCAAAAAAAGAGAGAAATATTATCAAAACTGTGCGTGCATAAACAGCCAAGTTTGGCCAAAACGCTCACTGTGTTCACAGAGCGCAGCGCTGGAAATCCATTCCATTGAGTAATGACCTTTTTGGTCACACCGATTAACTCGATCACCTATCGACAGTCAATTTGGAAACTCTCAAGGCTGCACATTTCCCAGCGCAGGTGGGGAAACAAAGCAGGACCACGTCCTATCCCCCAGCCTGGCACTGCCGTGACACCCTAGGTCTGCTCCACCTCTGCTCCACCTCTGCCATCCCAGCACCCTCCTCAGGGTTAACTTCCCGAATCCTTACACTGAACAAGGTGATAGGAGTCACCCCATCTCCAAAGGGAAAGTGGTTGAGAGATCCAAGTAGGACATGAGAGCAGGGAAATAAGTCAGAGTAAGAGAAAGCGATGCAGCAGGCTGCACGTAGGTGCGATACCTTCACGTGCTGGATTTTTAATTCTCCCATCAATTTGCTGAGAGCAACCTCTGGGGATGCTCACGTTTCATTAACACACCTTTAATATTAACAACCTGTCCTCAAGAATTCCACACAAAGATCTTGAAAAAAAATTAAACGTTAAAAAAGGAAAAAAAAAAAGCATAGAATAACCTACGGAGGTTATTCTATGTTAAATTAAATAGTTAGTTAATAGCTTAGTTAAATTTAATAAGGCAGGACCAGGCAATTTAGTTTAAAATGCAGATACAGGTTTTTAAACAATTTCTGAACATTTGATGTTAACGTTCCAGAGGGGCATTGTAATTGCTTATCGTAACAGCCACAGAGCATGTTTATTACCCACTAACATAATAAACTGCATCATATTACTCTCTGCTGGACTTCTCAGATAACGCAGACCTGTATCGCAACGGCAGCATCCCACGGACTAAGAGCTGGACAGGATCTGGCTCAGAAGCAGACCCCAAGAGGCCTGGGTGGCGCGAGCGGAGCTCGGGGGAACGCAGCAGCAAGGAGGAGCAGCACGACCGACCCACCCGTGACACCTGCAAACAAGAAAGCGTTGGGAGCGCCCAAGCTAGGCTGATGACAAGTGTTTGGGTTCTCCTGGAGGGTTTATCCTCTCAGCAGCTGCCACTCTCGCAGATATCTGCCTGGCTGAAAGCAAACACTGGCCAGCTCATCCCCCTCCCCGCGAAGGCTCTGTTTCTTTCAGACGCTGGAAAACTCCGTGGTGTTTCACACATTATTTCGGCATGCCAGGGAAGGTTACACAGACGAATTCTGCCTTCCACGAAGACGGCAGATTCAGTTTTTACAACTGGGAATTCCGGCGGCAAGACGCTGTTAAGTCAGAAAAGCAGCGCATGGAGGTCACTTACTCCAGGGATTTTAATAAAACTCCAGGGATTTTAATAAATACAAGTCTGCTACTCAGAGTGACCGCGTTCTCCATTCGGTCAGTGTGCCACGGCATCTTCTACCCTGGAAGCAAATGGGAAAAGTGGAGCAAGTGGGGAAACTGAGGCAGAGATGGCAAGCAACCAGCACAAGGACAACAGGAGGATCCCACATCCCCGCGGCTCCAGGTCCTGTGCCCGGGAGATGTTCTCCAGTAACAGAGGAAAGCAAAGCAGCTACCAAGCTCTGTGACGTGACTGCCGGCATAACACTAAAACAATAGAGTGTTTTAAAGCACAAAAGACTTTAAAAATTAAAATAAACAAGTGGATACAAGGACTCGAGATGTGACTTCCTGCGGCTTTGCATCTCGTGACTGAAACACCCCGTCCTGTCCCAGCAAGGTGCGTGCCCTGCTCAGATCAGAGCTCATCCTGCAGCTTCGAGTTCCTCCCCAGGCTGGGTTTTCCAGCTCCTCTCCTTCATCCCACGTGTCCCTCTTCTCTGCTCGGTCACCTATTTTCAAAAACACTGTAGAAACGTAGAAGCTCTGAATTCTCCACATCCACATGGGCTATGACCGACCAGCAGGTCCAAAAATCCTCTGGACAGACAGCACGGCCACATCAGCCTCTTCTTCCACAGAAAACCAGGCTAACACTGCTGCAGACAGCGCGCCCAGTTCTGCTCCAGAAAGCAACGAAATTGCACCAGAGTTGATTTTGGCCCAACATGTACTTGGCAAATACTGATAACAAGGATTTACCATATCCCCTCTAATATTACAGCTGACTATAAGGCAAACATTTGCTTCCTACAGATAACAAAACGACTATGATTGCTCCGGGTTTATAAAGGTTGGGGTTTCTTCGCCCAAGGCAAGCCTGTAGTTCTCAGAGGCCGAGCACAAAACCCTCCATGTGTAACCCCAGCCTCAGTTTTTCCTCAGGTACTCACACACCTCATGCAGAGACACAGCCAGGGATCAGCTTGGGATGGATTCCAACAACAAATTACAATCAGATTAAATATTAATTCCCATCTTAATTATATAACCATGACTAGGCTTAATGGTCAGGCAGCCATTTAAACAGGAGAGGAGCGTGTAAAGCCTGCAAGCAGCATCTCCTAGCTTGCAAAACGCCCGACCTCCCCGGACTTTTTCCCCAGGGGATTAGCCAGCCTTTGGGAAAGCAGCTCCAGAGAGGAAGAGTTCGAACAGCCCAGCTCGATGCAGCACCAGGACCCAGCTGGAATCCCTGAGCCAACCCGGGACACCGCAGCGTCCTGCCCCGGGACACTCACACGCCGCGATGCAGAAGATCCCATAGGTGCTGAACGCTCACGGATGGATTTTATCCCCTCAACACCTTTGACGGAGAGAAGCATCGCTGTTTTTGTCTAAAGATGAGCCCCGGGGACACCAGAGCACACAAAGCAACTGGCCTGGGATGACAGCAGGAGCTCAAGCGAGGTGTCCCCTGTGCCACTGCAACACCCGAGCCCCCGGCGCAGCTCCCAGGCGCAGGTGGCTCTGGTGCCCCCCGAGCACTGAGCCAAACGGGGCTGCGAGCACACGCAGGGAGAGTCGCCTCCCTCCTTCCCCAGGGAGAGGCAGATTGCCAAACTTTTGCTTTTTACATTATTACTTGCTCCCCTTTGAAGTGGTTTGCGTACCATCAGTGATACGCCCACCCCGCACGGGGCCCCCCGCGGCAGGATCAAACTTTCTACAGCTGTCAGTGGCAAGCCTGCTGCAGAAAGTGGGAGAAACGTCAGAAAATTAGCTGGTCCTGCTTCACTTTAGCCTTCGAGGCGGTGAAAGGAGAGGGCATTAAGAAAGAAAAGGAAAAGCTGTAGGGAAAACAAGAACGGGACCAAGCCCAAGTGGTTTCTCTTTCAGCCTCAATGCCAGCAGAAATGCTGCCTGCTTCGGAGCAGCCTCTGCAGTCAGGGTGTGAGCACCGGCTGTCACGATGGCCACGGCAAAACAGCAGCAACCTCCTGCAGGAGAAGCCTGCCCCGGGGAAGGCGACACAGGCAAAGCCTCACCACTGTTCAGCACTGTCAGTGCTCCGTGGGGGCAGAAGGGATTTGGGATTCCATCTCAAATAAATGGAAAAATTGGGGACTAAACACCACCCCCTCTTTGCACGGCTCATTCTGCCTCCTTGCAACCAGAGAGGCGGCTGCATGCAGGTTAGCTCCTGCAAATAGAGATCCTGAGTAACAGGAGTGCTGAGAGATGGGACCAGGAAGGAGGCGATGGGAAGGACAGAGCGAACCCGAGCTAGAAGTTAGGTGATGTCAAAAATCTGTGCCGCAGCAGCGACGGGGCTCGAGCACAAACGCAAGTGCCACAGCCCCAGATGGATTTCGGCTGATCGCTCGGATGGAAAGCTCAGCCCACTTCCCACTGACACATCCCCCCGTAGAGAGCCCCGAGGAAAGCAACCACCACAACCCCCCCCAGAGTTAACTGAAGAGGTTGGTGGCGTGGTGTTTTGTTGGTGTTTTTTTTTCTTAAACCCTTTCCTGCTACTGCAGGGAAAGCAGTCTCAGGGCAGGACAGGCAGAAGGCTTTCAAAGCGCTGGCTCGCACCCCCAGCTGGCACAGCTGCCGTCACGTCCACCGAGGGGGGGAAGTTTCCAGCCTGCTTCTCTCCAAAGCGTTTCATACCCAGCAAAGCTTGAACTTTGGATCAAAACACGTGGGCTTCGGGATCAGATGCACGCTTTCCCAAAACCACTTCAACCCTCCGCCAAATGAATCTCGGCCTGAAACAAGCCTGAGTTTTTCTTCTCACAATCGAACCCACCTGCTGGAAAGTGCACCCACGTGCACCCTGCCACACGTCCACAGGCTGCGTGGACGGGCACACGCCACCTCCCTGCAAGGTGCGCGGCCCACGGGGAGAAAACAAACAGGGACAATTTCCACCAGTTGCCTAATCGCTTGTAAAAAAAAGCAGGGAAACCACGACTGCGGATTCTCACAAAGCTCGTGAAGTTTTCTTGCTGAAGTGGGTTTGAAAAACAACATTCTCTCTCCCTCCCCTTTTTTTTTTTTAATCGTTGTACTCCATCAGCAGCCTCAGGATCCACGCTGCGGTTTGCTGGAAGGGGCAAGGAGACACGGCTCCCACCCGCTAATCCATGGCTAGGGTCAGAGCCTGCCATCCGTCCAGCAAAACCCACATGCCCCGATGACAACGGGCCATTTCCGAGGACCGTTATTCACTCCTGGGCACTGCCACCACCAGCACGCTGCACCTCCAGCAAATGCTGACCCAAACCTTGTAGGAGCCTCCCAAGGGCTTACACAATGCTCCAAAAAAAAAAAAAAAAAAAAAAAAACTGCAACCTTCCACCGCGCTGTATTCCTCCCCAAAAGGCTATTTTGGAAGCCGTAAAGACTAAACATCCTTTATGCTCTAATTACATTCTGCTCCACCTGAACGCATTTTAAAAAGGCACAAAAGCACCCAGTGCAGCAGGGATGACCCCTCCACCGCAACCTCCGCTTTCAGAGCTCGTTTTAAACCAGGGGACGTGCAGGGCTTGCGTTTTTTTGGCGTGGCTCTGCCGACCTGCACCTTCCCTGCCCCTCCCGGGGATGCGGACAAAAGCCAGCGGGTGCCCACGTACACACAGGGTACACCACGTACCCCAAGGTCCAAGATTCAGACAAACCTCGAACTTCGACGGAGAGCACGGAAAGCTGGCCGGCGCAATGCACAGCACCCCTGTGTGTGCCCACGCACGGAGCCCTTTATGCAACCGTTACGAAACGGGGCGAGCACCGGATTCCTTGGTGGATGGATCAAGAGGGTTCAGGCACCAAGACTGGGGTGATGCTCCCCGTTTGGGGTACCTGGGCCCCGCTATGAGCTTGGCCGGTGCTTCGCCCTGGCTCAGCACCCCTCCGGATGGATGCCGAGGGCTGGTGGCTCAGGGGGCCGGGAGCTGCTGCCGTGGCTCCGAGGGGGGTCTCCCCATGGGGCTCGCCCCAAAAAGTGACCCCAAAGGAGGCGCCGCACGGCCACGTGCCGAGCACGGTTGTTCCAGGGGATAAGAAGGGGCTGGAAAAAAAGGGGGGAAAAGGGGAAGGGGGAGAATGGGGTGGGAAATCTGGGGACAGAGAGGGGGAGAGGGTCTGAAAATGGCCACTGAAACAGGGTGAGAGGGACGCCGAAAGGGATAAAAACCCCATAACCGCAGCGCGCATCCCTGCGCTGCCCGCGGGGGCGAGGACAGGTGGCGCCGCGACCCCACCACGCGTGTCCGCCGCCTCCCGTGGGCGCGGGGGCACGGACCCCGCTCTCCCTCCCTTCTCCTCCTCCTCGTCACCCACCTTGCACGGCCAGGACGGCGAAGCAGAGACAAAGCAGGTCCTCCAGCGCCATGTAAGCCCCGCCGGGCGCCGGGAGCAGGGGCCGCCGCGGCCGCATCTACGAGGGGAGCGCGCCGTCCCGCCGCCCCACCGCCATCTTGTGCGAGCGCCCCAGCCCCGCGCTGCCCGCCGGGCCCCGCTGCCGGCCACGGGGGGGGGGGAAGGCAGGGAGGCGGCCGTGGCCTGCCGCTGCTCCGCCTTTGGCAGCGGGGCTGGCCGCCCAACCGAGCCCGGGGGTCGCCTCCTCCTTGTATTCTTCTTGTTCTTCCTCCTCGTCCTCCTTCTTCTCCTCCTCCTCCTCCTCCTCCTCCTCCCGCCCTCGGGTCCAACAGGTTGCTGCCAGCCCGCGGGCGGTCCCGCTGCCTGAGGGGGAGCGCGGTGCCGGCAGGTGGGGAAGTGGGGGCGTTGTGAGCGTTAGTTGTGGTTTTATTTATTTAATTTTTATTCCCCCCCCCCCCAATTGTTTATTTATTTACGGGTGCAGGTGAGCGCGGAGGGCACCGCCCCGCTGCATGAGGAGGAAGCAAGCTGTCCTCCTCATCGGGGCTCTGTCCGTCCATCCATATGTCCATCCGTATGTCCATATGTCCATCCATCCATCCGTCTGTCCATCCTGCCTTCGTGGTGTCAGCACATCGACGAGCAGTCTGGAGCCACTTGATGGCTCGCAGGGATAACAGGGAGCAGCCACACACAGGCTGGGGTCTGTGGGGTAAGGGCTTGGAGTCCACAGTGGGCTTCGGGCTGTGAAAGAGTAACCTGTTCTTTCAGCTGTCTTTAACAGAATAAAGCCACCAAAACGCAGCCTGCCTGCACCCCACAGCAGTGGGGTGCCATCCACCAGCCAAGCTGAGCAGTGAAAACACAGCAGAGAGTGCTGAGATGGAGACCGAGGCCGCTGCCTCCCCGGCTTGGCCGACTCCCAAACACAGCTCCATGCTGCACGTGTGCACCTACAGGTGCAGGTTTAGTCCTGAGGGTAAATGACACCCAGTCCTGCTTTCCACAGCGCAGCTGGCACAAAGCAAAAGGTGGCCGCATGTGGAGCAGGCAGGGGATGGTCTGCACCGGCCCCCAAAAGGAGAAGAGGCTGCCCAGCTCACTGGGATGCTTTATCGCTGCGGGGTGGAATGCACAGAGGGCTCCAGCTATGCAGAATACGAAAAAGGAAACCTTTTTAATGCAGACCCTCCTATTTATTAGCTTGTTTAATGAACTATAAAAAATTTAAATGAAACCAGAAAGGCTGCGTGGTGCGAAGCGGGTTTCCCATGTGTACAAGTTGTGCAACTTCCAAGTCCGTGCTTGGCACTGTCGGTGCAGACGAGTCCCGGAGCCAGCAGCTCCTGCCCTGAGCAGGGGCATGCAGAGGCTGTGCCCAGCACCAGGACCTTGCTGGGGAGGCAGCTGCAAGACAGCCACAACAAGCCCACAGCCCTGCTCCTGCACCATCAACAGCATCAGCTTGATGCCATGTTGCCCACTTTTGGGGGCCCTTTCAGAGCGACAAAGCATGTAGCAGCCTGGTTTTAATGTGCATGGACCCAACACGGGGTTCTGGTTTTGACAGAAAGGAGACTTCTAATCAACCCAGCTCCCTCCTGCATTACTCCCATGCAGAGCTGAAGATTAGCAACCCCTGCAAGCTCTCCTTTCTCTCTGAATCTTTCCTATCTGCTCCTTTATGGGTGAGGAGGCTTTAAAGGTGCTGTCAAGTTGCTTTAACGAGGCTAGAGGAATGCCTTCTCATTATGCTTGCTCATGGTTTACTCGCAGACACACCCCTGCTCTTTTCCTCAGATACTGGACATTTCTCCCTGTCTTTAAGCAAGGAAACCTTTACTTAAATACCTGGCAAGTCCAGCATAAAATAAATAATAAAAATTGCTACCAATCTGCAGAACGCTGGGCTCTCAGGCTAACAGCACCTGCCTGTGTTAAGCCATTGACCCAGCTCCTCGTGAGCTGGTTGGGCTGGAAGCAGGGACTGAGATGGGCATCAAAAGACCCAAGAGCAATTCTTGTCTTTGCTTCCTGCCTGACTTTACAGTGTTATTTAAGCACCAGCTCCTGTCACACGTACAACACACATACCCTGCGAGAGCAACACTAAGTCCCCTCTCTCCCCCCGTCACCTGCACCAGCAGGGACAAAGCGAGCTCACGATGAGCGATGTCCCCGTAGGATGACTTCTTTACCTTCGCAGGACCCAGCCCCACATACCCAGGCAGGCATTCCTGGTGTCACACCTCCTGGCTAGGCATGAGCTTCTTCAGCAGCCTGCAGGGATGCCCTGCGTGGTGTGAAATGACTCCTCGCAGTGTCTGCAGAGGAAGGAGAGCCCAGGAGAGAGCCACTTTGTACGTTCAGGATGGATCAGATAACCCCCTGGCCGTAAAGCCATAAAGAACAAGGTGACAGCAGACTGTGCCAACAGAAGGGATGTTCCTTCCCCAGATAAGGACAGTTCTGCCCCAGTGCTTATGGCAAGTAAAAAACCCCATTCATGTGCTGCAGGCTCCCCAGTGTTCCTGTCCCTGTTAGCAAGGAGTTTCATTCTGCCTTTCAATTGCTGCAAACCTCTGATATTTTGAGCTGAGAAAGTGTGAATGGCAAAGAGCAGCAGCAGCAAGAGGCGGGTGTTTGAGCCTTGGGAGACACTAATCTTTGGTGAGTCAGGTGTATGGAGGGTGTATCCTACACATCTCTTGGTTAGTATAAGATCCCAGCAATTAAAACTTCGTTAGGGAAATCCAGCTAAAGCTGCTTCAAATTTATCCAGCTCATGAGGAGCTTTACCCATGCAGTCAGCCTGAAGTTCAGGGGGACAGTGGTTTTGGAAGATGCTCTCTCCTGCCTCTGGTATAGATGGAAGAGGCCCCAAATTTGCAGCACGTGTTGCAGAGGTACCTGAACCAGAGCTTCTCCAGGCTCTGAACCCAAGCCTACACCAAGCAGCCCGTGTCCACTCCCAGATGGCTGCGGCTGGCTTCAGGCTGGCAGGATCCAGTTGTGCAAGACACGGTGACACAAACAAGGGAAAGAACAACCCCTGCTCCCAAAACAGACACACACACACAGAGGAAGCACTGAGGAACGAGAAGGTTCACAGCGCATTGCATGGGTTTGTTAATTAGGCAGTGCAATGTTAACCCAGGTTCAGTCCGAGTCCTGCACCTAAAATGCCCTCTGCCTGCCTCCTGTGGGGGTTCAGAGCCTGGAGAAGGTGCGGTCCAGCATCAGAGAAGGTAAAGCAAATGCAAGAAATGGAAGCTAATTCAAAATTAAGGGAAAACAGATTTTAAATGGAATAGCTGTTTTATGAAGGCTAAGGTTGCTTTATATTCTCTTGCTTGCCCCACTTCCCACAAAAGAGGACAGTTCACATTTGGGATAGGCCCTTGCTTCCCTACCCAGAGGTGGTTGCTGACCACCTTTGACCACAGCCAGGCCTCCAACTGCGAGGCTGACGTTTTGTGAGGGATGTAAGCTGCTCTCATTGCCAGGAGAGATGGCTGCTCTTTCCTTTGTGATGGCATTCGTGCTTTTAGAAGGCTGGAGCAGGGCAGGGGAAGGGACGGAGCTGGAAACTTCGCTGGCAAGAGCAAAAACAACAAGAGCAACCCTCTGCTCCAGCTGCCCACGCAGTCACCCGAGGGTCAGTGCCAGCACCAGGGAAGCAACGGGAACATACAGGCAGAGGCAGGAGGAAGCCTTTAATGCAGCACAAAGCTGGATCAGCTCAAACTCATCTCAGAGCTGCAACTCAGAGCTCCCAGAAAAGGAGTCCCTCAGGGCCCTTTACCACCAGGACTCGCTCTGAGGCCGGACTTCTCCTTGCCTGGCAGCAACTTCAGCGCGAGAGGGAGCGTTGACTTCCAGACGAGAGAAGTGACGGTAGCCTCCTGCTCCGTATGTGCGAGCAATGCCAAACAGGAGCAGCTGGTTGCACATAATAACATGCATTGTGTAAGTGAGCAACACAATAAGCAATTTGCTCGACAACCCGGGGACATCAGGACAATTCTGTATAACAGAGAAGAAAGAAAAGAGGAAAAAAACATGCGATGACCAAACCCTAAGGGAGCCTCAGTCTACTACACATTCATTTCATTACGCTTGCTCTTATAAATATTTATTACACGGGCTATCTCATCATTCTTCCAGGAATGGGTGTTGTGTTATTGCTGTGCCCAGCGAGGGCTTTCCCTCTTCCCTGGTCCTGCTGCAGGCAGTCAGCGCTTGCCAAAGACAGATAGGGAGCAGGAGTGTGACATTAACGATGGAAAATGCCACTTAAAATGGGGCTCTGGGGCAGATATTGGCAGGTGCATTGTTAGGAGAAAAACTAATGGAGGAGGGAAAGCCAGCAGGTAATGAGATTCGGAAGCTCCTATTTAAAGTGGGTTTGTGGTAAAAGGGGTTTCTGCAAACACAGGCCCTGGTCCTACAGGCAGGACCACGAATACACAGAGAGGCACACCCTGCAGGATCCTGCACGGATCCAGGGTGGGGGAGTTTGCTTTCAGATGAACACCAGGCACTGAAACAACTCACAGCGAGGCAAAAGTGTGTTCTGAATATCAGCATCACCTGTCTGCACATGGAAAGGTATCACATTAAAGCAACCTAAAAATATTCTAGCGCTCACAAAGCTGTGCAAATAAAACTTAGTGTTCTTTTTTTTTTTTTGTCTCTTTGACTCATATTGCTACCTGGACATCCTCTCTGCCGTGTTCCTTGATCACTGGGACTTGTCTCCCGAGCGAGGATTTGCAAAATGAAATGCTAACTTGCCTTGCACAGAGCCCCATCCACATTCATTATTCAAGATGAGTGGCTTGGGTTGGGTTACTGCAAGTCTGCTTTAGAAAAACATACTGAGACAGCCCAGATTGGGCAGATTTAGATGAGATGAATGTTTCATTCAGGTTTGTCTCCCTTGCTGTCACGTGAGTCTTTTTTTTTGTGCATGTGTATTTGTTAACCAGCTTGTTCACCGCAAGCTATAATCAAATAAAGGTCTGCGAGAACCATCCCGACACATTATAAAGCACTGCATGGAACATCACTGTCTTGTAAACAGACAAGACTATGAAAGATAATATTTGCTCATAAAGAACACCTGTGGGCTTCTCCTAACAGCTGTCAGCAGGGCCAATAAAAGTTTGGATCCCTAAATAGTCTGAGTTTTATAACGCTGCTCTGCTACCTACTAACCGAGGTTGGGTTTAGGCATCAGGAACACATGTAACATCAAGGAGCGCTGCACAGTCAGCGCTGCCATCAGAAACACCCGTCAGGCTCCTCTGTGTTCACGTGTCAAAAGGAAAGACCTGCTCCAAAGTTTTATTTCAGCTCCAGAGCTGGCTGTAAAATGCCACGCTAGGAGCAAAGCGGCGAGCAGGGAGGCTGCGTGGTGAGCATCATCATGCCACCCTCTTGTGGCTGACCCCAGAAAATGGAGCAGCGAGCACCCAGGGATGCGGGGCTGTGCCAGCGGGGTGGTTTTGGAGCACCTTGCTGCATGATGTGGAGCAGGACACACGAGCACACGGCAGCGGCCACCTCTTAGCTGGCGGCGCTCAAATCTGGCTTCTGAGTGAAAGGGAAGGTTTGACTAAAAGCACTGCTGCACTTCGGAGACTTTGTGACCTGGATCTGGCCTGAGGATGGGATTTCATTCCAGTCAGACACGCTGAAGCTCTGCAGATGTTCCTGGTGGACAGATGCTTGACTTCTACATCTCTGGCTATTCTCTGCTCAGGAACTGGGACCATATACTGGCCTCTTGAGATAGTTTGAGCTCCAAAATCCTGTCTTTCTCTGATATTTCACACTGTGACAGAGAAACTTACATCTTAACGCATTTATCTTCCCACACCAGGAACCCCCATTGCTCTCCACCTTCCACGCAGCCCCACAGAAAGGCATTGGGAAGGTGGCCAGGCAATTCTCACACCTCTGTACAGGTGAAGATTTTTAACACCAGTGCTCAGAAATGGCCAGTTTGCACCAAAACCAGGCACCGGCTTCCACAGCATCCTCACTGCCCTCACTGTACAGCGCAGGCTACTCCCATCCATCACGCAGTCCTGCAACCCTCCGTAGATGATGTATTTATTTATGGATTACTGACCACAAGAAAGAGAAGCTTTGCACCATTGTCAACCTTACAGCATTCGCTCTGCTATAAATAATGCATCATTGTTCGGTGTTGGTTTATGGTTTAAGTTCCAATGAGCACCGCGGAGCAGCAGACTCAGCAAAGATGAAAGCAGCGTGGGGCATTAGTAAGAGAAATAGTACCGTCGGACGAAGAGCATTAGAAAAACAAAGCCAAAATGGACTGTTCCTGGAGTTATTTTAATGTCAACTTCTGCAGCCAAAGACCTGCTTTTACCTCTAATTGAGAATCACTCAAATCTATGATTATCCTCTGATTTTCCCTCTGCTTTCTCCCAGTTGTGAGCTAATTCGATTTCAGATAAACACTAATTAACACAAGAGGTCACCGCCGTGACCAGCAGGCACCGTTGCAACGCGACATTCAGACACACTGAAAGATCAAAAGAGCTGCCGCCGCCTCCTTTGAAGTACCCAATTAAATTTCCCACAAATAAAGCTATTGTTTTACATCTGCTTCATCCATGGGGGAGAGAGGGCAGAGAGCTAAGACATCGCTGCCTCTAATTGGGCTCTTTTCCCTCTCTTCTGACAGGTTTCTTCCTCCAGATCGGTTGGAGGAAAGCTTGGCCAGGCCGTCCGAAACACAGCTATTATCTTGTGGGGCTACACGGGCTGAAAGCAAAGCCGTGGGGAAGCTGATTTCCCTCCGGCGAGCAAAAAGGGCATCAGTGCCTTTCTTGGGACAGTTGATTGATAGCCCGTAAGGAGGACGTATAAAATGTGCCTCTGTCTGGCTATTTAGGCAATTCCCTTTTGGTGATGAAGGAAAATATTAGATGAATGCAACTGTTACACTGGCATTATCTCCTGCTTTTAAAAGAAAACATATTTTATGGTGTACGGACCCTCACGGACAGAACCTGTGGCTGCACACCCCGGGTGCTGTGCTGCTGGACATGCCGTGGCCTCTCAGAGGTCTCCTTGGAAGGGATTTTTGTCCCATTTTTGGCAAAACAGTGGTAATATCAGACCTGTGTCACTACTCAGCAGAGAAACCGAGGCTCGGGCAGACAACGGGAACTGAATTCTGCTCTTAACCATGGGGGAGCTTAAAGTCAGGATTAAGGCAAAATAGCACGGAGAAGGCTGCACAGCAGCTGTCTGGGCTGTACAGACAGGGAACATCAATCTTGAGAGCTGTCAACCCAGAGCATTCTGGAAGAAAAGAGAAGGAAACACCAGGCCGTTAGCTGGTGTTATTCACCCAGCCAGGGGCTAGCACCCTCCAGGCTGGGAAGCAGATGGGGTCTGGGTGCCTTCAGCAAGAGAGAATGGAGTCACTGCTAACGTGATCCTGTATCTAGAAACATCACCAGAAGATGCTTTTGCTGGGACAAAGGTTGAGGAGTGGGTCAGGGCATCCTCCCTCCACACCAGCCCGCTCTGGAGGGAGATAAAGAGTTATTTGATGCCCACAGACGAGGTCAAGCTGTGGCTTATGCTCACTCCTGTCTCAGGCTCAAGCCTGGGTTTGCACACCGAGCCTCTCACCTCGCTCATCACACGGGTCTCGTGGATTGCCTTTTCTGCAGCTCTGCCCTTCAATTCACCAGCCAAGCCACCTGACCCTCTGCTGAGGACACTGAGTTACCTTAAAATACTCATTTTCCCCACCACCGTGCTCCTGGATGCTGCAAAGAGTGCTTTGCTGGGCCCAGGATTTAATCAGATTAATTAAGCTGCACTTGTATTAATTTAAATTACAAGTATCTGAGGGCCCAGCCAAATCAAGTGATTTATGGGCCATATCAATCTAATTAATACCACCAACTCTTAAAATAAAAACCTAATAAATGAGTTTATTATACAGATGTAGGATTGACTTATTAGTTTTGGGTCTCCAGTGACATGGCCAATTTGATGGAAGTTTTATCTCCTTGCTGGGAAAAGCTCTTTTTTTCCCCCCTTCCCTCTCGCTGTGCTTAAAAAGTACATTGTATGGGGGAGGGAGATACAAAATAAGGTCAGTTCCCAAACAGTATCCAAGCTAAGAGGTCCCCAAAGCCTTGCTGTACACAAATGGTGTGGGTTTTCACACTTGTATAAAGATAAAAAATTAAAAAATAAGTCTTACTTGCATGCAGCTTCAAGCTGTGCTGGAAATTGTTGGGTTCCCTTCTTGGACAACCTACATAAAAGGCTTGGTCTTACACAGCCTGATGCAGCCCCTGGCTGTGCAATGGGGCTGGCAAAGGAAGAGGAGGATTAAAAGATTTTAAAGCTTTTTTTTTTTTTTTAAGAATTAAAACCTGTGGCAAAGCATGTAGTTGGCAGGAAGACCTCAGACTTTCCATCAAAGAAAAGTTTCTTGTGGTCTTCGTGTGCAGAACAGCAGGAAGACCCCACTGGCTGTAACTTGCAACGATACAGCAGAATTATCCCCTTTATTTAAACATGCGTGAGCTGGAAGAGGAAAGAATTTGAGGCCCAAATAGATTTTATTAGAAATAATTACATCCAGGAAGAGCGAGGAGAGGTTTTAGCACTCTGTGGTTCCAGGCAGCGTCGTGTGTGGGCAGGGGCATCGTGACAGCGCTCTTGCAAACCGGCGTCTGTGAATGCTAGGTATCGCAGAGACATTTTCGAATGAAAGGCAGAGCTAATCCAGGAATGTTGTTAAAAGGTGTAAAATGGCTGGATGGCATGGAAATGTTTAAATCTGTCCTTTGCTAAATGTTAATGGAGAAACTCCACGTAATGCATCCTACCTCCTGCAGGAGAACGATGCCTGGCTAATAGAAGGATTAGAGATGGAGACTAATTTGGTATAAAGACAAAAAATAACTCTTACCTTGATGCAGGTAATGTTGCATTGGAAATTGTTGGGTTTCCTTCTTGGATAACCCATGTAGAAGTATGACAGAAACGTGGATTTAGTGCAAGGCAGTTTTCTGGCTGCAAAGAAAACTAAACCTCAGTACAAATACACAGATGAAGTTGGGATCACCAAAAACAATGATCACTCTCTACCACAACTAGGACAAAATCCTTTTTGTGCTCTGCTGATCCCCAGGAGGAGACCTCTAGCAGCGACACACCATGTGTTTCAGAAGTGCCTCATGCCCCTGGGCTGTTTTTCAGCTGGTTTTTTTTAGGGTCGTTACTTATCTCAGGTGTGTTTTCACCTGCAGGTGGGTGTGAAGCTGCCCCAACCAAAATGAGACATCCCGAGCTGGAAAAGCCACTGGGGGCAGCTCTCCTGAGCTGGAAGCGAGCTGTGCCTGCTAGAGCCCTGGGGCTCCGGGCTGGGTTTGCTGGCCAGGAGCATCAACGGGACCAATGCTGCCATCCCTGGCTCCTACGGATGTGTAGTGTAAGTGGGGCTGGCGGCAGCTGCACCACGGGAACAGGAATTCCTCCCGAGCCAGAGCGCACAGCGGGGAAGAGCATAATCTGCGTGATTTACGGGCTGCGGCTCTAGTTTAAAATACATTAGGCTCCAACTATTTAATTACTGGGCACTACCAAATCACAGAGACAGAGGAGTCGGTCACGTCTGCTAATGCCAACATTTATCATCCTATTTATCTACTCCAGCTTCCGAGACCCATATTGAATCACTTTCCTCTATTAGCTAATAATGCGCGAGTTTATTCCTCATACCTCTGGGCGGCCCTCGATGGATATTGCAGCTCTGCTGGCAGCACGCACCTACCTGGGGATAGATAAACCGGTTTAGAGCATATAAAGAATTGTAACTACCAGCCAAAACTCGAATCAGAATCAAAGCCTTTTTCCTGCTGCCTCCTGCCCCCGGGACACTATTTCTCCCTGGAGAGTAAATGCTAACAGCGCTCGGGTTCTTGGGCTGGTTGAAGCCTCCTGAGATTTCTGAGAAATCATTAAATACCTACAACTTGCTGTTGCAGAAACGCAAAGAAAAATTAAGCAGCTATGAGCAGCTATCTGAGAGCTGGTGAATGGGACCTGCACCTCCTCTCTAACTCTGGCCAGGGCTTCTCATTGTCAAAACCACCCTGAGAAGCCTTGCAATGCCCGCACGAGCACAGGTGAGGTCTCCGCAGACAAGCCCAGTCCCGCTCAGCAGGAGGCAAAGACACTTTCAAGCAGTCTCATTGCCAGAAGAGGCTCGGCCTCCTCTCAGCATCTCGTGTTTTCCTGTCCCGAAGCTGGGCATTAAGCAGAAAAAAGCCTCGGGCTTTCCCTCTTCGTGCATTCACAGCAGAGGACAAGAAAATAAATGTCTTCTGATTCCATGGCAGGGATTTTCTCGCTGGTGCCTCTAACTTACATTGCCACGATGGTTATCTCATTATTGTTTATATGTCACCTACATCAGCCGGTGTTTCTGTATCAACCCCTTCTACCAGCTGCCCAAATTTCATTTCCCTGGCAGGTGAGCCTTAATTTGACCTGGTGACACCTCAAAAACCCGAACGTGCTGAGCTGCAGCCGAGCAGCTGGGACAGAGAAGCGAAGCCGTGCTGAATGGAGCTTTCCAGGGAAATTATCTCTGGATCCTGGCAAAGTCCTCGGGAAGAGTTGGGAGCCGAAGCTCTTTAATTGATAGCCTGGCCACTGAGGAGGCAGTATCCATAGAAACCGCGGGGCCTCGACAAGATGACAAACAACGCCGCAAGGGCCTAATAATAGCAGAAATAATGAGGTGTGGCCAAAAAAAAAAAACCAACACCCAGGCAGGCATCTTGCGGGATCGAATGGGTGGGTCCGGCCTAATGAAAGCCTGGCGGGAGGATGGAGCAGAGCCGCAGCGTCGAGGAGGCTCTGCTCTCTTTGTAGGGCCAGAAATGGGGAACTGCATCACCAGGAGCATCTCCAGAGCGTGGCTCAGGAGCCTGGTAGCATTTTGGAGCCACTTCGTCACCTTGGGGACAGCGTTTTGGCCTACAGGGACATCTGGCTGGGCAGGGAGCCCTTGGGGACTGCGGATTTGGGGGATTTGGGGCCGGGGCTGAGCGACGCCGCTCCTGGCGCCGCGTTCCCACGCGCCGTGGCCGAACACCTCCTGCCCGCACCGCCAGGCATTGGTAGGGGAGCCCTGACCTTTTCCTTAATTAGCTTAAAACCGCACAATAAGAATAAATAAATAAATAAATAAGGGAGGGGGGGGGGGAGAAAAACCCCTCCGTAAAAGCCAGTCGCAAATCAAAAGAGGCAACAGCGAGAGCAAGCAGTGTGTCGCCACAAGTGCCCGAGTCAATGGAAACCTTGTTAGGTGGGGAACAAGGGTCTCCGCTAACAAGCTCTTATCTGTGTTTTTGTTTTCCATTGAAGGTGCATGTCATTAGCAGGAGTGTTAACAAGAGCTCTCAATAGCTTCATATGGCCGATGGCCTCTGAATATTCATGAAGGTGTGAACAGAATGTGGGAAAGCCGGGGAAGAAAAGGCAAGGAAGGCAACGAGAGGGCTCATTGTGCCCGGAAGAAAGGACCCATTGCTGGGTGGGAAAAAGGGCTCCTGAAGCCCTGGGACAACAGCCCATTCCCCAGGCAAAACCTGTCCTTCAAGCCGTATTGATGGAGCCCAGGGCTGGGATTTTTTTCAGCTCTGCTGGCAGGAAACCAGCGCCTGCCATTTCAGGTACTTAGCCGGTGACTGCCGTGATTTTATGTAAAAGAAAAATAATAATCATAAACGACAAATAAAATAGAACATAAAAGACGTACAGGTGAAGGAGCACACCCAGGTGCTGCTCCAGCACAGCATCGTGCAAAAGGGACCAGCTGCTGCAGTCTGAGGCTGCTGCCTCCTGGCATCCCCCATGCCCACACGTCCCAAAGGAGCCCCAGGTTTGCCTCCAGCAGGACCCCAGACCCCAGAGGGGTGGCAGGGAATGAGAAGCTGCAAAAATTGGGATTTAGGACAAGGAACGAGTGCTGTCGTGGCCGAGGGTTTTGGCCGGGCTGTTTCGATGCAGAGGAAAACGCCCCCCGAGCTGCTGCTCCTCCGAAGGCTCCAGTCGCGCGTCAGCCCCGGATAAATAGTTTTCATTCAACAAATCGATGAATAGAAGCAGAGTACGGCAAAAATACCGCCGAGTCCCTTCACTGATAACGACAGCTGCTGGGCTGCGAGGGAGAGCGGGAGGGGGGAGCGGGGGAATAGATTAAAAAATGTAAAAAGCAATGAATCACAGCTGGGGGGGGGAGACATCGTAAAGCTGCAAGCCACCGCTGCTCCCACGCAAACGTACGCGGTGTTTACTCATCTATTTCTCGTGAAATTTAAAGTAGAAGAGGAAAGGAGAGGGGGCTAGCGGGTCTGGAGGAGCCGGGAGCTGTGGCTGCCGCAGGAGGAGGGCCAGGACAAGGCGCCCAGACAGACAGACAGACACACTCCTTGCCAGCTGGAGTGGGAGCGCTCTGCTGTACAAAAAACCCACCCAGCCGCTGCCAAAGTGCCCCCAAACCACCCCAAATTCCCTCCCCACAGGGAGACGGGGCGCCTGGTGAGGATGATGCCCTGCCATTTCAAGGCTCCCGCTTTTTAGGCCCCCAGACACTGCTGCTCTTTGCTTGAGACTTGGACGCTCCCTGGCCAGCCAGCATTTTGCCCCCTGCCCTGTCCGCGCACTTTGCCAGGCCTTCCTTTGGTTTTGAGGCTAATTTCCAGCAAAAATCACCTTGACATTCACAGACGGATCCTTGCAGCTGCTGGAATTGCTTCTAATGGACGCAGCACATAAATGCTTTGGGGCAAATCATCAACAAGGTGAGATTTACTTCGCATCTAGGAACGTTTCCCCCATCAGCGAACTCAGAGATGGCAAAATCAGGGTCGAGCTGTACGCTGCCACGTCTATTTTGACAAGGATTTGCCTGCAAGTTGGCCTGAAGAAAGTTTCCAGAAGGTCAAAAAACACTCTGTTTCCACAAGTTTGCCTTTCCATTTCAAACAGGTTTCGAGGTTTCAACTAAAACACTGTCAGACACAAGTGTAAAAGGCTTAATTCAAAGTGAAGGGCTCGTGTTGTTTTTTTTTTTCCTCCCTCCCGCATTTCGCTTGCCAGAGCTATCCTTTGCTGTTTGTTTTTGATCCGCTTCAGACGCGAGGAAATATTGAAATCGCGAGTTCCCTGCGAAATGCACAGCCTGGCTCCCGGCCAGCCCCGGCTACGCCGCGTGGGAAGCGAGCGGGGAGGGAGCGCGAGGCCAGCGCGCGAGGCTGCGCGCCTCCCAGGCAGCCTCGGCGGCAGCTCCCGGTATCCCTCCGTCTGTGTTGGCTCAGCCTGGAAAATAAATGATAATAATAATTAAAAAAAAAAAAAAATGAGGAGGAAGACGCAGCTATTTACTCCCCGCTGCCATTTGCGGTTTCGTTCGCAATCCCGTCAGGTGCGCGGAGGGTTCGTTTTGCCTGCTGTAAGGCCTTCCAGGAAAGATCTTTCCCTTGCGCTGTCGCAGGCCAGCACTACGAAACCTGAGTGTTAAAAATAAACCATGACTTCAGCCCCAAAGGACTAATTCCTCCTCCGAATCCTCATTCCCTTCTCTCAGAGCACGGACGTTGGGAAAGCACTTCCAGCAGCGAAGCTGTGCCCCTCGTGCAGGACAGGGTCAGGGCAGGACAATCACGGGGGGCGATGCCAAAGAGAGCAGCTGGAGGGGGAGCAGCTTTTACGGAGCAAAAACTCAGCATCGTGAACCCCAAACCAGGATCCGTGGTGCTTTCATGCAGTGGGATTCACCTTGCGCCAGCCAGGATGCCTTGCAGAGTGTGTCATGGTGCTCTTATGCACCGAGGACAAATTCTGAGCATCATTTCACGTACGGGACACCCCAGCAGCATGCCCGTGCCTGCCAGGAAGGGGATTTAGGGGCACTGTGGCCATGTGAAGCCTGGTGGCACAGCCCTCATCCGTCTGAACCTGGTGATTGAAGCAGAGCATCCCCTGGCCCACAGGACGATGTCCAGCTCCCTCCAGCAGCCAGTAGCAGGAGGCATGCACAAGCTCGCCAGCTCGCCCCATTGCAAATAAACCTCCCCCCAGAAAAAAAAAAAAATTGTGCTGGAAAACATGTTTTGTCGCAGCCTGAAAAGGCTGTGAAGTGCTGCGGTGATGCCGCGGGAGGGACAAGTCTCCATGGGAACTGCGGGGTTATTCATCTCCAACAGCCGAGCGAGCGGACTCGTAACGCGCCACGTCTGACGGCGTGCCGGGGACGGGGAGAGATCGGGGCTGAAAAGCCCAAAGGGTTTGCAGAGCATCGTCAGCTGAAGGGCAGCGTGCAGCAAGCACCACAGCCGTCTGCTCCTGGGATTTCTCCCCCATCAGTCACAGTGGGACCGGGAGCGAGTGGGTGCCCTGCTGCTGCTCACAGCCTCCGGCGATGCCAACAGCTGAGGAGGTGCAGGGAAAGTCAGGACCCCTCACCCCACAGCCACTGACCCAGCCATGGGTTTCCCTCTTCTAAAAACCAGGAAAAAAAATCAAAAAAGATGCCCAGAATCTCAGAGGAAAAGAACTGAAGGGAGAGAAGAGCTCTGCTTGCATCCAGAGCCCGGTGCTTGCAGCAGGATGAGCCCTTCCTTCCCCGCTGCACTCGCACATGTGCCCCTCTTGGTCCCATGCAGCGTTTTGGGAGACCACAGGCAAGCTGAGCACCCTGAAAGTGATGCTGATGAAAGCTAGGATGAGTCAGTGTTTGTGTCTGCATTTGAGGCAGCAAACACAGGACACACAGAGCTCACGGCCAGAAAAGTCCCGAATTTAACTTAAAACTTCCTGGGCTGGTACAGTGAAAAGGATTTTTGCTCTTTTCCTGCTGAATGCCTTCTGCAACCACCAAAGAGTTCTCAGGGTCGCTGCCACCTTCTCTTAGGCATGGAAATACAGCCAGAAATGCCCCAGCACAACATGGAAGGTGCTCAGGGCAGAAGGACGGGCTGTCCTCGCTTCAACCAGGGCTGCACCTGTGCTTCCAAACCGAGGCATTGCAGTGGCCACACAGAGCATTTAATGCAGGGTTCGGCCTCCTGCACATGGCAGAATCATCACCAGGAAATAATTGCCACCCAAATTGGGATGCATGGCAGCAGCGGCATGCTTCGGGTGCTTCACCTGCTGTAAAGCCTGCTCCGGTCTCCAGAGCTGAAGACACGGGCTGCTGCGTTAGGGCGGCGAGCAGGACTGCCTAATGGCTCATGGAATTGGTTTCCTCCTCTTCTGTGAACACGGTTTGATAAATGGTTACTTAAAAGACCGCTGCTTGTTTTCCCAAGTCATTTAGAAGCAGAGGGATGGCACAAAGCTCTTGTTTGCCAGCGTGACTCGGGAACATGGGAGCTGCCAATTCATCTTTCTCGACCCAGTGCCTCTGCCCGCTGCAGGAGCCCAGCTCTGAGGCCACTAGCCCATGTTGGTGGCCCCTGGCCTCGCCTCGGCAATCGGTTCCCGTCATGCAGGTGCGGATGCTGCGGCAGCTTGCTCTTAGATTTATGATTGCACCAAAAGCTAGAGGCCAGGCTCAGGCCCTGCTGAGCCGAGCTCTACCCAAGAGCAGTTTGGTAAAAGGGAAGCCTAAGGCAAAGACAGGAGAGGGGACCAGGTCATGGAACCACTCCCCAGCAGAGCCAGTAAAGCTTCTGCTGAATCCAGAAACACTTCGGGCTTCACCCTTTTTCCCTGCCACCATCCTCTCCTTCCACAGGAGGCATCAGCCTCAGCTACTTTCCATCAGCCCTACCTGAAGCAGGGATCCTGCAGCACATCAGTTTCCAGCCTACACCCATTCAGAAGCAAACCCGACGTGCAAACACAGATGAAAGTACCCCCACATGTTCACAAAGCCCCGTGCACCTAACCAGGACCCGAGCAGCGTATTACAGCAGCCTCCTGCGCTGCGGCTGTGGCAGCAAAAGTCTGAAGGATTTCTGCAAAGCCTCAGCCCAGCTGGGACACCGCCTGAGGTTCATCCTCCGCTGCAACCTCCTCATCTCCAGGAGCCTGTTTTGCTTTGCCCAACTCAAGTTATCTGCAGCAAGTGTATTTTAAAGAGAAATACTTGCTCCCGTTGCATACCCAGAGGCACAGTCAGTCCAAGTGGTAGCAATTAGTCACGGAAGCAACTTCATAATTTATTCATCGAGACGGAATAAAATCACCACCACCCAGAACGCTTGCAGCAGCTCAGGGAGACACAATGCATCATCACACTGCTGGTTACCGGCTCATCTCTGAGCCACCAAAGCAGGGGGTGCTTCTAGTTTAGAGATGAGGAAGAAATTCTTTCCTCTGAGGGCGGTGAGGCACGGGAACAGGCTGTCCCATCCCTGAGGGACTTGCACCTCAACATGACCACCCCGTGCCCTTCACCAGCCACTTTAGGGGTACCTAAAGGCCGCGTTGCTTACCAGGACAGGCGAGGTGACACACACGGCGTTCCCTTCCACCTCACCGCCCAGGGACCCCGCAGGCACCATGGTGCTTGGCCCCCGGCCCCCCGCAGGCCTCAAAGCTGCGGGTGGGCCGCAGGCGGTGCCACAGCTCCAGCTGGTGGCTCCCCTCACAGCACATGGAAACATGAAGGAGCTGGAGCGCGGTTAGGCCAAGCGAAGGCCCAATCTTCCTGCTTAGACCAATTATCTAATCACAAGGGATGGAAAAAATCACAGATGCTTTCGCTAAACACCCAACAAGCACATAAAATGCACACGCGCGCTCTCCATCACTGCTGCTCTCCGCAGCTCAATGAGAGAACAGATCTAATTATGCACAAACTCTACTAAATCAAGGAGAGAGACGGTTGTAAATGGGGTAGGGAGGGGGGGAAAGGGGACATTTAATTCAATTTATTTAGCAGCATCTTTATTGCAACAAAGGTTTTGTAATAAAACGCAGCAAAACTAATGTCTCCACTTTACATGATTAAAAGCTGGGTAGCTAGAGAGGTGGGGAGGGAGGGAGACCAGCAAACCCACCAGGGTGAGACATGCAAGTTTGTTAACACAAACAGCAGGCACTTCATGTTCTAAAATCAAACACCTCATCTTCTACTGTGCAGAACATCCCAGTAAAAAAGACACGAACTCTCTTCCCCTTCAAAAGGACTGGCCCGAAGACCTGTGAGGGGTACACAAAAGTCTTTACAGGGCTCTGGTACTCACGTAAACAGCCAACTCAAGGCAGTGTCCTCATCTAGCTGATTACTTTATTATTTATTCTCTTATTATTGCCTCGCCAGAAGTTGAGCATCATGCCAGCAGCAAAACAGCCTGTCTTCCACACAGGCACACGCAGCAGAAACACAGCCCACGTTTCCTCACAGGGAGGTGCAGGGACCCCGTGCTCAGTTTGTGAATTCTCCACCATTTGCCACACAGGCTGCATGTATGCTGCTCCGGGGTCAAAGCATTATTCCACCTCTCTGCTCAAAAAGGGTTTCCGTAACTTATTCCCAAACGGCACTGACAGCGAGGGAATGCGCTTTCCATCGTAATGTAATGAAGCTATCTGATTTTCAAAGCTTTACGTGGTGCTTTGAATTTATTATATCATTAAGAAACATTTTGAAGTTAAATAGAGTTTATGAAAATTAAGTGGCTCTGGGTAATTACCAACTATAGTTTGTTCTGAATAAAGAGAGATCATTGAAAACAACGGGGTGGGGTAGGGAATACAAATCTTAGGTGAGGGGTGAAACTCAACTTGAAGGGATTACTGGAAACGGTCTTAAAAAGGGGCCAAAGAACTTGCCCCAAAAAAACAACCTCAACAAATCCCAAGCACTGCAAACAAGAAAACTGCTGGCATCACCTCTCAACTTCAGCATCTCATCGCTCAGGTCCCCAGGTTTCATGTATTTGATTTCAAGATATGAAATTAAAACATTCATCTCAAAGATACCAGTGCAGCTGCTGGGAAGAAACCAATATCCACCACGCAACGAAGGCTCAATCCTGCTACTGCTCAGGGCAGGTGTCCTGCTGGGCACAGAGCACTCTGCTGATGGCAGATCCCCCACAGGGATGCACTAATCTCTGTTCTGGGAGTCCTCAGCAACTCCCTGCCTCATCAGTCTCAAACCTCATACAAGGCAGCTCTGACACCTTCAACTACAAGCAGGTGTCTTTGGCGAGAACTGCAAAAACTCTGATGTTACAACTCCTCACAGCATTACTGCAGGATAAGAGAGTATGGGGTCTTAAAAGTGCTTGACTGCTGTAAAAAGAAAAAAAAAACTTCTGTAGGAAAGAAAGAAATACATAATTTATGGTGCAAAATAGAGTACAGTACTTTGTACTTTAATAGCTTTTCAATATATATATATTTAAAACAAAGAAAGGATGCATTATTTAGAAGTTATATGTCAGCTCTTAAAATCACATCCTGTGCTAAACCAAAACCTAGCCCAGTTTGCTTGCATAACATTTAGTTCTCCAGTTGCCAAAAAAGCACTGTTTGACGAAGGCCATTTTTTTTTTTGTTTTTTAAACAAAAGGATCCATTTTGTCTTAAAAATCATATACATTTACATTCAAGGGTAATCACCTCTAGAAAAAGAGCAAAAACATCCCTCAAAAACAAGTTAATTAAATATTGAACAAAATATAAACAACCTTGGAAAAGGTTATACTATCCACGTGTAATTCTATACATATATGTATATATGAACAGATATAGATATATGTATATATAATACAGCTTAAACACTTAAGGAACAAAAAGGAATTCAACAGTAACAGCTTATACTTTTCTCTACTCACTGCCATGCTCCAGTTCAAGTGCATCAGCACACTTATTCCTCTCTCAGTACTGACTGTAGCACACTCCATATAGCCCAGCTTCAGCCACAAAAATTAATTACTCAAAGAGGAGACATTATAAGGAGCTGGGCTCTTCCCACGCTATGCCCTTCCCCAAATCAAAACAGTAAGGTTGTAATTGACCTGCTAGTAGCATTTTATCTGATCCACTTAAAAACCCCTGTGATCTGAAAAACAGAAAACATCCCAAACCAAACACCCCCACGTCAGAGGAAATTTACACTGACTGGATGCCTGTTTGCTTTGGCTATCTTTTGCATAACCCAAAAAACAGATCCTATTCTCACACAGCGGTTTTACAACCGTGTAACTGCACCAGCCCTGATCGCTTTGGTGCATATGTCCAGCAGCCTCACTGAAAAATGATGCGGTTTGATACAATACAACCAGATTGTGTTAAATCCCGGAGCTCCAGGGTCAAGCTGAACAGTACAAAAGCGAGTAAAATACAAGGTTACGACATGTGGAGTACTAAGAGCATAAACACTGAGAGTGATTCCAGATTTTTAAAAGATGAAAAGAAAAATCATGCTCTGCTTCTCTCCAGCACCAAAACGGAAAGAAAAGGAAGTTCTTAGGTTTCTAAGAAAACCATTAAAACTTATAGGAGTCTCAGAGGCAGGCCCCAAGGGGAGAATTTCCTGGATTAAAGAGAATCATTTTGCTATGGATTTCTATCTTAAACGACTTGTTGCAAGTTAAAAGAGACTTCACACACGATGCTTTTTAGCCAAGCCTGCTGCTTAGTTAAAAACCTCACTAACAAAAACACAACTGGGATTGCATATCCTTTAGGCTTAGTGGGTTACCTTAAGCTATACAGAAGGGGGGGGGGGGGGGTCTCAAATACAGCATCATAACCATGCTATGCAGCAGTGCTACAAATGACCCAGGAATGGAGGACTGAAGAGTGTGGGTCTGGGAAAAAATCCCTTGAATAAAGTAGGAAATTTCACTGCAACAGTGCACATTGCCTCACATGTAGTGTTCGTAAGGTCTCTCCTCACCAAATTCTCCGTAGATCTTTGAATTAGAGTATTGTATATTAAAACTGTAACAGGATTTATATACCTGTATCATGCTGATGTGACAGTCAGAAAACAGTACTACAGAAACAGCTCCAGAATGAACAGCAGCAAAAAAATGTTAATGAGAAATGGGCTACGCTTTTAAGCTTGTTTTAAAATTCATGAAGTTTCAGTCCTTTGTCTTAAATTAGTTTGCATTTCAGAATAAAAGATTGTTATGCCCACATTACAGTAAAACATCACTTCCCAGGTGAAATCAAGTACAAACAGGACAGGATATCAAGCTGCTGAAAGGAGAAATAAAAAAGGTAGGATTTATGCTGGGGATAGAAGAAATAATTTAAAAGAACCTGGCATCAGCTGAACTGAATCCAAAATTTAAAATATTTAGGAAGCAGTTTAAAAGTGTTTCTTTTTAAAAAACAACTGACATCTAGATAGGAGATGTGTCTAACTTGTGACTGACTTCTCAGAAGTGAGACACACCCCCCTTGCGAAGCATAAAAACTATACGATAACATTTAAAATGTAATTTAAGTTGTAACCATCCAGGTGAATTTTTGCTGTGTAGTACACCTTCTAGTATTATGTAATAAGATACCTAGGAACACACTGTAAAAATACATCAATTAGATCAGAATGCTTTTAAAATGTGAAGTTCTGGTGCTGTGGAAGTACGCTATTTTCAGTTTCAGCTCCTCCCCCAAGAGAACACCCATGGTACTGCATTACACCACAGACATTTGATTTTATTTACATCTTAAGCTTTAAAGTTATTAGGCCACCGTCCTTTAATTTCCTGTATGGCACCAAATTTACGTTAAAAAAAAGCGTCTCCGTGTGTGTGTATGTGTGTGTACACATGGCAGGCACCAAAATGCAGTGTTCCATCCTATTTTCTCTAGTTTCCTGCATCTCCTCATTCAGTAAAGCAGCCAGTTGAGCAGAGTTCTGCAGAGGTCAGTTACATCGCCTTCAGGGCAGCAATGCGGGAGCCCAGATTCTCCTGCAGGTAATACAGTAGGTGGAGTTCATAGTGCTCTCCCGACTCAGGTACCCTTATACTGTGTCTCTCCTGAGGGTAGATCTAAAATATAAAATATAGTCATGAGTATTCACAAAGGTTTTGGGCACCAATGTTTAAACTGGTCCCCGGAGTCAGGTTGAAAACGTGCATGTAAACTCCCTGCACTAGGTCTGTGTGTGCTCGAGCTAATACATTTCCCTCCTGCATTGCCTGAGCCTGGAGACTACCCGTTGTACCCCATAATACAGCTAGTGCTTAGCTGGAGGCGATCAGCATGGCTGAACAGAGGCAGATCCTGTTCAGAGCCATCATGTAAATCAGCATGCTTCCAGTTCTGCAGCACGGTGTAGGATACCTGGGTTGCATCTGCACAGAACCAGCAGGGTTTAATTAAATACATAACCCTGCTCTACACTGCACAGACACTGCTGTACTGCTCCCAAACTGCAGAGCTCCTTGGGAGCAGCCCTAACTGCTCATTTGCCTAATAATGTTTTTGTTTACTCCTAAAGTCTCCCCCTTAAAAAACAACACTACGCTCAAATACTAGCATTTTCTCCTAGAATCCAAGCTGCCATGTTACAAGCTGGAATTTTGTACTCCTTAAAGACAGACATAATATTTTCACATCTTGGTTCCAGCCTTACCTGTAAGTCATACGGTTTCCCAGCTCTCACTAAAAAGCTGAGCAAAATACTAGTGTGTGCAAAGTGAACATTCTCATCCAAGAACCCATGTAGCAGCAGCAAACGGTTTGGTCTGAGAAAAGCAAGAAACAAACATTTCTAAACAGTATCCCAGAATGTGCCAGTCATTCACAGCCCACAAACACCCCTCCAAAAACACTCAACAGTAAAACATAAGCGCTGAAGAGTGACTTTGCTATTGTAAATTGCTCTGAATGGAGCAGCAGCTGGTCCCAAACCGATCCCTTCCTCCCCTACAAGTTCTTCCTGCATATTGACATTATGGTCAGGCCTTTCATCTGTACATCACCATTATTTTCAGAAGCATTTCCTAGCTTGGACAACACAATGGCTTAACACTTGCTCAGAATCACTGCTGGTTTTCAGCTCTTGGGCCAGAAAGCCCGTGATCTCAGCCTGCTCTGCAGACAACTCAGTGCTGATACAGACTGAGAGCACAAAGAAAGCATCTTGATTGACTGATTTTTGTCTAGTTTAACTCAACTCTGAAGTGCTAATCATATAATTGGGGATGTGTTTGTCATTTCTTTAGACATAAAAGATGGTCTTTAATTACAGCCAGAATAAAAGGGATTACTTGGAATGGTCTGTAATTATGCAAATGCTCATTCAAGTCTATTAAGTTTATTAGTGCTGTTTTTGTTTTAATACTAGCATTTATGATTCCAAGATTTAATTGCCGAGAATGAGGAGATAAATATATGTCTGTGGGGCTTGAACTTTCCTGACAGGAATAGAAAGGAAGAGCCAGAACCAAACTTACTCAGAAGGAAACTTCTCAGCTTGCATGGCCACCGAACCCAGGTAATATCCCTGCTCGTTGTGATCCGGGTGGCCCATGTAGCGCTCTGTGTAACCAGTGTCATAGAAAATCCACAGCGTGACGGGTGCTCCGGCAACAGCAACCTGCAAATTCAACAGGGCGCTCAGCATGGGAAGGGGAACGCCGCTGCCTGACCTGGGGATGTCCCTCTCTCATCTCTACCCCACCACGACTGCAATTGCTCAAAACACACAAGCAATTGCTCCTTACAATGCAGAGCCTGCAGGAGAAAACCAATCCTCCCCCAGTCCTCCCTTTCCTCCCTCCCACAGCTTTTATTTTTATATCTATACATATGTTGATATATATATGAGCAGAGTTCAACTATAGACTGTGTGTACTGAAAATCAGGCAGCTGCTGAAAACCAGGAAGATCCTATAGACAAATCAGAAGCAACACTAAATATGCCACCTGCAAGTCCTGCTGGAGGTAAGTGGATTTTGTTCAAAATGTAGAGCACTCTGCTTTTGGGTCACAGAACCTTCATTTAAACGTCTAACAGAAATTGGCCTCAAAAGCTCCCCAGGACTCAGCAATCCCCTCTGGATACCTACCACAAACTTGCAGAGAGGCTTGTGAAAAAAGATAAAAACAAACAAAAAAAGATCAAAAAACAAACCAAAGACTCTTCCTTGGCCAGGTATTTTTAAAAGTAAAAATACAAAGATTTTCCAGGACTTGAGAAAAACAAAAATTAAACCTCCCAGGAATATTGAGGTTGGACTTATGCAAAGCAAGAAGACCCCCAAAGAACAAAACACATCCTGAGGCAGCATTCAGCTCCTACCACATCTCTGCCTCTGCCACTTGCCCAACCAACAGTCTGACCATTTGCTATAGGGCTCTCAAGTCATGTAATCACAAGCACCTCTTTTTGGCACCTCTCCCTGCTGCCAGTTTGCCCTGTGCAGCACACCGCTACAGATTTGACCTGGGAATAGATCAGACTGGAGGAGGAAGAGACGGTGGTGTTGTTTTTCAGCAGGATCGTTTCCCTTGGTTGGTTCACAGCACAAAGAGCTCAGCTGGCACAAAGCAGGCAACAGCTGAGACTACATTAGGTACCTACAGCATGTGACCTCAGGTTGGTGGAGCTACACCAGCACAGTTAAGTTATTGCAAGCTCGACAGTCAGACAGTATAATGAAAATTCTTTCATGCGGTTCTAGAGAGGGAATATCCTTCTGTGTTCAGCTGAACGGGGCAAACTGTTCTTCCTCCTCACCCCAGCTCACAAGAACAGACTCTCAGAGTAAAACTGGTCTACTTGAACTACCCCACACTCCTCTTAGATGCCTGATTGTCTGGACACAAGTGTGCTCTGCCCAAAAGACCCTGCCTGCATTAATGTGGGTAGCCTCAAGGACAACACAGCACCTTCCCATCAGGTGAGGATTATGCCTGGCTCATCTGGAGCTGGGGAAAGCAAGCAAGCACAGTGATGGTGCAGTTACCTGAGGATGAAGGCTGCAAACTTGTGTGGAGAGATGGGAAAGAGCAGCACAAATATATTTGCTGATTTGAGACATCTCTATTAGTATTAATTACAGGGGCTGCACAGGTATCACTGTCTGTTTGAAAAGCTGAATCACACAGCTCTTCCAGTACAGACTCAATGTGTGTGCCAGTCCCAAACACCTCTCAGACCCCAGCAGTGACAGCATATTTGCAGAAGAGCATCTCATTCCCACACTCCAGACAGAAACACAAGTGCAGAAAACTGAAGAGACAACCTAAGATCACAGAACAACTTACAACAGCGCTTGCAGTACCACTGAATGCTGGTTTAAAAAGGCACTGTGGCTTGTTAGCAAGCACTAGCTTTCAAAAGTGAATAGATTTTCAGATCTGTTGTCTGTGAAATATGAAAAGGATAACCAAAGCCTGGAAGCCTAGTTAGACATACTGTGGAAGGAATGTATGCCAGAAAAGCAACTTTCATCTGAACTCACCCAACTAGAAGATTCTTGAAGGAAACAGGCAGAGCACTGTGTCCTCACTTGTCTAGAGCTAGCTCAAAAGTCTTTGTGCTGTGAACACCCCAGGGAGGTCACTCGATTAAGGGAAAAATTCTGTCTGCACCACCAGAATAAGTACTCAATGTACGAACATACCCTGAAGATATCTGACCTCTGCATTAAAGCCATAAGAGAGAGGTAGCCTCCGTAGGACCAGCCGTGAATGCCAACACGGTCCAAATCAATAAAGTCATACTGGGATGCTAAGTACTGCAGCCCTTCCACTTGGTCATCGATTTCAATTTGTCCCTGGGAAGGGAGAGAAAAGGTAAGTTGTTAGTTCCAGACAAAAGTTACATTCTCAGGATTCCCAAAGGCTGCACAGCACCCATCCAGACACCAGCACTCCATTGCACTGGGCATGTTACAGAAAGATGATCCCTTTCCTAAGACAATAAATAAATGCTAAGCCACCTAATAACTATCTCTTTCTTCATCTACCTCCTAGCCTGGGGACAAGTAAGTATTTTTACTTTTTGCTGTAAAAAGGCAAGGCTGAATTCCAGCTCCACGCATGAAAATGCTCTTCCCAACGGTGAGAGCTACACTGCAATGCCAACAGAGCCTGGCACAGGCTGTCCCTGCCAGTACACATGGCCAAACATGTTCCCCCTCTCCAGCCTGACACAGGAACTGCCCCGAGATGTAACCCATGCTATGGAAGAAACTATCCTTCATTGTGAGAGCAGCAAAGCATTTCTGCTCAGAGCCAGAGATCCCCTTACAAATCACACTTCCTTACACCTGACCAGCTTGCAAGCTCAAAGCCTGACCCTGTATACTTTCCACACCAAGCATCTTTCCTTCCTCACGTCTACTCTGCTCAACTACATGCGGTTTCCCTCCCAAACCTAGGCAGTGATGCTGGGCATCTGTGCCAAACTGGTGCTTCAGTTCAGATAAAACAGACTCAAACCTGTCCCTGGCTGAAAACGAAGAACCTGATTCAGAGCTGCACTTACCATTTTGTATTTAAAGGCTCCTTCAAACTTCAGTCCTCGGTGGCAGGATCCCCGGTTATCAATGACAACAACAACATAGCCTAAAGAGGCCAGGGTGTTCAAACGGAAATATTTGATTCCTTTGAACCGGTTGTTCACTAGCTGTACCTGGAATAGAAGAACAATGATATAAGCATTTATGTAAAGAATTTGAGAGGATACCTACTAAGCCAATTTTATAGCAGACCACAAGCAAAGAGAGGGAATCCTACAGCAGGGATCTTGTCAGATTTACATGATAAAAATGTGTGAAACATTTAAAATAAATAAAATCTGAAATTGGCTTAGTAGGTTATCCCCAGCACAGAGCAGGAGCTGTGCACACAGGAGAGCTGGGAATGGAGTGACCCAGGCCTGCCCACCCCACTGCTCACAGACTGCACTCACCTGAGGCCCTCCGTAGATGAAAAGCACAGTGGGGTACTTCTTTCCAGGTTGCAGATTGTGAGGTTTGTACATCATCCCGTAGAGTGTAAACCCTGTGGAGCTCTCAAAGGAGAACACTTCTGGGGGAATGTAATCAGGCAGAGGGCCTGCCACAGGAAGGAACAAAGTCTACATTAACAGGGAATGGATGAATAATGCAGCTCTGCTCCAGCCCTGCCCCAACACCGCTCCTGCTGCATCCCACGCTTCCAATGGATGTGGCTGGGACAAGTCAGACTGGGAATGCCCGGGCCCGAGAGAAGCTTTCTCAGCCCTGTCACATTCCCATTCCTGTTCTCGTCTGAACAATGCTAACTGTTCTCCACGGTCAGAACAATGTGTCCCATCCTTTTCAAACTCCATTTAGGATTCTCAGCATTAATACATGGAAAGCATAGGATTTGGTCTATGCCTCCAGGAAGGAGAGATGAAAGGTAACAGAATTGCAGTGGAAAAATAAAAGCCTAAGAGCCAGATAACAAAGACATGAGCAGACCACAATACAACTATTTAAGGAGTGAGTGGCCCTCCCCAGAGGCCCAGCAGCATGCTCAATAACGCACACTTAGCACAAGAGTAAATAAACTCACTTAAACCCACTCTCGTTAATAATATAACTTGCTTTCTAATCTTTCTACTGGCTCCAGCAGTAGAAACTTAATAATTTCCACTCTAAATTCCTTCACAGCCAATTTATAGCCATTTGTCTCCAAGCTGAAAGTGTCACTCCTATAAGAACTTCATCTAAAAACTTCTCACACGAGCATGAGCTTCACAGAGAAGCCAAGAGTAACCCGCAACAGCAAACCCGAAATGAGCATATTCTAGGAAATGTTTCACTCCGTGATCCTGGTTGTCCTTTGGCCGTTCCTTAATGCTGTTACCTGCTGAATCTAAAATGGTAGCCCAGAACTCCTTTGTCCTGTGAGCTGCATCATCTTCAGGTCCTGTCAGCCGGTAAAGTGACACACAGTGTGGGTTCTTCTGATTGCTGTATTTGCTGATGAACATGTCACAATCCTAGAGAGAAAAAGAGTGTTATTGTGAACTCCTCAGTACAAGCAAAATGGGTTTCTTTCTGCACTTTGATCTTCCAGATTTTTTGAAAGCAAATCAACCCAGGAAGTCTGAGCTCTTTTGTGATAAGAGCAGATAGACTCAAGCTACAATCCTCAGCCAGATTCAGATATTAACATCCCAAAATCCAAAAACCACCTGCAAAATGAACAGTGGCATTTAAATACAAGCTTGTCCATTGATTGATGAAGCACCAAGTTCGGTGATAAAGCACAACACACCCAGCCAGAATTGCCTACCCAGGGCCTCACAGGCAAACGGTACCTGGCTGACACAGCAGGCATGAGAGTAACCACGCTCTGTCAGTCGCTTCACTTCTCCAGGATTCTCGTAGTTAACGACGTACAAATGATGCTCCAGAGGCGAGTCTTTTGTGCCTTGAAAATACACCAGCTTTTTGGCTTCGTCTACATAGATCTGTCAAAAACAAAACAACACATCCCTCAATACTGAGTTCTTGAAAGAAAAGCCCAGATTCTTTCTCTCCACCTAGCCTTCTCCCCCCTGCTTCCATAATTTGGAGTTATAGTCCAGCAATTTGTAAGGAACAAGCCATATGGCTGACTATTCTTGCTGTCCACAACTCTGCCAGTTATGGACGTCAGTTGCTCCTTCTTTCTGAGCAGACACCTAGAAGAGCAGCAGTTTGGGAGCATTCCCCTACCTCCCTGTCCAAGTTCAGAGGCTACATGGAACACAAACATTGTGTATTCTGGCTAGAGAGAGACAGGGCCAATAGATTTATTCTGATCCCTCAAATAGGTATCTCCTGGCTCCAGGACAGCAGCTGAACATCATCATGACATTTTGGCTCTCATGGAACACGTGGAATTTCCTCACTAATGTTTACAGTATTTTTGCTTCATTCTCTTTAAGGCTTAAACTTTGTGGGAAAAACTTGTTAGGAATATTAACACCTAATGTTGCCTGTGACGCTCTCCTTCACTGCCAAAAAGGAGCAGAGCCTCACTAATGCAACATGTACTTATCTGTGAGGCCCCAAGACCATTTCTCCACAGTGCTGTCCTCCAGCACATGTGTGTTGCTTTCAAGATATCATGCAGCAAGAGCAGATACTTACATTTGACCCATGTCTCCCAAGCACTTCCCATTCCCCACTGGTAATGGCTATTTCCTCTTTGATGGGGCACTTGAAGTCACCTGCAAAAAAAACACATACAGAGATTTTACACTTCTACATTTTACACAACACACAGTCACAATGATATTTTTTCCTTCCAAACTTTTTTGCTAAAGCAAACCCAAGAGAACGTGCCTTTGCAGAAGACCCACACCTCTGCCAGATCCTGAGACAATTGTCAGGGCTGGTATATTTAGCACTCTGAACCATGTAACAAAGGATTCACAGGTTCACAGGTGCTCTCAACCTGATACCTGGGCTAGGTTGCTTCTTGCCTTTTTTTAAAAAAGCATTTTGTCATTTGCACAGAAATGAGGTTTTATCCTGAAAAAGGTGGAAAGGGAGTCTCAGGTGTCAAAAATGGAGACTTTTGCTTTGGGGTGGGAAGCAGCTCTGCTTTTATAAGATGGCTCCATTTCCTTTGGAATGACAGAGATTTAGCAAGAAAAAGAAGATGGATACATTCACAGAAATCTAATGAACCCAGTATAATGCTTTCTGGAAAGAAACAACACCACAATTGCATAAAACTGGGACGTCTCGTAAAATAAGGTGTATTTTTTCTGCATGCAGAGCTCAGCAAGCGCCTTCAACACACAACAAGTAAATTAAGTATCACAGCATGAAACTGTAAATGAAAGAACACATACTGTGGAAAAAACATTCCAGGAGCTTTGCACACAGTTATACCATGTATTTGAGCAAGGCCAAACTTTGACTGCAGCTTGGAAGCACATGGTCCTTGAATTTTTTTGCTTGAAATTACTCTTCCTCAATTTCCACTTGCAACAGCTGCCAGTAATTTTCTCCTACTAACATCTCTGTCTATACAGCAATACCATGATTGTTTTTAAGAGCAGATAGGAATTCTCTGAATAGTTGTCATATCATCGGTTTTGCTGCCAAGCACATATGTTCATTTTAAAGGGACTAACAAGTGGGCCCCCTCAGACAGGGAGGCCCTCTATGGACCTTTTTACAATATGTTCAAACTGTTCTTTGTCAGCCTCTCTGCTACAATCTGCTTGTAAAGGCTGACAGGGACTACGCTGGTTTTACTTCCAACACAAGTCTTGAGCCAATGGATACATTGGACCCTGCACGGAGAAAGTCACGTTATTGCTATAATGATTAACCTACAGCACTGAGCAAACAAACAACCCCATCATTGTCAACAAAGGAAGCTAAGGGCATTTTATAATATCACAGCTCCTTTTGCATCTGATTTTGTGAAACTTTTCCTGTAGTCAACATGGAAGAATCATGGTTAAAGCTAAGGCATGCTGAATACAGAATAACCCCTGTACAATTTCAAGTGGAATGACTGCACAGCAAAGTGCTTTCCGGGGCAACAAGAGGAGTTTCCAATGAGACAATGATTCCTGCCACCTGGAATGACATTCATTTCCCCACTAGTCAGCAGCAAACACTCAGTGAAAGAGAATAATTTCACTTACTTGGAGCAGGGAGACCTCCAGATGACCGCTTATACTTGCTCTCCTTCAAAACCGAGGTGACTTTGTATAGGTGCCGGAATCCTGTTTTACATTCGGATGCAAAAATGAACTCTATCTCGTCTTCATGGGTTTGAGGGAAAACATAGAAGATATCGTGGATCTGGGGAGACAGAATAGTGGATTGCTGTTATCAGCAGAAGGTTGGCACTGAAGTCACGTCTAAGTTCCTCTGACACAGTTCACACCAGCAGGTTGTGGCACACTCTGTCCCTTACTGGGAGACCTAATAATGCTTGTGAGCTGGGGGTGTCTGCAAACAGCAGCCACATGCCGTGCAGATCCTGGCTTCTTGCTCGTCTAACTCTAAATCCTGGCCACAGAAGGAACTGAGTAAGTTTTAATGCACCTGCCTTTCTGGCTCAGATACAGAGATGGGTCCAGCTCTGCAGACAGCATGTGAGAGCCACCCAAAGATGACAGAGCTCAGTGGCCTCCTCTGTCCAGTGCTATCTAGAAACCCAGTAGGGACTGGCTATTTAGAGAAAGATGAGCTGTCACCTTCCCACTCATGAAGATGCCAGCTCTTCCATCAGGGGACAATTGTTTTGAGGCATTCAGAAGTGTTTATCTGCACACTACAAGGTGCCAGTAAAAAACAGCTCCAACCAGTAAAGATAATGGAGACAGGACAACTCACTGCACCATCCCGAAACCACGTACACTACTACTAAAAATAAAATAGTATTACAAACAGCACTTAGAGCACTGAAACCGATCACTGGAAGGCTTTGGGACTGCACTCTCTGCTGAAAGGTGCAACTACCCCTCAGTGACTGCAGCTCTCAGGCTGTCCTGCACCCTGGTACACCTCCAAGGGGATGTCACTTTAGAAACACAATCTTCAGAACTGTGAGCAACACTCCTTTAAAGTGTTGGCCTAGCACACCAGCATCCATTCTCACACAGAAATCGCCCTACAACACACCTCCAAGAACATTGCACAGGAATCTATTTCACCAGAACATAATGTGGTTAAGGAGGGGTTTCAGTGATTATTAACAGACTTTTGAGATTTGTTCCCCCAAAATCATCTGGAAACATCTTCACTGGCTGAAGGATACCTCATCTGCTGGGACTGCTGCTGGTGAACGACTGCACAAGTGAGCTGGAGGGTGCCAGTGGGTAAAGGGGCTGCCTGGAACATCGGAGTGCTGGGCTCTGTTCCTAGCTCTCTGATCACCAAGCAGCCTCAAGCAAAGCAGATCTGTTTTCACATCCAGTATCTCTTTGTTCTCTACACACAGAGAGTTCTTTACAGCAGTAAGAGGCACAGAACTTGCACAACAGGAATAGTCTCCTAGGCAGCACAGTAACACCAACATCTCTCGAGTGCTGGAGATAGGGTCTTGAACAACAAACTGTCAGTCAGTGCTGAAATTGAAATTCTTACATTTATCCAGATGTCTGTTGTTTCTTCATAAATTATGAAAGGTGTAACAGAATCTGGTACAGTATCGATGAGTTTCTGTCTCTCCATTGCATCATCTTCTACCGGGATGAATAATGCAGGAGGGATCAAGACTATCTGAAGTCGAGTTTGGGAGCGATCCAGTAAGATGGACCAGACACTGTTGAGGAGACAGACATTAGAGAAAATACCGTGAAACCATGAGTGTTAGACAGATCTGAAAAACCTCAAAATACACCTATTATCACTAGGCATCTCATGGGAGTCAAGAATGTTAAGTCCCAGGTTAAGCAAAAAAGCCACATGTAAAATCTCACCCACAAAAACAAACCTCTTCAATAACTTAGGAACCTATTTCTCTTCATTTCAATATTGCATAAGCACTGCAGGTTGAAAAGTTTAATTAATTCTATTCTCCCAGAATTGGATTGTGCTTTAAGGGAGAAAGAGAAAAAAATATCAGAGGGACTAATGAAGCAGAAAAAAATGAACTGATGTTCCAGGATACTTGTGAAAATATTGTTTTAAATCTATACCTGGCAGAGAATAACACTGGCACTCAAATGAACTGTCAGAGGACCCTGCCATGCTTCTGACTTTACATGTAGCTCTAAAAATAATCCTGCAAAAAGCAAGACAATGGAGCAAATGTGTCCCTTCACTTCTTCCACATTTGAAAAAAAATAATGAAAAGGTGAAAGTCAGCTTTAGATTCAAGAGCTGGAGAAGTGCACTTCCAGAGAAGCTTCTGGTGAGTTAGAAACACTGTACTACATCATCTACAGGGTTAAAAATGACATGCAAATGTAAGTAGCACTTACAGTAGGTTTTCTGATCAGTAAGCCTGGTCAGCAAGGATGGTCCAGTGGTTAGGGCGCTAGCCTAGGGCCTGGGGGACCTGGGCTCATTTCTCTCCTCGGCCACAGACTTCCTGAGCGACTATGGCAAGTCACTTAGCCTCTCTGGGCCTCAGTTCCCCATCTGTAAAATGGGGATAATAGCACTGCACTCTCTCTCACAGGGATGCTGAGAGGACACACACATCAAAGGCCGTGAGTGCCCAATACCAAAGCAGCAGGGCCAGGTCCCATGGAAAGAGACAAGGAGGGCTGTTTTGGTTTGGGAAAAATCGCCCCCTTTACACAAACACATTGTTTGTAGCAATGCAAAAATGAAAGCAGGCTTAAGCTTGAAGACAGGGACCACTGCGTTCTGCTTGTTTTGCCCCAAACCCTCTAAGCAGAGACAGGATTAACATACGCACTATTTTCCTTCTGGCGTCCACCCAGCTCTAGCAATGTACTCTACTCCTTCAAAGAGGATCTCGAAGGGCTGAACTAGCTCTTTATCCACAACATCTGCAATCTGTTGACAAAGCAGCAATTCAGTGACACTGAGATGAACCCGCACAACCAGTTTTCATGCACAATGAGAGTCTGGACACAGAAGACTTCTTCTGTGCAGCTCAACAATTTAGATTGTTCAGCCTTTTCAACGCAAGGGCTTCACCCCATCTGTAGCCAGGGACCAGAGCAGCCAGGGCTAGGACTTGAGAAATCTGGATTCTGCTGACAAATCCATCATTTGTCTTGGACACGTCACTTGAACAATCAGTTTCCCCATGTGAAATACAAAGAGGGGGAGAGGGGAATTTGTACCAAGCTGTTTTGTTAAGGTGTTTTCACTAGTAGATGTTGAACATCCTGCATAGCATCCAGTTATCAACGTGGGTCTAAATCATGATGGGCAGCTCTGCAGTTTGTCCCTGCTGGGATGAGGCACAGTGGTACTCCAAGGGACCTGACAGCTTTCCCTGACGTTGCAGGCTGATGTCAGCATTGCTACCCCAGCAGGTCAGTGTTGATGGCTGAAGTAGCTGCATAGAGGATCCCAACAATGCATGGATGTTCCTCTGATAAGATTAATTTCCCAGCTGTCTGGAGATCTTGGACTGGGCTATGGAAATTTCTGTATTTGTTAAAAAATCCTGGAGTGAAAGCAAAGTTCATCGCTCTCACATGTTCGTGCTTTTACAAGGTGATATATTCTCTCTGCAATCAAGTTTTCCCCATATCTGCAGCCAATAAGGAGATCTGTCACACACAGTCTAACCATCCTCACCTAAAATATTCTGCTCTGCAGCCAAGTTCACAAACCAATGGTGGGGAAGAAAAGGACAGCCTTGTGAAATACTGCTGTACACACAGACACCAAGTATCTGCAGAGCGATGAGCCACGTGCACTGCCTCCAGAGAAGCCATTAAGCTAACACAAAGAAAGTTTACTTATACTGAAATTAATTTTACCAAAAAAAAAATCACAGAAATAGGATTTATTTAGAAAACAAGCAGAACTTGGAACTTACTCTTCCTTCTGCGTTGATTGTCACTTCAGATATCTTGAAAGTGACCTTCGGATTTGCTGTACCTATAAAAACAGATGTTAGCAGTCAGGCACCAATTTTTGTTTCCAAGAGGACAGACTTGAACTGAGGGATTATTGTGGTGTTATTCGTACTGAACTGGAACAGGCAAAGAGCACAATGCTCTTTGATCAAACAGCCTACTTGCATACATGAGAGCGAAAAACCAAGCAGGGAAAAAAAGAGACTGCAGACATGAAGCAGACTCAGTGATGTAGTCCTGCAAACAGATCTGATCAAGAGCCATGCTACTGTCACAGTCTCCTCTCCCACAGTCAAAGGATGCATGTACTAGCTGAAAGTAAATGCACAGGAGCGATCAAAGCAAGCTTTGGTTTATTGTTTGGCTGTTATTGTTCAATAGAAAGCGGTGTGCAAAAAGTGATCCAATGCTACAAAGCATCTTAAAAAAAATAAAGCAACTCATTCTGGACCTAAAGACAATCTCTTTCTGCATTTTTATAAATCTATTGTCATGACTAGTGAAGTTAAGATAAATAACTACTCATCTTTGTTGAAATGTGAAAATCCAACTAAATCTCTGCAGAAAGCCTGCCCCAAGCAGCTGTACAGCACCTGAAGTGCTAAATGCTGGGGCCTGGTCTGCAGCAAATGCAAAGAATAAAGAAAAAACCTGCTGCCAGTCGATCCACAAGAAGCCATATGTGGTAACTTCCACAAACTCTGAACATTTTCCATGCTGCTGTGAGGTACTCCCACTTCATCCACCCAGCTTCACACAAACTGATGCACTGAGGTGAAGTGACTTGCCTTGGGCCACAGCGTTGTCCTGTTTAAGTATTTATCTTCCCCCTGGTAAGACACTGACTCGAGCTTTGCCCTCGTAACAACCTACAGAACAGCAGTATGGCCCCTGTGGCTCAGATTGGAAACTGAAGCCAGAGATTTAAACTTCGTTTGGTTGTTTTAAAGGCATTTAGGCTTTGGTTGTCTGATTTTCCTTAACTGCTGAGACTCGACACTGAATAAAACTGATGAAACACCCTCAGAAATCTAGGCATACGCTAGTGCACAAGAGGTAAATCAGGATCATAAGCAGAACATTTTTACCAGTGAATCAGGGAATCTGTAACACCTGAAGCTAACTCTGCAGCCGGGGATGGTCAGTGATCAATATGCCCTGCTGACACAGCAGTGAAATCTCAGAAGAGCAAGGGTCAGGCTGTTCAAACTGTCCCTATGCACCTGACACATGGCAGTAAGGTGGCCCTCAGCAGGGCCACTTGTCCACTTGCAGCAGCACTCCACTTGATACGCTTCACGCCTGCCTTCACGCCTTTACTGGTGAGGCTTTCACATCATTTACTGTTTGCAAATATGACAGCAGGTTTTTTTCCTGGCAGGCTGCAAGAACGCAGAATTTTCAAAGCCCAACGGCAATCACGGAGGCCAGAGTACTTCAAAACTTGAGCTACCAGGGCACCAGGTTACCAGCAGCTAAACAGAAACCCTCCCCCCAAAAAAACAAAGCAGTATCATTTTGCAGCTATTCCCTCAGAGACACAAGGCTGTAACGAGAAACAACTTCTCTGTGCCAGGATCTGAGAGAGCAGCTCCAAAATAGCGACGATCAGGTAGGGTTTCTGCCAGCCCCTGCGAGACCTGGACACATAGCTCTTAGTAACCACACGGCTGGAAAAGCAGCACAGCCACCAGTGACTAAGCTAACCTCCACAGCAGCAGTTTATCCACTTGGACACTAATTCAAGGACTACACAACACGTCTCCAACCCCCTGCTCTAGGCTAGGAGAGTCCTCGGTCTAAGACACCTGGAATAAAATGTGCATCTCCTAGAAACAAGGTCATCAGGCTCTCACCAGTTTTGGGGTACCGGAAGGAATCTGTTCTTCTCGTCTCCAACATTGGCGATGTGACATGAATAATTTCCACCTCTGACTCATCATTTTCTTCATAAAGAATTCGAAGAACTTTACCCCCATTCAGTGCTGCAAATGAATTAAGATTTCCTGGTCAGAGGAGATCTTGTAATTGGCGTTGCAGAAACCAGCATTCTCCCAACAGAAAAAGCAGGGTGGAAGGATGAAGGAAAGTCCATGATTCATGTTTCATTAAGCAAAACACCCCAAGACTCTTACAACTCCTATCACTCTTGTGAGAAGGAAAATCTCTTCCTCCAGTAACTTGTGCTAACGAGGCTCCTGTACCACACCCACCATTGCAGATACTCCTAACTCCTTCTGAACTACAAGGTTCCTATCCTGGATAAAGACAAGTAACAGAAAAATGAACTCTGTCCTGGACAGCACAGCTTAGGGGCCACTACTTTGGCCTGTCAGACACACTGGATCCAACACACTTACTTGGCTGTGCCTTTGGGCTCCACCAGTAGCCAGTGTATCTGTCAAACTCCTCCTGCAGCACAAAAGTAGCCACGCCAGCAGATTTTGGATCCTCCTCAACATTGGCCAGTTCTAAAAAAAGACACAGAAGAATTAGTTCATGATGTACTGCAGAATCAAACCAGTTCTGCGTTATCCCAAACATGGCCCAAGTTCAACCCCCGGGGAACAATTACATGATAATAAATCTGGCTTCTCAGCAGATTTGCTTTCTGCTTCCACCCTGCTCTGTTGATTTACTTGGGAAAGATCTAATCCTCTCTGACACTGCAGCTTCTTTTAGGAAAGGAAAGCCATCTCCCCTCCTTACTCCTACTCAATTAGTCTCTCAATTTTCCATCCACTCATCCAAGAGAGAAAATACTCTACCTGAGCTCACAACTTTTAAGAAAATCAAAGAAAAAAAAAAACTTCCCAAATGACTGACACTGAGAACACCGAGATTCAGAAAAACAAAATTATCAGCACTTCATTCACTGTACAGACCAGAAGTAACACACTTACATAACATCTCAACACGATGACATAGCCATAGGGCTTCAATATTTTTCCTGTTACCCTGGAGGTAACTTAGCAGCGCTCCATAAATAATTATCATCTGAGAAGGAGTCACTGCTACAGTTTATTTTTAATGTACTTACATAATATTTTAATATCTAACATTTAAATAAGCTAAAGCATTATTATGAAGTGTTAGAAATTTTAATTGAGCTAAAAGTTAAATGATATAGTTTAAATACATGAAGCGTGATTAAACTGCAAAACACAAGGGATTTTTAGGGATTGGTTTATTCACAATTTTCCATTTTCCTTCCTCCAGGATACATGTCTAAAAGGGAGCTGGGGAGGGTTGGGAAGCAAAGACCTAAGGTACTGAGTCTGAGGGCACCAGCAGAAGGCACGGTGCTATTCAGAAACTGTCTATATTGTTTCTAAAAAGCCTTGCAGCCTGACTTCACTGACAGAAACTTTCCTCCAGTTCTATTCCACCCACAGCTCCTTCACACAAAAAGAGACTGTTCCAGTATTATAAAAAAAAAAGCAGCGTGTTTCAGGAGAACAGCCCTTCCATATGTATTCAACAAATAACTCATTTTGACAGATTCTGGTTTTCCTAGTTCCACAGGGGAAAGAATCATCCTACAGTATTTGCCATGGAAGAAACATGTAGAACATGACAAATAATCAAATCCCACATGAAGTAGATGGTGGCCACTCTCTCAGATTTCCTAAGAAGCCCAGGTGCCATTGCTTAATTTAGCATAGCAAGAACAAGTGCAGAGGAGGTACAGAGATTTTAATTCAGGATTCATTACCATTGTGCACAAACGTTAGCCTCCTCTCTTCTCTGGTTTCTATATTCGATATCCAGATGTCATTGCTATGGATAAAAGCAATCCAATTTGGATCAGCTGGACAAAGCTTGGGATCCATCCGGATATTCGGACAACTGGTCTCCACCAGAATGGGTCTTAAAGGCTGTTGCTGTTGGGAAGCGGAAAAAGAGAACAGTAAGCAATGAAAAAAAAAAAACACATACAGAAACTGAACTGGATTATCAGGTCTCTAAGGTCACAGCAGTGGGGATGCTGATTTCAGATACACAGGTTTACACGAGAACAATCAGTTTTCAACATAGGAAAATGCTATGCAGATATTTTGTAGGGAAAATTGTGCTTCTATCATGGTTGCACAGATCCCACCAGGACCTCTTTCGCCAGTGCTGAGGATTCAAAAACAAAACAGACAGATCAGAAATCTAGAGAAGGCTGGCACTGAAAAACAGCACCCTAAAAACCAGACAGGTAGAACACATAATAATCTGATCCTCCAAGAACAACTTTGGATACAGTAATTTCTACCTGACCAGGACAGACATCAAGCATTTCTTACAATAACAAGAAATGGTTTCAGCTTTGAACTCCAGCTTCAGCACATGCAAGGAGTAATGGCTGCTTGTTCCAAAAGTTATGCAGCAAAAAAAAAAAAAAGTTGTATCAGTGAAATCTGGTGTCAGGCCTTGCCACCACAGCTTATAACATTTCTTTTTAATTCTCCATCTATGTTTCTACAACCACAGAAACAAACCCCTAAGGGGGATTTCTCCATGTCTCAACCATTGTCAAAGCTACTTGCCTCAGCACAGCAAGAACTTATGCTTGTGCTCTTTGCTTCTAGCTTAGAGGAAAGAAGTACTGTGGAGAAAAGAGAGCTGAGTAAACTCACAGTGAATCCATGAGGACCTCCATCCTTTACATGATAAATTCCACTCCCAGCCTGAAACAGAAAGGTGCCGCTTTCTCGGTGGTAATCATAGGAGGCAATCCCAACGGTGCCAATTCGCTTCCTCTCCCGAAGCAACTCCTCTTCACGAGAGTACATCCCATAGTCCAGGATGGCCTGAATATGGGCAGAGAAGCACAATCAACCCCCCTGCTCTGCATTTCTTACTATACTGTCAGAGCATCTTGGCATGCCAAGATTCCAGGACCAGATGGCTGTGCAGACACCCTCCTCCTCCTCCAGAATCCTGCCGGCAGCCAGGAGCCCACTCCTGCTTGTGCCTCTGCCATCAGCACTCGTAGGCGCAGGCCATAACTCGATCCCACACATCTGTGAACCCGAGAGCCACTTCTCCCTCAGCACGACTGGCACTATTTCCAACATACACTGGTTTGAGAAAGATCAGACTGAAGGCCTGTTATTTCCAGAACAAGTAGGACGGTCCTTGCTAACTTTTGCAAAGATACACAGTGACTGGTCGGGTGGGAGGAGAGCACAGCATGAATTTTATGGCTGGCTGGCAGCCTGAGGAAATAGCACGGGGAAACAACACACCTAATTCCACGTGGGGTTTGTCCCGCCTCCTCCAACCTGCCATGGTGCATGGGGGACTTGTGCAGGCTTGCTTTGCACAGAGGTGAGAAGGGGACACGCATCCCAGAGAGTGGGAAAGAGATCCTCTGCTTCAGCATGAGTCACGGAGCCCCTGACAGATCCTCAGGGGGAATCATCACTTCCCCCTGCAAGACAGCGATGATCGGAGACTACAGGCTCCTTCAGCAGTCCCCAGGATCTCACAGCAGAGAATCTGGTGCAAATTAGCACTTGCAATCTCTACTGGCAAAGGAGAAATCAACCAGCACACACATTTTTTTTTTATGACGCACAAAGGCTGCAACTCCAAAGCCGTGCTTGTTTTCGAGATGGCTGCAGAGTTAGCCAAGTACAAGGAGAACCTTAAAACATTTCAGACCATAATGATGGCTTATGGGTGCAACCTCAAAGCCTGCCTACTTGCTATGCAGCTAAAGAGCGAGAAAGAAATCAGGACCCACCGGAAAAAGATCCAAAAGAGGCTTCCAGGAAAGCAACAGGACGGCAGCTTTGTTTATGGTTTTGGGAATTTCAGAGTAGAAGAGCGTGTTCTCCCTGTTCTCCCCAGACATGGCTATTGTCGAAGTGAGAAGAAGAAGAAAAAAAAAAGTATTAGTTTTCTGATAATAATCCAAACACTCTCAAAAGATGCTTGGGAACAGTTTCACAATTGCCTACCAGAGGAAATACTGACAGTCTCTGCACTGCAGCCTCGCACCAGGAATTCCCTGTTTCACAGGAAGGTAAATCACAAAGAAGGAAGAGAACAAGGAACTACACCTATGCTTACCACATGCTGCCTGAAGCGTATCTCCTCCTTCTTAAAGGCTGGGGGTATTATTTTATAAGCTTTTAAATTCAAGAAGGTCTGTTCTGCTCTTTCCCTTGACTAAAAGGCCAAACAATGCAGCTTGTGTTTCAAAGATAATGCTTCTTTAGGAAGGTTTGAATGTCTCTTTCCTGCTCATCTCCCTCAGTGCTGTTCATATTTCTGATAACTCCTGCCAGGTCACATGGGGATCAGCCCAGAGGGAGCCAGACATGCACTGAGGAAGGCCAAGCCTAACCTTCAGCTCAGGAAGCGGCACAGAGGAAGCCGGAGCTCATCCCAGGAGCATTAGCCCTGCCAGCCTTAACCCATCACCATCAACGTGCTTGAACTCAACTTTATTTAAGGAGTACGACCCCCATTCTCTGAAAAATTGAACAGATGAATCAGCAGCTTTGTGACAGCACATCTAGAGACTTTAAACCACAAATCAGAGCTTAAACAACTAGCCTAAGCAGCAAGCAACGGGGCTAGAACACGTTTCTGGCTTCTAGTCCTTTGTTCTAGCCATTGCTTCTCACCCAGACCCAGATTTTCATGGGTTTATGTTCAGCCAGTGCAGCTTTTAACATAAGCACTCCTCTACCACAAGACCTGCTCCGAGAAGTTTGCTCACGGTGCTATTTACAGTGCCAAATCACTTCAAGCACAGATGAAGTCAAACCCCAACAGCCTCTGCAGTGGCAGTTTAGTCAAGACACAGTCTGTCCCAGCAAGCTTACCCAGATAGTAGATCCTGTCAGAATGAGGTCCTTCAGGATCATTTTTCTTAACAAACGTGAAGTCGTGCGGGGCTTTTGCCATCATATACCCATGATACTTCCGCGTATCTGTGAGCAGTTTCCTGAGCTGGCTCCAGGAATGTCTCTCTACATAGTAAGGTTCCAGTTTTGGCTGTTCCTCTCTCTGCTCCTGCTCCTCACGGCCCGCCGTTTCAAAGATTTCAAGGCCCGGCTGTTCAGTTTCCATGGCTGCTGCCATGTTGCATGGTTCTGGAAGAAAAATAAAAAATACTGGAGGTTCAGCATTGCCTTTCAGCTAATGATCACTTCGGATTCCCAAATCACAGTGCAGCTGTACGAAAGAGGCTGCCATCACGTAGCCTTTCAGAACAGGACTAATCACTCCACACACCCACACAGATTTATTGCTGTTTGCCTTTTTTCCCCACCATATATCAATTATTCAGTTCATGAACATCGGGGACAAGCGGCTGCCCAGAGGAAATGGCATTAGCAGCTGATCTGGAACCACCTGGCCATACCCAATGGGCCAGGGCAACCATTACTGCCCTGTAACTTCTTGGGGTTGTGCCTCCTTTCATACAAAGCTCTGAAGAGTCTAGCAACGTCCATCACTATTATATCATCCCAGCCACGGGATTACAAACGCTGCATGGATGATACCCTTCCAGAAATGTCAGGCAACACCAGAAGGAAAAGAACATTTTGGAAACTGATTTATCTGCAGCTTAAGTCCTACCCTCCCGAACAGGTTAAGTTAGCAGATATTTCTTCCTGCAGTTAGCTGGGCTTTACGAAGCGTATCTGAGCTAGACAAAACAGCCCAGAAGTCTGGCGATAAGAAACTGAAGTCTTTCGACTGTAAATCCCAGATGCAAGTGCAATACTAAAAGGATCCCAGCTACAAACTCCCACCACGTAATTCATTACCAGGGACACCAAGGTGTCAGGATTGTCAATCCTCCATTTCTTTTTCTATATATAAAATAGAAAGGCTACACAACTGCTTGGCACGCTGCTAGGGAACAGGCAGAGCCTGGCGGCCTGAGCCTGCCAAAAACACTAATGGGAAATAGATCGAGCACTTCCATCCTGCAAACAGGCGCTGAAGGGATCTCGAGGCACGGCCTAGCTCAGCACAGCTACCTGGGGCAAAGCTCCCCGATGGAGCTGCTTCTCCTGAAGCTCTGCACAGCAGCAGAAAAATCTCAAGGATGAGGGAAGAGGAGGCTGCGTGCGGCTCGGATCGAGCCCCTTTCAACACAAAGTGCTCAAAGAACAGCAGGGCAGGTCTCAATCAAAGGCTTGGCCCCACCTCTGCAAATACAAAAGCAAGCAGCACAGGCATTTCCTTCATCCTGTTTGCAAAACCAGAATAAAGCAGGATTTCGGGCACCTTTGTTTGTGTGCCATAAAGCAGTTTCGGGGCACCCGCTAACACCGACGGGCAGGCCCAGCGCCCCGAGCCCTGCTCAGGAGCCAGCGGGGGGATTTCAGAGGGGCCCGGGAGCCCCCCAGGAGCACCCCAACAACGAGAACCCCCCCCCCCCAGCCCTACCTCCTTCCCGCAGCCCCCCCAAAAAAGAGGAGGAGGAAGGCGCAGGGGGGGCTCCGAGCAGGGCCGAGCCCCGCCGCCCGCAGGGGGGACGCGAGTCGCGGGTCCCGAGCTCGGCCTGTCAGGGCGAGCCTTCCTCCTCCTCCTCCTCCTCCTCGTCCCCGGCCCCACTCACGGCGCTGCCCGGCGGCGATGCAGCCCCGCCGCTGCCGCTTCCGCTTCCTCCAGCACGGGGCCGGGCCGTGCCGAGCCGGGCCGGGCTGTACCGGGCCGTACCGGGCCGGGCGCCCTCCGCCGGCCTGGAGGAAGCGGCGCCGCCGGCCCCCGGTGGGGAGGTGTGGGCGCCGCCTGCCGGGCCGCGGCTGGGGCGTGCAACAGGCCGGGTGTGCAACAGCTCCGTGTGTGAAGCCGGGTGTGCTACAGCCTCGTGTGCGTGAGGCCAGGTGTGCAACAGCCCTGTGTGTGTGAGGCCGGGTGTGCAACAGCCTCGTGCACAACACCCCCATGCACAACACTAGGTGTGTAATAACCTAGTGCATGACACTGGGGTGTGCAATAACCCTGTGCATAACCGCGGGGTGTGCAACAATCTCATGCATGATGCTGGAGAGTTCGTGTACAACACTGGGGTGTGCAACAGCCCTGTGTGCGATGCTGGGGTGTGCAACAGCTTTGTGAGTAACATCAGGGTGTGCAACAACCCCATGTACGATGCTTGGGAGTTCAAAAACCCCATGTGCAACAGCCCTGTGCACAACACTGGGGCCTGCAACAGCCCTGTGGACAACCCTGGAGTGTGCGACACCACCATGTGTGATGTTGGGGCATGCAACAACCCCATGCACAACACTGGGGCTGACACACGTAGAGCCCAAGGCACCCGCCGGCTGCAGCACAGATATATAACATAAATTAATCTATTACATACCAGACACGTAACATGGATTTGCTTTCCGTGTGTAAAGCAGAGCTAGCCCTCTGCATGTGTGTGTCCCTCTGACCGCTACCAAGGCCCTGTCGCTGCAGGTGCCTCCCCGGGCAGGCGGTGCCGCAGTGCTGCCAGTTTTGGGTTTTTCTCGGCGGGATCAGCACCCCCAAACAGGGCACGGGGCAGCAGGACCCCCCCCTCCCCAGGGATTACACCCCAATTCCCACAGCCGGGGCAGTAACTACACCCCAATTCTCACAGCCTGCCCTTCTCCCAGCCCAACTACGGGCAGCTCAGGGCTTACAGCTCCGGGAGACGAACCGCTTCAGAACGCGGCCGGGAGCAGCCCCCCGACCCCGAGACCACCTCAGGGGATGAACCAGCCATGAGGCGCCGCGGAGCCACCACAGC